>JAJJHQ010011419.1:64633-238230 GCA_021223825.1 Drosophila ironensis
GCTCACCCTGTTTCCCTTTGGCTCCCTCGTTGTGCCGCTGCGCCGCTCCCGTGGTGGCTGCTGGTCGGATGGCTGGGTGACTCCTGGGGAAAACGCCCGTGTTGTCCTGATTGCTCCTTGCTGTCCTGTTGCGGTTTCGTCCTCCTCCTGCGTGGTGCTGCTGGCCCGCTGGCGTTCGCTGCGCTTTCCCGTACTTTTCTACTTCCACGCACTCGCTTTCCAACTTCCCGCACTCGTTTTCCAACTTCCCGCACTCGACTGTCCCGCGCCGCCATTTCTCCTTCCCTTTTATGCTTGCGCCTCCGTCCGCGCAGCCGCGGCTGCGTACTTTCCTCGGCGTTCTCTTTCGCCTAGCACCTAACGCCGCGGCCGCGTCCTAACGGCGTCTCCTCCGCCGTTCCGGGCGTCTCTCCTCCTCTTCTGGCGCCAACTCGCCAGCTCGCGCCATTTCCCCGTTATCTTCCGCGTCCTCCTTTTAGTTAGCAACTACGCCGCGGCCAGTCCAACGGCGCCTTCTCCGAGTCCCCGCCGTCTCTCCTGCTGTCCGGGGTCGCCATCTTGCCGCTGGTACGGGCGCCGGCTCTTCCCCACCGCTACTCTCCTGCTAGGCGTGGGCTTACGCCTATGTGTAATCTTACACGCTACTTTACAGCTACTTTACGTTAAATTTACGTCCTACTACGTTTACAAATTTACCCTACTACTATATCTTCACATTTACCCTACTACTATCTCTTCTGTGGGATCCCTTAGGATCCTCACACGCGTTGGGATGGAGCATATACGTAATAAAAATTCAAATATTGGGTTGTATGATTTCGATACCTAAAAAGCATGTACTACCACTTATTGGTATAGGCTTGTGAGGAATATCTTCCCGGATGAGTATGCTAACACCTTGCTTAGCATAGGCATTAAAGATGAAGTTGTAGAAGTATGCAGTTAATTGCTTGGGGGAAGCAACATTCGTAATGTTAGATTTTATATGCGTTTCCTGCAGGCAAATAACATCCGGTTTGGTATCGTTAATAAAAAGTTGTATATCTTGATACTTGTTAAAGAAACCATTTATGTTCCATTGTACTAGTGTAAGCGGGGAAACAAATGAATCATTCATAGAGCCGTCAGAAAAGTCAATTTTAGGTTTTTGGGTATTCGATTTATTTGTGTGTGAAGTTGAAATATTATGATTAGAAGATGATGTTGGCTTCATGTTCAGCATGAATTTGTTGTCATAGTGTAAATTTTACACTGTAAAAGATGCGGGGGATAGGTTATATATGTTTCGATCAGGAAGAGCGGTTGGGTTGGACTTATGTATAAGAGCTTGTGGGGTTAGAGGAATCGGATGTGGTGGAAGAGGGAGGGGAAGGGGAAGGGGAAGGGGAAGGGAAAGGGGAAGGGAAAGGGGAAACGTAATGGGAGTTGTTTCGGGTTTTATCGGACGGAGGAGATGTTTTTGATTTTGTCATTTGTTTTGTTTTGGTTTGCGTTTTCGCCGCGTTGCACAGTGGGCGATTTGGTCTCGAAGTTAATTAAGAAGTTAGAAGTTATGAATTAGAAGTTAATTAATAACTTCTAAACTAAAATCGATGTCTTCAGTCGGTTTTTTTTTCACTGATCAGAGAAAAAGCACAGAATTTTTTGAGTAAAAAAAATGTTTTTTTTATTATTTTTTTAAAGAAATTTTAAATTAAAAAAAAAAATTTTAAATATACAAGCTGTGAATGTTTCGACAAGAGGGGATTAAGGGGATTAAATGTTCGGAATGGGACGGTGAAAAGGGAATGTGTGAAGAGAAGGTGTCGAGCAAAAGGGAACCACCGTGAGCAAGTGCTCGGAAATTGACGGTTAAAAAGGAATGTGTGAAGAGAAGGTCTCGATCAAAAGGGAATCGAAATGTGCACGTCATCCGAAGTTGACGGTAAAAAGGGAATGTGTGAAATTACTCAAACAAAATTTGTAGAACCAAAAAATCGGACGTAGACTATTTTTTTTCTTTTTGTGGTCTGCTCCCAAGCTGAAAATCTGTGCCCATCGCTTTTCTATACGATTTACATCTGGGCTCTATGGCGGCGTATGAAGCTGTTTTGTATGATACAACAGTCCCATCTTGACTTTCCAAGCCGTGTGTTTTGGATCATTGTCCTGTTGAAAAATGATCTTGTCTCGTTCTGGAGCCATTTTGGGGGCACTGGGTTATGAATTTTGCTTTAATATATTTAAATACATGTCAGCATTCATTATTACGGCTATAAAAATCAAATTTCCCACTCCTCCGTTGCCTTAACATTTTTTAACTTGAGAGCTTCTCCGGGCTTGCGTTAAATTTTTCCTTCAACACTGAATATTACCTTATCTCAATCGTCCAAACTCCGTTCTAAATACGTTTCAGCAAATAAAAGTCGTTTCGATATGTTTATTGATGAATGTAAGTGTTTCTTTCTTTTTTTTCGCGCGGTTCCGTTGCCTAACGTGCAACTTCCCACCTCCCGCCCAACCGACCGAGGGGCGCGCCGTGTACCGTACGGCTCGAGTCGTGGGGATAGAAATACGAGGAAACGTATTAGCAAGAAGGAATAAGAGGAAACTAGTTCCGATGTTGTTGTGATAGGTGAACTAGGATTAGGGCTTTAAGGTTGTTAGGATTAGAGTAAGAGGTAATGTGGAAAAGTGCATTATAGTCCGAAAATAACACCCTAAAAGGATCATGCAGGGCGTAGTTCGTTCTACAATGTGGTAATTTAAGGTGGAGGAAATTGCGAGTTAGTCCACAGGGCACGGTGAAATTTAACTAGCCGAGTAACTTTGTACAGTCAATTTTACCACGTACAAATTTGTTAATAAATACAACGCCAAGCATCGTTCTACGGTTACTAAGGGTCTCCAGACACGAACTAATGACCTATAAAAAGTTTTAGTGAGGTATGGGTCATTGAACTCTTTCGACCATCTTTTCACAAATGCAAGTACACCTCTGGCTTTGTTAATCATACACGTTATGGTCCGTAAATCAGTACCAAATAAAATAAAAGAAAAACGAATTGACTTAACAGAAATATTAGGGAACTGGATTCTGGTGGAACAACAAAAGTATCCAGAAATTTTAACTAAATTGAAGTATGACGATTTACCATTTGCATTAGTTACCTTTTTTGAAATTTGGTCAAATGTCTTGTATAGAAAGATTCAGATGAATTCGATTCAAGAACTCGTTTTTTACCTGTAGTTCCACGTACTTTTCGCTGATCAGTTATAAATCAGGTATCATGCATCTAAGTTGGGAAAAAAACACTGGATAAAGTGTACGATTATTACTGGTTTTCGGGTATGACAAAATATGTTCAAAGGTTTGTGGAGAACTGCATTACAATACTCTCAGAGTTTTTAAGAGTACTACAGGAAAACCTCAAATGGAATTACACCCAATTCCAAAAATAAGCATTCCTTGGCGCACTGCTTACATAAATATGTCGGGAAAATTGAGCAGACAAAGTGATCGTAGAGGATATACTCGTATATTGACGCTTTTACAAAATACGTTTATCTATTTCACACCTTTTCTAAAATGTGCAGTTAATCGTAACACTAAGTCTGATAACTATTAGTGATTCCAAAGCTGAAATAAATTTACAAGATTAAGTCAATGGAGTTGGCCGCTAGATATGAGAAGACAAAATTTGATAAAACAAGTAGGAACGCTGTAGTCGAGATTTCTCGACAACGAGATACCATGTACCTCTTTTCTTTATTGATTTCTTTGATTTTATTTTTTTTTTTTTTTAAATTCACCAAATTTTCGTTTATGTGCGGCATGCCGTTGCCTAGAGAAGGGGTGGGTAAAACTTTAATTGGCCATATCTTCTATATTTATTGTCCGATCCGTACGTAATTTTGCACGTACGTGTTTGACGATCAGTGGACTTTTTGGACTGAAAATTATGCCTCTAGCTTTTACCATTTCGAAGATATCGATTTTTTTGCAAATACGAGGGCGGAAAGGGGCGTGGCAAATATCCAAGAATGACATTATCTGCGCAATACTTAAACGGACATGTTGCAAAAAGAAATAGGTCTCTAACTCTTATTTTGTCCAAGTTATAGGCAAATGTGTCGAGGAACAATCAGTTTTATGCAAATTACGAAGGCGGAAAGGGGCGTGGCAAAAATCCAATAACACCATTATCTGCGTAATTGCTAAACAAACATAATGCAAAAAGAAATAGGTCTCTAACAGAGATCGTCAAGGGTGTCACTTTTTGGCACCCGAATCACACTTATAACTTTGCGGTGCTTGTCGCACCCACAAACCGCAAGAAAAGAATAACACACGCAAACGCACAGATCGCTTTCTGTGTTTTGTGTTTTTGCAAAGTAGACACCCAATATTATTTCCCCAGACACCCA
Source organism: Drosophila ironensis (assembly GCA_021223825.1). Lineage (NCBI taxonomy): Eukaryota > Metazoa > Arthropoda > Insecta > Diptera > Drosophilidae > Drosophila > Drosophila ironensis. The sequence continues at coordinate 69,041 of JAJJHQ010011419.1, forward strand.
ATGCACCCAAAGCAAATGTGCGATCAGCAACGGTAGCACAAAAGGGAATGTGCAAATATGGACTGTGAGCGACACACTTGTGTTTTGTGCGAACAGCAACGGTAGCACAAAAGGGAATGCGCCAAAATGGGCTGTGAGCGAGTCGCTCACACTTGTGTTTTACAGTTATGATTCCGAGTCTCTTCAACTTTTAGGCACGAGCGGGGAGGGCTTTAAGCACTAATAGCTGGTTTGCTTTAAAATCGCTGCATTCTACTAGTAGTCACTTGTGAAGGAACAAGCACAATGTCGGAAACCCAGGACTCAATTAAAATAAAAATTGAATGTGGAACGTACAGTTTATCAGAAAAACTGACGGGGAGAAGTGCAATGTGGAAAATTTTACTTCCCATAATTAAGGAAGACAAAAGTGCCCTGGAAGGTTGGCTATTTTGTAGCACCTGCCGAAAAGTGCTAAAATTTGTTGCTGGCCACACTTCGAATTTGTCTCGCCACAAATGTTGCATGGCATTAAGACAACCGAGGGAGGAGACGAAAGTGTCGGCAACAGACAAAGCAGAAGCAATTAAAAAATGCAGCCAGTGGATTGTGCAAGATTGCCAGCCATTTTCATCAATAGCCGGGCCCGGTTTCAAGAGCATGGTGAAATTTTTCATCAAAATTGGTTCCGTCTATGGGGAGCACATAGATGTGGATGACCTGCTGCCCAGTCCATCAACTTTAAGTAGAAATGTCCACAAAGACGCTGAAGAGAAAAGAGCGATAATATCATCGGAAATTAAAATAGCTGCAGATACTTCCGGATTAGCTGCCACCGTCGATATGTGGACTGACCAATATGTACAAAGAAACTTTCTGGGTATCACACTTCATTACCAAAAAAACAACGTTCTTTGTGATTTAATTTTAGGCCTTAAGTCAATGGAATCAGAAAAGAGCACCGCAGAAAACATTTTAACTAAAATTAAAAGTGTATTTTCAAAATTTAATATTGAAAACATTGAGGAGGTCATATTTGTAACAGATAGGGGCAGAAACATAATAAAAGCATTAGAAGACAACATCAGGCTTAATTGCAGCAGTCATCTGTTCAATAATTGTCTAGAACAATCATTTATAGAAACAACAGATCTAGACGAAACAGTGACGACATGCAAAAAAATTGTAAGGTATTTTAAGAAAGCTAATTTGCAGAATTTATTAAACACTTCGTTAAAAAGTTCATGCCCAACAAGGTGGAACTCAAATTACGCAATGCTTAAATCTATTGACGATAATTGGGTGGCTGTTAACACTATATTAAGCGAGAAAGGGCCCGAAAGATTAATGGATGTCAATAGGTCAACATTAAAAATGTTAGTTGGGTTGCTAGAATCCTTTGAAAGAATTTTTAAAGAGCTTCAAACTTGCAGCTCGCCTTCAATTTGTTTTGTTCTGCCTTCAATTAAAAAAATTTGTGAGCTATGCGAGCCCAATACATCAGATATTTCATCAATTGCAGCATTAAAAGAAACAATAAAAACAAAAGTTTCTGCAATATGGTCAACAAATTTGACGATAAGGCACAAGGTGGCTTTTTTTTTGTATCCCCCGGCTGCACATATGCAGGATACAGACCTGGACGACATTAAAGAGCAATGTGTTTTAGAAATGTTAAAATTTTCTATTTCAAAAGAAAGTGATATTTTACAATATGTTTCTAATACAACCAGCTCAGAAAGCTTAACTTTATCAGAGCCGTCACCAAGCCCAAGATCTGTATCAAAATCAAATTTTTTTTCCCAACATTAGTTTTTTTTTCCCAACATTAGTTGCTGCACCATCTAAAAACAACTCTAGACAATCTCCAATGGAAGAAATAGAACAATATTGTAGAGAAAGGGTTATTTTATGTCATGATTTCGATGTATTGCAGTGGTGGAGAGTAAACGAAAATCGTTACCCTCTTCTATCAAAGGTGGCATTGAAGCTTCTTTCCGTACCTGCAAGTAGTGCACCGGCTGAAAGAGTTTTTTCATTAGCAGGCAATGTAATTACTGAAAAGCGGAATAAATTAGGACCAACATCCATCGATAGCTTAATATTTTTACATTCGTATTATAAGCATATTAATAAATAAGTTTACTTTTATGTTTAGTTTTTTAGTTTAGTTTTAGTTTTTGTTGTAATCATTAAAATTAAAAACAAAACAAAACAAAACATGGCTTTTTATTTTCATTTCATTTATTTTCTATGTATGCAATGCCGATCACACGCTTAAGTGCCGTAAACGCACAAACGTTTTGGGTCCACTTTTTGTTTGGGTGTCTTAAGTGTTGCGCTCTCCATTTCGCTCATTCCTTTTGCTTCAGCATTTTCGTAACATGCAGAAAAAGAGCAAGATACCGGTTTGAGCTTCTGCGTATAAGCATGTTCGAAATGGTCAGTGCAAGGCAACAAACAATATTTTAGGGTGCCGAGCACACCCTAAGTGTCGTATACGCACAAATGATTCGGGTACACTTATTGTTAGGGTGTACCCTTGCCGTTCTCTGGTCTCTAACTCTTATTTTGTCCAAGTTATAGGCAAATGTGTCGAGGAACATTCAGTTTTATGCAAATTACGAAGGCGGAAAGGGGCGTGGCAAAAATCCAATAATACCATTATCTGCGTAATTGCTAAACAAACATAATGCAAAAAGAAATAGGTCTCTACCTCTTATTTTGTGCAAGTTATGGGCTAATGTGTCGTTATGGGCTAGAGGTACATTCAGTTTTATGCAAATTACGAAGGCGGAAAGGGACGTGGCAAAAATTTGAAATAAACTTGATCTGCCTGCAATAATAACACACCAAAAGCAAAAAGAACTAGACCTCTAGCTCTTACCATCTCCGAGAACGAGGTGTTCATACATACAGACAGACGGACGGACGGACAGACGGACAGACGGACATGGCTATATCGACTCGGCTGTTGATGCTGATCAAGAATATATATACTTTATGGGGTCGGAGATGTCTCCTTCTGGCTGTTACATACATTTGCACAAAGTTAATATACCATTTGTACCTTAAGGTACATGGTATAAATATGGCTAAAGGTTCTGTGAAGATCCTATATGCCAACGATGCAAGCACAACTTAAACCTATCCCACATATGCCTAGAATACGTAAATTCCTCAAAAAAAAAACGTAAAAGAAAAATTAGATCGAAAAAATATAATAACACCTATAAAATTTTTTTTAATCCATACATCTTGAAAAATAAAATATCCTTGTCATAAGCAATTAAAATATGTAAACATATTACTGTTCCATACCACCTAACGTAGTCTCCTAATTCATTGTTATTCATTACTATTGTTTTATGGTTATGTATATATTATTACTCGTTATTTTAAAATAAAAAAATCGAAGATATTTGCAATTGCTGTTAATTTCTAGATAATAATAATAATAATAAATGTTAAATTTAGGTTAAATTATACAATTTTTATGTTAAGAAAATTTGTTGATTGTTGTATGACAGATTGCAAATAAAAAAAGTAAGAACGATTATAGTCGAGTGTCTCCACTAAAAATACCCGGCTCTAAGTTTCACCTGGTTTTTGACACATTATACCATTGAAATTTTAAAAGCAACAAATTTTCACCCTGAAGATCCATCCTTTCCTCCTGCTGGTTTCCACGTCCACTACGGGCAAGCACTGTCCACTGTCTTTTAATCTCTCCTGCCACTTTCGCTTGACACAATCCAACCGGACACCTGGGAAGCCCAAAAAGGAAAAAACCGCGACCCACGCCAGCATTTCGGCGGTAACTTCAGTCATGGAGAAAGAGGTGAAAACCAGACCCGAAAGCCACTGTTCTTTACCCCTGCTCTCACCTAATCGGAAAATATTTCCGATGGCCCATCCCTGCCGAAACGACCCCCAGATGGCGCCACCAACTCCCGGATAAAACCCATTGCTAGAATTACCATTAGCCTATGGCAAGCGCTACAAAATAGAAGAAGTGATCGGCGAATTATGAACGGCCTAGGGCGGCCTTGACTTAGAAGGGGGAGTAGTTAACTGTGGTTAGCAAGAACAGAGTCTGAGCCTAGTTACGTCAACAACATCGACGGTCCGTTAGCCATAAGACCATTCCACAAGTTCAGTTCTGTTTTCAACGTACTCCAATAAAGAGCTAATGCTCATAAGTCCTACTCTGGCTATCGCCGTTAGTATTATTTTTATATAATTGGTTATTCTGTCTTAAGGGCAGATAGCAATAGACATAGTATTTTCCAATCTATACCTTTCAGCTAAAGGTTGCCACTGGCTAGGCAACCGCCGATCACTTAACACCTTAGAAGGAAGGAAGCCAGTGACGAACACACTTCAGTTAATTTGTATAATCAGTGCATTCATTCCCAACGAACCAAAAACCATTGGAGGTACTATACAATAAAATCGACTACAATAATGTAGCGCAAATTTGAAAGATACACAAGATTCTCGTACACAAAAATCCTGAGGATACATAACGAAAACAAAAGAGTATCATGTAGGGCAAATAATTTACGAAAAGAGACACGAGGAAAGAAATAAGCCCAATACCAAATACTCGCATAAACCCCAATCGCATCAAGTAAAACGGATTATAGTTGAGTGTCTCGACTATAAAAATCCGGTTCCTAGTTTCCACTTTTCTTTTAAAACATTATATCATTAAGATTTTTTTTTTTTAATTAATTTATTGGAAGGCATACGGGGCCCTACGCCCCTTTGTGTCCTTATTGTCTGTATAGTTGCCGCCATGGGCGCGCCGGCTACCTAGTGTGGTAAGCTTTAACAAAACTAAAAATCAAGTAACTAGCGTCTGGTTACTGAGCGATAAATAGGATCCTTTGGATGCCTTCTCGGAAGTCTCTGTTGCGGGATTGGTCTGGTAAGGCCAGATGCCAAACGATTCCGATGCAGTCTTTCATTGTACCGGCTGGAGTGGTTCTTTATCTGCGCGGTAACCGTGGCCAGATTAAGGTCCCTGTGAAAATGACATTGCCACATTCCACTCGCAGCCCGTGATTACTCTTGTGATACGGTTCTGTGCTGCTTGTATACGCTTGATTTGGGTGTCACAAGCGAGTCCCCAAATTTGGCACCCATATCGCCAAATTGGTGCAATAACCTGGCTGTAGACCGCCAGCTTATTGCTAAGTGAAAGCTTGCTACGCGGCCCGATGAGCCAAAGATGCTTGGTCACTGCAGATCTAATTCTGATACGTAGCTCCTTTACCTGCTCCTTAAAGGTTAGCCTACGGTCCAGTATAATGCCCAGGTATCTGGCAGACATGGCAACTCATTTTTGTCATTTTCGCGAACAAAAGTGGGCGTAACCGGCTCAACACAGATAGATAATGGCCCTACCAATATATTATCCAAAATTAGTACCTATAAAAGGGTAAATTGTGGATGTCACAGAATTTCGCGGTTTGCGGGGCTGTTTGCGGGGCTGCGGAGGGAGGTAGCCGATTATAAAATAAACTTGAGCTGAACTGGTATCCCTAGAATTAGAAGGTGCAATTAGTTTTTCTCTATCTATTATAGTTTCCAAAATCTAGGCGTTCATACGGACAGACGGACATGGCTTGATGGACTCGGCTGTTGATGCTGATAAAAAATATATATACTTTATAGGGTCGGAAAAGCTTCCTTGTTCCTGTTACATATTTGACATTCGCACGAATTCAATATACCCTTATTCTTTTTTAAAAGAACCGGGTATAATATAGTTTAAAAATAGTTTTGTTAATCCTATTTAATGCTGTTAAGCCTATAAATGGAAGAAAATGACGGGCAAATGTTATCCTTGCGGGTTAGCATAATTTTTAAATTATGGATTAAATTTTGGATTGAAACTTTAATTTTTCTATTGGACATAAAGTTCAATATGTATTTTAAAAGATTTTTATTCGTTTATAATGGAGTGGATTCCTATTTTGTCAGATAAATAAAGCGCCATCTAGGTGTCAGGTTTCAAATTCCTGTCAAATTACATACAAATGTAAACTGCATAATGTAATGTGTATAATGTAAGTGGAAACCCAAAACCAAAAACCCCAAATGTAAATTTACAAAATTCGTAGTCTGAAATAGTCTTACCTAAACAATCTTACTTATTATACCCTTTACCATTTATACCATGTCCATCAAGGTACAAATGATATATTTACTTTGGGTAAAAGGGACAAGGAGACGACGGCGATGAGCGGCGATATCCGAGTATGCCTCGATATGAGATTTGCAAACAGGGCGATCCGAAAGGAGAATTATCCGCCACCAATCTTTGATTCTTTTATGAGCAAGCTAAAAGATGAACGCTACTTCTCAGCCTAGATCTGAAAGATGCCTATCATCAACTTGAACTAGACGAGGCCAGTAGAGAGATAACAACTTTCATAACATCAAGGGGGTTATTTCGATAAAAACGCCTAATGTTTGCTGTTAATTCGGCCGCAGAAATATTCCAGCGCCATCTCGAACAACTTTTGGCCATTTTTCCAAATGTCATGAACTACATCAACTATGTGATAATTTTTGGAAGAAGCTGGGAAGAACATGACCAAATGGTTGAAGATGATCCAAAATATTCAAAGTCAAGAACGTCGTATTAAATGATACAAAAATTTGTGATAGCATTTTGTTGTATGGAATATGGAAGCGAAATGGAACTTGTTGACAAAAATATCTGTCACTGCTGACTCTCATTGTGTGAGCGATTCTCTTTCCTCTCTTTACGCACTAATCATTGAAATACCGATATACAAAGAGATCAACGAAAAGCGCTCAACAGATAACATATGTACAAATGTAGGCATAAGTTAATTTTCTATTAATTAATTTATACCTTTCTAAAACTTTTTAGAGACAAAAATGTGACATGTTTTTGTCTGCTTTGATACAGCTTTTTGCACGGTCCAAAAGCATGTCGAACGAGTGTTTAAGCTGGTTGCCCGGTATGGCCGCCAGTATGCCGGTGCAAGCATTTTGAATGGCCTCGACGTCCACGGTGCGATATCAGGTGAATACGGGGAGTGGTTGATGGTTAAAATGTGATTTTTGGTCAAATAGTCGGTCACAATGTTGAATTCTGAGCAATTTTTGGACGCCAGTAAATTTGGGCGGAACAAAGCGTGAACACCCCTTTTGTAAGCCCAAATGTTCGCTCAAAATGCGGTAAATCGATGTTTTGGAGATGTTCAATTCTATTTTTCGGCTGATTTTTTATAAATTCACGCACAGTTTCGATGGAATTTTCGGTGATCACAGATTTTGGTTGGCCCACATGTTCATCGTCATTTATGTCCTCACGACCACTTTGAAAACGTTGAAACCACTCGTGCACTCTACTACGGGATAGCCAACCATTGCCATAAACTTGTTTCATCAATTGAAACGTTTCGGTAAAAGTTTTACCAATTTTCAAACAAAATTTAACATTGGCTCTTTGTTCGAAGCTCATATTCGCACCGATGACAAAAACATACTGACACTTAAAAAGCAATAACCTCATTTCCAATAGATGAAATGTCATGAAATTTTTACTGGAAGTCGATAAAGGTAACAGATAGCAGATTCTAACGCACCAGTTGACATATAGGTGGCGCCACTAGAGGGCGCTAGATTCAAAAAGTCCTGTTTACTTTGGAACGAACCATCTATGTTGTCATTAAAATCGTTGAGTATGATGATGCTATTGCCGACGTCTTCTACTTGTTCTGTGTGCTCCGCCTTGCTAAAGTTACAGTGTGCCCTAATACCCATAGCTAATTTAGGAATACAATTAGTTGTATTTAAATTACCAATTTGATTTCTATTACAAATTTTTATACCATGTACCTTAAGGTACAAATGGTATATTAACTTTGTGCAAATGTATGTAACGGGCAGAAGGAGACATCTCCGACCCCATAAAGTATATATATTCTTGATCTGCGTCAACAGCCGAGTCGATATAGCCATGTCCGTCCTATTTCTTTTAGCAATATGTCCGTGTAACTATTGCGCAGATAATGTCATTCTTGGATTTTTGCCACGCCCACGCCCTCGTATTTGCAAAAAAATCGATATCTTCAAAATGGTAAAAGCTAGAGGCATAATTTTAAGTCCGATAAGTCCACTGATCGTCAAACACGTATGTGCAAAATTACGTACGGATCGGACAATAAATATAGAAGATATGGCCAATTAAAATTTTACCCACCCCTTCCCTAGGAAACGGCATGCCGCACACGCTGGGGTGACGTCATCCGTCTCTTCTTTGACTTCAATTCGTTCGCACGTGCATACATACAGGAGTGTGTGTATGTATGCACAATACATACAGAAGTGCATGTATGTGAATTATTGGACAAAAATAAAAATAAATACAAAGAAATGGTTAATAATGAAAAGAGGTACATGGTATCTCGTTGTCGAAAAATCTCGACTACAACGTTCCTACTTGTTTTTATTAGAGCCTGTATCTATGGGAACTTTGATGGTTTGATCCCCTACTCTACATTACATTATTAATAAGGTAGTGTGAAGCACTTCACCTATAAAAAATGTAGTTCTGTGTTATTGCATTGTTTTGTGTCTTCGTCATAATCCTCTGTGCCTAGTTCTGCTTGTTCTACGTGTTCTACCTGGCTTTGATCGTCTGTTGAATCTATCATGCTAGCTTCGGCAGTGTCCTCTTGTTCTATTTGAAAGACTTTTTCTCCATAAATGTTGAAAAGCCTTTGGCGTTTTCCCGTTTGATATATTGGGAAGGGAGGCTTTTTCCAGCCTCGAAGTTCGGCCTATTCATGTAATCGACATTTTTTTTATACCATGTACCTTAATGTACAAATGGGATATTAAGTTTGTGCAATGTATGTAACAGGGAGAAGGAAGCGTTTCCGACCCTATAAAGTATATATATTCTTGATCACCATCAACAACCGAGTCGATCTAGCCATGTCCGTCAGTCTGTCTGTCTATCTGTCCGTCTGTCCGTCTGTCTGTCCGTCTGTCTGTCTGTCTGTATGTATGAACACGTCGTTCTCGGAGATGGTAAGAGCTAGAGGTGTATTTCTTTTTGCTTTAGGTCCGTTATATGTGTACGCAGGTCGAGTTTCTTTCAAATTTTTGCCACGCCCCTTTCCGCCTTCGTAATTTGCATAAAACTGCATTTTCTTCGATTACTTTGACAAAATAAGAGCTAGAGACCTGTTTCTTTTTGCATTAGGTCCGTTTGACTATTACGCAAATAATGTCGGATTTTTGCCACGCCCCTTTCTGCCTTTGTAATTAAAAAAAAATAGATATCTTAAGAATGGTAAAAGCTAGAAATATAATTTAAGGTCCGCTAAGTCCACTGATCATCAAACACGTGTATGCAAAATTACGTCGAGATCGGACAATAAATATAGAAGATATGACGACTTAAAATTTTACCCAGTTTTTTCCACGGCAACGGCAAGAGAGCTACATGGTATCTCGTTGTCGAGAAAACTCGATTACAGCGTTTCTACTTGTTTTTTTTAATACTGCGGTCGATATCCATGGGCTCTGGCTTGGGTTGGGCTTTTCCTGAGTTCGAGCGAAGTGGGACTAGAGGGTGTTTGTGCTGGTTTATAAATGGTCGTGATTGGTTAATATAAGCTTGTTGGTTAATTTGGGGTCGTGGATAATACATTTGTTGGGCCTGGTTATAGCCAAAATGTCGGGTTTACTGTTGAGGAAAACTCCTCGGTGGAACCGGAGGGGGTATTTGATTGGGATTAAGTTGCTGGTGTCGATAAATTACATTATTGAAAGGTATACGTATATATGTGGTAGATCACCTTGTAATCCTCTCTCAAAGGTATCCCTGTCTCTATACGATTTAGTCATTACTACTTCTGTCGTTCTGTCCAGATTCATATAACTTACTTGTTCAGAATAAGGGCTTGTAAATGTTTTGGTAAAAGTCCAACTGTCTGATTTCTGTGTTTTATCTTTGTTGTCAGTTGATATTCTAGACTCAAGTCACGATTATCGGCAAAATGAAATGTTAGGCATCTAGCAATTGCTTCCCAGTTTAGGGCTTGCCTATTGTGCTTGCCTATTGCCTGTAGATGTTCGAGGCTGTGAAACAGTTTCTAGAATTGGTGGGCTGATTAACTTGTTAATAATTTCCATCAAAAAAATATTGACAATTTTTAGGTTCTTACCCTTCCTGCACTGATTATTAGTATAGTGTTTCAGAAAATTAAAAAATGGATTCGCTTGTAGTCGAACAAATAATTTTTTTTTCCTTCTTAATTAATATTTTTTTCCACCTTAAAAAAGAACAAATACTAGTCGATGTGAGAAAAATGCGTTTTCTTATTCGTTTTATTTTATTTATTAATTCTTGATTCGTTACTTTCTACGTTTATTTTTGTTTTTAGTTCTTGTTTGGACTGTTAATTATTAATTTACTATTTTCATAATAATTATTATTATTTGCTTTACTTAAATTTTCGTTTTAAATTTGTTTTTCACTTATGTTCTTCTTACGTAATTTTTAACAGTTTTTATACCATATACCTTAAGGTACAAAAGTATGTATGTATATTCTTGATCAGCATCAACAGCCAAGTCGATCTAGCCCTGTCCGTCTGTCTGTCCGTCTTTATGTACGACTATGAACACGTCCTTCTCGGAGATGGTAAGAGCTAGAGGTGTAATTCTTTTTGCTTTAGGTTCGTTATATGTGTACGCAGGGTTTATTTCAAATTTTTGCCACTCCCCTTTCCGCCTACGTATTTGCAAAAAATTCGATATCTCCAAAATGGTAAAAGTTAGAGACATAATTTTTAAGTCCGCTGATTACCAAACACGTGCACCCAAAATTACGTATAGATCGGACAATAAATATACAATTAAAGTTTTGCCCACCCCTTCCTACGGCAACGCCATGGCGCGGCAAGAGAGAAATCTCGAGTACAGCGTTCTACTTGTTTTATTTGAAATTATTCTGTATTTTCTTTTTACACTAATGTTTTCGCCATAGCCTCCACCGATGGTGCCGAATTCTTCCGTTTTAGTGGTCCTACTAAGGTTCCGCGGTCCATACCCTAATGCCTCCATGGGCAGCGCCTAGCACTTTTTGCTCCGAGTGCTCCCAAAAACATAAAGCTGTGAATGTCTCGACAAGAGGGGATTAAGGAGATTAAGTGCTCGGAATTTGACCGTGAAAAGGGAATGTGTGAAGCGAAGGTCTTGATCAAAAGGGAACCACCGTGAGCAAGTGCTCGGAATTTGACGGTGAAAAAAGAATGTGTGAAGAGAAGGTCTCGATCACAAGGGAATTGAAATGTGCACGTCATCCGAAGTTGACGTTGAAAAGGGAATGCCTGAAATTACACAAACAAAATTTGTAGAACCAAAAAATCGGACGTAGACTATTTTTTTTCTTTTTGTGGTCGGCTCCCAAGTTGAAAATCTGTGCCCTTTGCTGCCCTAATGTGAAGTGTTCTGCCATCATACAGAACTTGCTTCGGCCTTGCGCAGCTACACTTTAAAATGTTTTTATTTATTTTTCGCGAGCCACTGTTTAAGTGGTGAGTTTTTTTGCAGCACAATTTTTACACGCGCTCTTAGTAAACGTTTTGTTCTGTCGAGACGTGAGATTGTTTTTACACTTAGGATCCTTTTGCCCTATCGTCTCTTTTTCAGAGCGAGAGAGAATTGTGCTTGCCCCGAGAGCGCAAGAATAGAAACGGTCGACAGTTATTTGCGAGCTATGAAAAAAATGCATCTGGAAAACAACAAAACTAAAGTTTCTGGGCAACATACTGTCGGATAAAGGCATCGAAGCAAATCCTGGGAAAAGTGACGCAATAAAATCATTTCGAGAGCGAACCGACAAGGAAGAGACTCAGAGTTTTCTCGGTTTGTTGACGTATGTATGTATGTTGGGATATTCATTTCTGATCTAGCAAAAAACACCGAACCTCTGCGACAGCTATTGAGAAAAGACGTGGAATTTCACGGGAGTAAACTGAAAGAAACGCCTTTCAAATTTAAAACGCCTTTCAAAATTTAAAGCTCGCAGAAATCCCAAATCTTGCATATTTCAACCCCAGAAAATCGAACGTCTGATAGCAGATGCTAGTCCCGTGGCTCTTGAAGCAGTGCGGCTACAATTCTCATATAAGCCACAAATAATTTCGTTTTCTAGTAAAGCCTTAACGGATGTTGAGAAGTGATACTTCCAAACTAAAAAAGTAAGAACGATTATAGCCAGGGTAGCCGATTTTTAAAATAAACTTGTACTGAACTGGTATCATACAATTCTGAATATGTAATAAGTATTATAGTTTCCAAAGTCTAGGCGTTCATATAGACAGATGGGAGGACGGACAGACGGTCATGGCTATATCGACTCGGCTGTTGATGCTGATCAAGAATATATATACTTTATACGGTTGTTCATAGAAACAATGACAGAAGCAATGAGGAAGTTCAAAAATTTGTTTTAAAGCGCAATGTGACTCCACATGGTACCATAGCTCCAACTAAACTAATGTTTAATAAAGTAATTCGAGATCAAGAACCGTGCATAAATTACATATGCAGATGAACAATTTACGGATTACGCCAAAAGGGACAGAGATGGAATGCTTCAAAAGAAAAATAAGGCAAGAGGAAATAAAAATAAAGGAGCTTAAGAAGCCAAAAGAAATATAGGAGATAGGGTGCTTTTGAAAAATGTAATATTTCCAAAAGAGCTTTATCCAATTTTTGAAAAAAAAACTCAGTTTAAGGTTGTAGAAAAACATAATAACATAATTAGAATATCAGGAGGAGGCAGGACACTTATGAGAAATGTGTCTCATGGCAAAAAAATACCCACGGATTCTTTAAGACCCCATTTAAGTACTACTTAACTTTAGGCGACATATACTCAGAATGGTCTGGAAAACTATATAGAAGAAGAAGCTGCAGGAGCAGCCCTCGGATGGATCTTACCGAGTGTTGCACAGCAAGTCGCCTGCGTAATGTTCACTCTCAAGCGTCCAGAAGCTGACTGACTCGCCAGCCGTCCATCTCATTCTTCCGCTCTCTTCCCAGATCTCCTTCAGCAGAACTTCTTTATCGTGCTTTCGCTTCGCACTATCCAGCTAAACTTTACCAGGTGCCATGGTCATTTGAGTCACACTCAAATGATGATCACTCAACTCAACAGAATGCTAACATAATTCTTTATTCATTTTCGGTTATATTTAAATCTAACAGAACCAGCTTTATAAATCTACGACATATGTAAATAAAGTAATAAGATAATCAGAATAGTATTGTTGTTATTGTGGAAACTTCGTGTTGTTACAATCAGTATCAACAGCCGAGTCTGTATAGACATGTCCGTGTTTCCGTCTATATGCATTTATGAACATGTCGTTCTCCGGTAAGACGTAAGAGCTAGAGGTAATTCTTTTGTACGGACAATATAAAAGATATGGCAACTTAAAGTTTTTCCCACCCCCGGCAAGGGCATGCCGCTGAAAATGCCGGATGACGTCATCCAATAGAAATTTTGGGCGTAACAAATTTTCGTAGTTTGTGTTTTTAGGTGTGTGTGTGTAAGAGAAGTGCGCTGCATGTTTCTATGGAGAAACTTGTGAGCGCAACACATGTTTGTCATTTGCGCAAACAAAAGTGGGCGTAAACCGCTGATTTACGCAACACAGATAGAGAATGGCCATACCAATTGAAGAATTTCGCGGCTTGCGGAGTCGCAGGGCATGGTAGCCAATTTTTAAAATAAATTTGTGCTCAACTGATATCCCTAGAATCAGAATGAGCAATTAGTTTTTCTCCATCTATTATAGTTTCCAAAATCTAGGCGTTCATACGGACGAACGGACAGACGAACATGGCTAGATCGACTCGGCTGTTGATGCGGATCAAGAATATATATATTTTATTGGGTCGGAAAAGCTTTCTTCTCCCTGTTACATACATTCGCACAAATCCAATATACCCTTGTTCTTTTTAAGAACCGGGTATAAAAAGACGCAATCAATTCCTCCGCACCCCCGCAAACAGGTGGAATCCAGAACCTGGTATTTATAGTTGAGAAACTCGACTAGGATCGTTGTTAATTGTTTAATTTTCTAGTGATTAACTATAAAAAAATCCAAATATTTTTGATTAACGAACAAGCACCCACGTTATTTTGTAAGCAGAAAAGTGGGCCTTGTGATTTAATAAGCGCCTATACTGCAACTTTTATCAAATTAATTAGTAGATAGAAAATGTATAGGTATTATATGTGTAACAAAGCTTCTAAAATGGGAAACAATTTACGACTATACTCGTAATCAAACAATTTGCCTGTGTGACTACCCCCTCGAGGATCAATTAAAGCAAGCGTTCTTCGCTACGTAGTACATTGTTTCCTTCCACCCGTGAACCAAATCATGTGCAATACTTGAAGACCCAATATAAAAGGTTGTTAAATGATATTTATATCATTTTATTTATTTTTTTTAACTGTCAAATATATGTGTTATGTAATGTACATATGTAGATTCTCTTTGGTGTTCTAATAATTACACAATTCGCAGTTATCATCTTAAAATTATAAATCAGAAGACGGAAGGAAGACGCTTAAAAGAAGGAAAAAGGCGATTGTAGGCAGTGGACTTTAATAATTCTTTATTATACCCGGTTCTTAAAAAGAAAAAGGGTATTTTGAATTCGTGCGAATGTACAATATGTAACACAGCGAAGGAAGCTTTTCCGACCCTATAAAGTATATATACATATTCTTGATCAGCATCAACAGCCGAGTTGATCTAGCCATGCCCGTCTGTCCGTATGAACGCCTAGATTTTGAACACTATAAAAGATAGAGCACAACTAATTGCATATTTAAAATTGTGTGATACCAATTCAGTAAAAGTTTGATCTAAAAATCGGCTACCTCCCCCCACATCGCCGCAAGCTGCGAAATTCTATGGCGTCTACAATTTTAACTCTAGAGGCACTAAACTTCGACAGCACATTGACTTTTTATACTATGTACCTTAAGGTACAAATAGTATATAAAGCTTCTGCAATGTATGTAACTGGAAGAAAGAAAGCGTTTCCGGCCCTATAAAGTATACATATATATTCTTTATCAGCATCAACAGCCGAGTCGATCTAGCCATGTCCGTCTGTCTTGCTGTCCGTCTGTATCCATGAACACGTCGTTCTCCGAGATGGTTGGAGCTAAAGGTGTAATTGCTTTAGGTCCGTTTTACTCGTATGTGTACGCAGAACAAGTCCATTTCAAATTTTTGCCCTTTTCCGCCTTCGTAATTTGCATTAAACTGTATTTTCTTCGACATATTTGCCCATAACTTTCACAAAATAGGAGCAAGAGACCTATTTTTTTCATTAAATCCGTTAAACTATTACGCAGAAAATGATATTCTCGGATTTTTTCCACGTCCCTTTCCGCTCTCGTATTTGCAAAAAAATCGATATCTTCGAAATGGTACAAGTTAGAGGCATAATTTTCAGTCCGCCGAATCCACTGATCGCCAAACACGTATGTACGAGTAAATGCAAAATGACGTCCAGATGGGACAATAAATATAGAATGACCAATTAATGTTTTATCCACCGCTTCCCTAGGCAACGGCATGCCGCTGCACATGCTTGGTGATGTCATCCGTCTCTACTTTGACTCGATTCGTTCGCACGTGTATACATACAGAAGTGTATGTTTGTGTGCACGTGCTGATTGTTCAGATGTTAACAAATAAAAAATTTCAAAAATTATTAAACAAAAAATAGATGATAAAGAAAATAGGTATATTGTTGTCGATAAATCTGGACTACAGCGTTTCTACTTGTTTTTTCTTGGGAGCATCCATTATTATTCGATTAAGTTTATTTTGGATTGCTATATACATTTTGACATTAATACAGAGTAATAAAAAAAAAAAACTTAAGCAATAAAAAGCCTTTTTCGAAATCGAATTAAAATAAATCACATTTAGCATATATTTTAAAAATTGGCTTGAAAATAATTGCTGTTTCCTAGACCCTAATGTGTGTGTTTTTCTTCTTGTGCTAGCTTGTATAATTTAATATAATTTATTATTTACAAACGATAATATAGGAGTAATGAGACAAAAGGGGTATCTTAGTTCCGAGTACATTATATTTAAATCTTATATGCGTGTAGTCCTTAGATGTATTAAAAAAAAATTTTCTCTTTTCTTATTTTTATGTTTAAATATCTCATATATGTTGTAATTTGTATTTTTTTAGGTAATTTATGCTTACAAATATGTATTCATTGCAAAGACTTGCAGGTGCTAATCGTTGTATCTTGCGTGTTTTTTTCCTGCAAAAAATATGCTATTTATTTTTTCTCATGGGATACTTTTTTTTTTTTTTTTTTAAAGCAACACGTCGATGTACATGTTTCATCTGGCCCCGCTGCTACTGGCCTGTTCCTGTTTAACCTTCAACAAGAGCTGCTCCTGCAGACGATCCTCCTCGTCGTGGTCATCGCAAATATCAATGTCCCCGTCGCCATCGGGATCGCCGCCACCCTCCGTCAGCGCCTCCTCCGGCTCCTGGTTGTCCTTGTCTATGTCCATATCCTCTGGGTCGTCCTGCTCCTCATCCGGCTCCGATTCGGCGATGGTCACAGCCGCCGCTGCAGCGGCCGCTGCTGCGTTCCGGGCACTTGTCGCTGCTGCTACAGCGGCGGCCACCGCCGCCTCTGCGTACCCGGTTGCCCCCGAGTGGTGGATGTGATGGTGCAGGTGTTGCTGCTGAAGCTGCTGATGCTGTTGTTGCTGCTGCTGTTGCTGCTGGGCCGCCTGGAGCTGTTGCAGGTGGTGCAAGTGCTGTTGCTGATTATACGGATGGTGAGCCTGCTGACCGGAGTTCGAGCCCTGCTGCTGCTGGTGCTGCTGGTGCTGTTGTTGCGCGTGGTGCTGTTGCAGAGCAGTGGCAGCGTCGCTGCCCCCGAGTTGCTGATGGTGGTGAGCTGCCGCGGCGGCTGCAGCGGCAGCTGCGTTTGCGGCCGCTATGTGGGCTTGAGCTGCAGCGTGGTGCGCGACGACGTGGTGGTGGTGTTTGTGGTGGTGCCCCTTACCTCCGGAACCGGCCGGTGGCGGGGCATCGAAGAGCAGTCGGGAGATGGAGAAGCTTGAGATGGGTGAGTTGTGCGTGCTGCCGGCCGAGTAGCTGGTGTTTGTGTCATCCGACGTGGGGGTCTCCCGGTCGCTCTCGTCGCTTTTCAGAAGCTCGGCCGCCTCCAATGACTTCTTGTGCATCCCGAGCAGCCAGGGGGCCACCGACTCGTCCTCCTTCGCCGACTTGATGATCGTCTCCGGCAGCGGCAGGGAGTGCCGCACCATTGCCCCGTACAGTCCATACTCGGCCATCTTGGTGCTATGTCCCCAGCACTTTTCCGTCTTGCGCCACTTGGCTCGCCTATTCTGGTACCACACCTGCAAGCAGACCAAAGCAAACAGGATTACAATTGCATTCGCCGAAAGTGGTGTTTAAAAGGGCCGACAGGCACCAACAAATTTGTCCAAGAAAATGGACAATCAAGCAATAAGTCTGACATGGACAGAATTAGCTGTACTAACATTCAATGAAAAAAAATTATGCAGCAAAACAACTCATTTTTCTATTGTGATAGATAAACGAGGTCTTGGATTCTGTCTGTATATAAAAATCGAATATATTAGCAAGTTAATACGGCCGCATTTTCCAGCAATAAGCATGATTAAAGTTATAAGCTATGTTAATATCATGAGCCGGTGTTCAATATATTAGTCTAGAATATTTTTGAATCCTTATGAAGTAACTTAAAGCGCATGTATGCTGATATATTTTATTGCCATAGTATCGTTCAGTGGTATGATAGTACGATAGATCAGCGTCTTGTGCGTCACTGCAATTTTAAATTCCAATTCAGTTAATTAGAAAATTACCCGAACCGAAAGTGATCGAAAAACAATTTCATTTTTCTGGAAAGGATGGAGATTATCTCCTTCGGTAAGTCAGCAAATCCAAGGACAATGCCGACCAAAAACTAATTCAATTAAAGCCAACAAGGCGATGGAATGGGATGGGGTGGGAGATAATTCCCCCTTTTTCTGCACTTGTCACGCATCCGTCCGATTATTTCGTTTATTCATTAGCAAACCACCCTTCGGCCTGGAAATCTCGAGTACCTATTAGCGGCAGCAACAATAACAATTGCAATTACAACATTAACAACGCTAAACGAAATGTTGCCAGCCGCCGACACTCGTCCACTAACATTAAACGGTCAATTTTCAATTTCACAGGCGCTTTGCGCCTGGCCTTGCTCCCCCGGGACAACTTAATCTTCTGTTCGGAAAAGTTCAACCTCATTTCGGGCCCAAAAGTTTTCCCAGGACTCTGTGCGCTGCTGCTGCAACATGTGCAGAAATTCTCCAAGGGCCGCATCAAATTGTGGAAATCACTTTAAATTCAACGCCACGCGGCGCCGCCTTGTATCGGCTATACATTTTGTGGCTGTTGTTTCGTGCTAAGGTTTTTATTTTATTTTCTCGGTGAGATGTCAACATTTGCATTTACAGTTGTTTGCCTTGTTTATTGTTGCACTTGAGCAGAAACACGAAAAAAGCAAAGTGAAAACATGGCAAATTAAATCTGCTTGAGTTGACAACACTTAACACCATCCCATCCCAGCCATCGCAACCCCTGCCTCGATGTTTGTTGCTATTGTAGGTAGTATCTGTATATACATTCAATCTATAATGCTCGGGGGTGCAACTGTCCCCAGGGGCACTGACAAGTGAGCCATGGCCCGCGGGCTGTGGACTGTGGACTGTGGCCTGTGGCCTGTGGGCCTGTGGGCCTGTGGGGTGACTACCAGCCTGCTGCGGGGCGGACAAACTCAATCAGTGTGGCTAATGCTTTGATAAATGACTTTTAAAATGTGCCGAGTTTAAACATTAAAAGTATTGGTACTGAATAAATATGGGAATATTTTAGATAACAGCATTGCCATGAAGTTTATGTTATATTGTAAAGAATATACGAGATAAAACTGATTTGATTGTGGCTTCTTATAGCCGAAATGCAATGGTTTTACTATACTCAAATCATTTTGATGTTCAAGGTTTTTTTCCCGATATATGTATGTATTATGCCACTGAAAGCCACAAGGCAGCGACTCTTAAATGTCATTTTGCCCCTTCCAACAAAAAGTCGTTAGAATATCAGTATAAATAAAATATTAAATTGGTATATAGTGTTTTATATGTACATATGCATCGTTAAGAAACAAAGGGTAACATTGAAATTATATTACGAAGAATTCGAAAAAATTCAAATTTTTCGCATTTTCCAGAGCCTATATTTTTTCGTACTCTGTTAAAAATGATTTCCATACTGCAAACTATTCAAATTATTTGTATGCAAATAATTATACAAATACTACCATTGCAAATGCGCCGCTGCCTCTGTCCAAATTAGAGGGAACCGGCAAAAACCCTAGCGCGTTCGGAATATGCAAATAGCAATTCGTTGAATGCTTTTGTCGACAGCCATAACCTCTTTTGTTTAAATGTTAATTACATAATTATGCATAATCATTTTTAATTTCATTCTCCTCCGTTCTGTGTGTGTGCTATATTAACAGCTCATTAAAAGCTCACGAGAAAAGCAACGGCAGAAGTGTATAATTGTTGCAAGAGCTGCAAACAAGGAGCAAGGAAATTATGCAAACACAAAAAAATTATAGAGCAAGCAGTTGTTTTCATACGTTTTCTGGTACATTAAACACGCGGAGCCTGCTACTTATAAAATATGCATTTGCACTTTTTCGAAAACAGCACGTCTGGATGAAAACGATTGAAAATGTTTGGGGATGCAACTTGATTATTTTCGGCATCATAAAATAAATACATATTTATGATGAAATAACAGCGCAGTTAGCATGAATACGAGTAGGTATGATATAAAACAAGTAGAAACGCTGCAGTCTGTCCGTATGAACGCCTAGATTTTGGAAACTATAATAGATAGAGAAAAACTAATTGCACATTCTAATTCTAGGAATACCAGTTCAGCACAAGGTTTAAAAAAATAAAAATCGGCTACCTCCCTCCGCAGCCCCGCAACTAGCGAAATTCTGTGACATCCACAATTTTAGCTCTATAGGCACTAATTTCTGATAGTACATTGGTAGGGCCATTATCTATCTGTGTTCCGAAAATCAGCCGGTTACGCCCACTTTCGTTCGCGAAAATGACAAAAATGAGTTGCGTTGAATGAAAAAATGTCAAGTTTCCCCATAGAAACAATTCTCACTTATTTTGACCAAGTTATGGGCAAATACTCGTAGTCAAAGAAAACATAGTTTTATGCAATTTACAATTTACCAAAATCAAAAGGATTTACACCTCTAGCTCTAACCATCTCCGAGAACGAGGTGTTCATACATAGACAGACAGACGGACGGACGGACGGACTGACGGACGGACGGACGGACAGACGGACGGACAGACGAACATGGCTATACCGACTCGGCTGTTGATGCTGATCAAGAATATATGTACATATGTATATACTTTATTGGGTCGGGACGTCTTTATTGGGACGTCTCGTTCTGCCTGTAACATACATACATATGCACAAAGTTAATATACCATCTGTACCTTAAGGTACATGGTATAAATATACGATTCCTTGCATAAAATGTGCTATTTGGCATCAACGGGGAATCGCTACTTGTAATTTTTTACTGTTACAGTTACAAATGTTTCAGATTGTTGAATGAATGGCAACTTGTAAGCGATAATTGCTTTTTTTTTGTTTGAGTGGTTATTGGTTCTTAAGCTCTACGAAAATCCTTGAGGATAGTCGCAATTGATGGAAACAAGCTGTTGAGTCCTTGTTCCGCCTTTGAGAATTACAAATCATGAGCTTCCTCTTCATGGATGCTCAAGGATATGCATCTCCCCCTGAAATGAAAGTGCAGCGGGTTTCTTTGCCATTGAGCTGGGGCACGCAACAATTTTATTGTTGCGTTTGGCAACCAAAAGTGGTCATTTCGTTGCACTTTTGCCAACAAATTGCCACAATTGCAACATGCGGTGGAGTGCAATCCAAATGCGTTTAATGCACATGCGAAAGCTTACTTTGATTTTGCGTTTTCATTGTTTATTACAGTTGCTTTGTGGTTTTCCCCTCGGGGCTGTGTGAAAATTGGCAAAGAGAGAGACGCAAGCACCAGCCGAGGTATTTTTCCTGGAGAAGCGGAAGAAGACCGAGCCAATTGCAAAAATTGGCAAACAATGCAGACTAGCTGAAGCTCTAAGCTTTGTCCTTCTCGCACTTGCAGCTCCGCACAGGCGACAAAACTGGTGTGGCTTAAAGCTAAGCATCTTCTCAACAGGTGCATTTCCATTTACCATGTCCATCCAGAGAAATACGAAGAAATATCTATTGTGCTGAAAGACCAGTTGTAAATAACACATTGTTTTTTCCTGAGAACAATTTTCGTTAGCTTTTTCTTTTGCGTAGATAAAACACGATTAAGAAACGATAATTAAATTCATACATACATATGTATGTATGTACATGCATAGGTGTGC
The DNA here is from genome assembly GCA_021223825.1 of Drosophila ironensis. NCBI lineage: Eukaryota > Metazoa > Arthropoda > Insecta > Diptera > Drosophilidae > Drosophila > Drosophila ironensis. Next base: position 90,673 of record JAJJHQ010011419.1, read on the forward strand.
ATGGATGTCGAAACCACTATTTTAAAATTTGAGACGAATGGATTATACATTTGTATGTATGTACATAACTTCCACTGAAGCGAAGAAACCGCTCTTGACATTGCAAGGCGATCAAAAACCACACATCGTCAATTCATCACTCGCTAAACAGCGAATTGTAATTTCGTGGTATAATGCTTGCAAACTCGACGCTTTTGTCGCCTGGTTGTTGACTTTTGTCAGCGGCAACATCAAATTTTCGGTTAGCCTGCACGTCAGCGGGAGCGAGTGGGACAAAGCAGAGCCCGGCGCTTTCGCAGCATGCACTCTGCAAGTGCGACAGAGGCAGTTAGCGTGGCGTAGCGGCCGACGAGGAACCGGGTGAGAGGAGAAACCGGGAGAGGAGATTAAAAAACGTGTTTTGGTTTTTGATCGGCTGTTCCCATGTTTCTTTTTCTTCAATTCCCCATGCAAAAAAAGTAGAACTGGCACAAAATCATAAGCAAAACAGAAACAACAATAACGAAGCGAACCGGGGGAGAAATGCACACAAAATGGAATGCAATTAAAAGCGACTGGCAAATAACACACGTTCTCACCGAACATAATCAAGCGGGCTGGGCGGGGGCGCGAGGAGGGCAAACTCTTAATGGTGGCTTCGATGTGCAGTTTTGTTTTTGTCTGAATGCATTTGCATGGCTGCCGAGGCTCTTTCTCCTGCCCTCTCTCCAATTCCTTGCGGCCGGCTCTCCTTATCACGCTGCCAATGATTGCCTCCGCCCTGCTACGAGTATTCCCCTCTTCTGCTTCACCAACCCACCAACCCATCCTCCCTGTCCTCCCTGCCGGCCTCCGCGCTATGTACATTCATACATACATACATACATACATATGTATGTACATACCTCTCTGTTGTGCTTGTCGAGCCGCTGGGACCGCGCCGCGCCATATTTTCCCCTAATTGAAGAGTGTACCTTAGCGTTTTAATGTGCCGCGCCCTTCTCCCCTTTGCTCCCCTCTCAATGCGAGTGTTTTTGCCATTCAGCCAATTCTGCCTGTTAATTTGATTTCAAAAGGGGAGGAGGCAAGCTTTTGAAGCGCCATCTTGTGGCAATTCAAAAGTATAACGAAATGATCCTTAAAGTCCCCAAACCCCATCACAAAAAAGGGGTTTCACCACCAAAATGGTGGCATGGCCCAGAAAAAGAGGTATTCCATTTGTATCGCTACCCTGCAGTTGGCTGCACACAATAATTTTCGATATTCGATATTTAATTCGCAGGGAATTAAATGCACTTTTGGTGCATTTAAAATGGGGGCGTTATTAGCCTCAAGCAATCATCACTATTTCCAGTTTTATGAGTTTAAAAAAACGTTTCGAATGTCGGTCCCGAAGGGTAACTTCGCGTGAACCTACATCTTTCAATCTTTCAATTTTATTGCGGATGCCCCAACAACATAAACTTTGGTTAAAACTTAATATTTGAGCCACTTGTTTTGACTTGAATGTTCATCAGCCACGGGCAACCCTTGGCTCTTTGGGCTCCCAGTGCTCCAAAAAACCAAAAAATGTGAATGTCTCGAAACAAGGTAATCGACATTGTACATAGATAACCATAGGGAACTGGGAAAATAATTTGGAAATTACCTACAAGTACGAGTATGTACATAAATTCAAGGGATTGCCAATATTTAGTGTGCAAACAGTTGAATTTCCCTTTTTGTTAAATTGGCAAGGCTTTTCTGTGTCTTTTTTATACATGGTTCTTCTAAACAACTTTCCTAAAAACAAATCGTATTAAAGTATGTGACAGGGAGATGGAGTTGTCTGCAACCCTATTAAGTACGAGTATATACGTATATTTTTGACCCCCATTAGCAGCCGAGTCGATACAGCCATGTTCGTATGTCTGTATGAACACTTTATTCGGATATGATATTAAGAGAATACATATCTATTCGTGTTGCCAAAATAAGTCAGTTATGAATCTCCATTCCCGTGCAAATTGCAAAAATGAATATCCCGAATATATCTTACGCTAGAACTATCATATTTGAAAATGTTATTAGTATATACCAATAAAACAACCAAGAACAACCAAGAACTACAATCTTTCAGGCTTGTTGTAAATACGAGTACATTGGTATCACATTTTTTACAGCAGCCATTTGGAGGGAATTGAGCAAAGAATTATGCCGTACCGCTGGTGATATATGTATACATACATAGCTGTTTAATAAAAATGTTGAAGTGTATATGATTTCAATGGTTTTTGCATTCGTGAATTTTACACCTCGTCGCCAATTGTATCAGATTTTTTGTACATATTTGGAGTGTCGGCAAGTGTCGGTGGCCACGTTTTCTTACTTCATGCCGTGCGATTCTTTTCGCACCTCCTGTGTTCTTCGTTCTTTGCGCTGTTCTTCTTTTGAGTTTCGGTGCAACGTGTATGGCAAACGTTGCATTTGCAATTGTGGCACTCGCCCTCTTGTACAGGCAAACGCAAATGCAATTATGTAATCAGCGAGCCTCATTACGCGGCCCTCGCCGAAGTGTGGCAACACTTCTTGCCTGCAATTCTTCGGTCTGCCCTCCCCCCTCATCCGGCAATTTGCGGTTCTTTAGAACACAGAACTCTTTTTTGTTCTCTCCTTCCTTTTTTGGTGGTTTGAGTCCTCACGAATCGAAGCGGCCACCTTTGATTGCGAAATCTTTACGACCGCAGAGGCAGCCCATAACAAGTGGTCATAAACCCCCGCCATCCACTGCAGGATATACTCGTAAAAGATGCATCGAAAGCCCGCGCTCCCTGGTCCGATTTTCAGGCGGTACGCGAGAACTAAAAAGTAAATAAAAATCCCATTCTCATCTCAACCCAGATGAATACCTACAATATAATCAAATTTTTGTTCAATTAGTCAAATGTGGCTATCAAAAATCTATCTAAGGCGTTCCCAGAGAGACAACAATTTTCGCATTTGGTAGTTCCCCCTTCAGTAATTATCGTAGCCATCTTACCTGAATGCGATCCTCGGCGAGGCCGGTTTTCATCGACAAGAGCTCCCGGGCACTCACGTCCGGGTAGTGAGCTTCCTTGAACGCCTTCTCCAGCTCCTCCAGCTGGCTGCTGGTGAAGATCGTCCGGCCATGTCGTCGCTTGTTTTTCTTCTTTCCGCCTGGAACGGCTCCGCCGGGCCCAACCAGGACATCGCCGGCATGGGCGCCTAGCAGGCCGCCCGTGTTGCCGCTGGCCACGGCGCCCGAGCCCAGAAAAGCGGCAGCTTCGGCATGGTGGGCGGCGTGGGGGTGCACATGAGCGTGGGCGTGTGCATGGGCATGGACGTGGGCGTGGGCGTGGGCGTGGGCGTGGGCATGGTGCGCATGATGGGCGACAGCCGCGGCAGCGGCATGATGGTGCGCCGCAGCCGCAGCAGCTGCCGCATGTTGATGTGCCGCCAGGGCGGTGTGGTGTGGATTTGCGTTGATTCCGGCAGGCGAGGATCGGCTGCCTTGGTTTCCACTGCTCAGGCCTCCCGATGCCCCGGACACACTAGCGGCGCCTCCCGAACCCGATCCTGAGCCCGACGCCAAGCCGCCGCTGTTGCTGCTCGGGGGTGAGGAGACCAAGTGGCCCAAGGCGTTGCTTCCGGCCTGCGAGCCCGCTGCAGATCCGGACCCTGCTCCCGCCGACCCGCCGGTGCCCGATCCGGATCCACCAGCTCCTCCCGATCCGGAGGCGTTGCTGACCTTGCTTGGCGACTGTTCATCGCCGCTGGCATTGGCCAAGTTGTGGACGTAGTCCTGGCCACGTGCAGCTTGTTCTGCGGCAAAAAAAGGGGTTGGAAAAGGGGGAAAATTTAGCATGAGCTTTGCGAACGTTTTGGTTAGTCTGTCGAGGATTAAATAAAAGTTACTAATACATAGCATTGGCTTGTGAATATTTAGTTTTGGCTATCTGTTTTTTTGGGATTATCTTTACCCAAATTGGTATAATATATGTACGTATGTATGTTATTTTATAGTTTAATCAATGCAATTGTCGGCGTTTATTGCTTGAGCGATGTTATTAATGTCTCCGATCGAATTCCTGGCGCCTGCCTAACACATGTCCTGGGCTGGTTTGGGACGTGGTCCCCATCGCCGACACCGTTTGGGAACCCGAGTCCTGGCGGCAATCTCGTTTCCTCAAAATGCCAGACAATGGCTTTCGCCAGACATTCGAGTTGCCAGGAGCAGCTCTTGCAAAACTAAAGAGAAGGGACCAAACCAAATGTTGATTTTTCGCACACGATAAGAGGCAGCTGGAAAATTGTTCCATGCCCGTTCAATTGAATGCCGCGCAGATTTTGACAAGTTGCCCGGATTTTTATTCAAATGTCAACGAAGGGTTAAATGTGTGTTTCCTTTTCGTGGTCCCGATCCTATTGCTGTGGCTGGGCCCTTAGCCACCTTCTCAGAAAATAGAAGGATGGCTGGGGAAATACAGGGCAGCATAAATATTTTCTTTGGACCGGCTTCGGCAAGGAGCACGACAAGGGAGGGGAATGTAGGAAGAAACATGTAGGAAGAAACCGAATAAAGGCTGGTTTCGTGTGCCGCCTTTATTTTGACAATTAGGGTGTTAGGGTGTTAAGTGGTTTAGCCCTTTTTTTTGGTATCAAATTAAGCGGGAATCGGCTTAGGCGTGTTGCACAGGGCGTTCTATTGTGACTGTGATTAGGATTGTGGATGCCATTGTGGCTGGATTGCTTCAGGATAATCCGTGCAATAATTCAGAATTTGAGAACAATAATTCAAAATTTGCAGAAACCATTGACTTGGGATGCAGGTTGGGCGACGTTGCTACAATCAATTTGATAAATTCTTCAATAGTTAGGGGTGAAGTTTATATAATAGTCGTTTAACGCAAATATTAAGTTGCGATTTAGCCACAATTGCTTTTCACAAGGGAAAATGTTTAGGTTTTCCAGGGGATTTAACGCAAGCTAGACAGACACACAGACACACAGAAACACAGAAACACAGAAACTTATTCCATGCGCCTGGCTGAGCATCTTCTTGTGCAGGGGCCCCAGCATTAGGACTTTACATTTTTTAACCCATTTGCCACTGGCGGGCATTGCTTTTATTGCCTGGCTACTTTTGCAACATAATTAGGCACACATCAATTAACAATTAGCTGGTCAGCGAGCGACAGCTGACCAGGGTCCGACGAGCGGCCCCCCGCTCCACCCTTGCGCGACACACATATGTCCACACATATGTCCGTATGTGCATACTATGTATACTTTGATACATACATATTTACATATACACATGCCCACAACCCAACCGAGCCGGACTACATTGATTGCGATGGGCTCACCCATTGAATCACGGAGCCAGACCCTGGCAAAAATGCTTTAATAGCCCTCGTTCACTTATAAATAGCCATAATGATGATACATGTATCCGAACTACACAATCGCACACACACTTAAGTACGGTGTATTTTGGATGACGCGGACGGAGCGGACGGAGCGGACGGAGCGCTGGTGAGTGGTCAGCCACTTTGGCCAGTATCGATGTCGTTACACTGAGGGAAGACACAGCGTATATGTAGCTGCGGTCTGTCTACACGCTTGGGCTCTGGCTGTGGGCTGTGTCCAAGTTGAAGGGGCAAACGGTTTATTTTCATTCGAAAAGTAGTATTCACACATTTCTATTTCAATGGAACATTAAGCCTTGACATGCAGCGATGGTATTTCCGCAGTGTACGCTGGTCCAGATCAGCTCTCCGTTCTGCTCGTCAACTAATTTAATTTGCTGTTTGGGTAAGTCAATCGGGGCATGAGTTGCTTGATTCACTGTCATGCGATATTTTGTGCAGGCCGGGCCCTTGCTTCTCCCCTCATTTTTTCCTCTCCGCTTTTGTTTTTCCTCTGCCGTTTTCCTTATCCCATTTGGCAGAGTTTCCTTGTTCGTTTTCCGCCTAAATTAATTTGATATGTACTCGTGGGTCGGGGAAATGTGCACGAGTCCTGTGCCAGCCAGCCAGCCAGCCATTCAATGCTTTTTTGCTTTTCGGCTCCCTCCTCGATTTCCTTTGGGCCACTGGCCACTGCTCTTTTGTTCCTCGATTAATTGTTCAATTGGGCAATATTTTGATCAAATGGCCTTTGTTTTGGGCGGCATTCCATTCCAATTTCATTAACCGCGCATCGAAGCGGTCACGATAATATGCCAATTTGTCCCAGGGCGGCAATTGCCTGTGAGACCATGCATGCACAACATCAATAATAGGTGTAACTACTCGCAGCAACTAACCGCAAAGAAAGTTTCGACGTCGGTAAGCGTAGAAAATGCATTCAGATTTTGACCCCTTGCAACGCTCTTTGGCCCGCAAACTCCTTCCACTGTTCCCGTTGGAAGTCCCTGACATACCGCCCTTCCAACGCCATCGGGACTCGCTGGAAGGCCGGTATATCAGGGTAGGCTGCTAGGCCTCTCGTCAGTGGCACTCGGCCAAGTAGCTTCTCCTGCTTCGCCCGCAGCTTTCTGTGCCCAGGCCTGCGGAATACTCGCCCCTCCCATGCAGACCAAACGCGAAATTACCAATAAACTCAAATTGGAATTGCCAGACATATTAATAAGAGCCCACCAACCACCGCCTTTGCCGACACCATTATTTGGCATTAGCATCCGTGGGTCCGTGGGTGGTGTGCAGGGGCTCTGCACTGCAATACTCGTACGAGTTGCAAACGTTGTTTCTACATAAATTGGGAATATTACCAACTAACAACTAGCTACTAACATTTCCCAGCCATTGCAAATAAGAGCAGGAGAGCATGTGAATGAATAGCAATCAACTCGCACTTAGTCTTTTTCTTCCAGTGCATGAGTGCGTAGCTAGGCGGTTTAGGGGATGGGCCTCACGGGTGCCACAAAGCGATATTTTTTAAGACGCTCCAAACCACCACCCCTCTGGCACTGCCTCCCGTTGCCATCCATTTTCCCCTCTCTCCTATCCTCTCCTCTCCACTCCTCTCCTCCTCTGCCTTTCATTTTATTTCGCCGTTCGCCGTTCGCCGTTTCGCCAAACACCTTGTTAAAAAAATAGAGGAAATTCCTGTTGACGGCAAATACACTCGAAATTGGCAATTTTGCATTTACGTTAATAATACTCAGGCGTATTAACTACTACACTTGCTGGGTCTGGTCTGGTCTGGTCTGGTTGGGCACGGTTCGGGTTGGGTTGGGTTGGGTTGGGGGCCCAGAGGAGTGGTTGTCTAGGCGAAAAATGCGAGCACGCCATGGATGGTTGGGTGGTACTTTTCTTGACTTTTTTTTGGGTGGTCCTGCCGACGTTTGCCAAATGAAAAACGTACGTACGAGTATTTACTTGGGCCAGGGCAACTGTGGGCTTTTCGAGGGGGATGGCTGGGTGGGTGGTTGGTCTGGGGGCGGGGACTCCCTGCGCCTAAGCTGGGCGCAGGGGGAGGTGGTGCCTGGGGTAGCTTTTCGTCTGCCAAGACGAGAGCTAAGTATAGCCGAGCCAATATGACGCGCAATTATTTGTAATGGAGACGTAAATAAGTTGAAGAAGCAAAGTGGCAAAGGAAAATGGCAATGTGGGGTGCAGGGTGGATGGCCTGGCAAGGGGATTGGGGTGTTGCTGCTGCTGCTGCTGCTGCTGCTGCTGCTGCTGCTGCTACTGTGGGCGGCCAAGTTGTTAGTTGTTACACAACGAAGCGACGACTGGCCTTTTGTTAGGGTTGCTTTCGGTTTGTCTCCCAATTTTGTGGGTGGTTGCTTGTATTTTTGCGACCCGGGCAGCCACATTTTCGGGGATAATGGGCTGGTGCGTAGCTGGGTGGACGCCCCGCAGTTAGCTCGTTAACTCGATTTGCGCTCGCATTTCGCTTTGTTGCTTTCCCTTGCCGTTTTGCTGTTGTAATAAATACGAAGGTCCCTTGTTTTCCAAGATGGCGGACGTGTGCAAGCGAGACCGCGCGACTGGGGTGGGCAGGGAGAGCGAGAGGCAGGGCGAGAGGCAGGGCGAGAGGCAGGGCGAGAGGCAGGGCGAGAGTGCCAGCGGAGATCGAACGAAAGTTTCCTCTCTTTTCAATTTTTGTAAAACACTGAAGCACTCGTACATTTTCGTCGAATAAAAAACATGAAGCCTTTGCTCTTTCATTTTACGAGTAGGTATATCCCATTGATCTGTACCTATCGTTGACTCATTTTCATCTATGAAACAATAGGCAGTGCCTATTTTCCACGTTTTTCACTCACTAATAGACATATGCATATGTATATGTAGGTACCTACAGCGTATGCTAAAATGTGAACAGATAAAAAGGCTGAGATGGCAAAAAGTGAGACATTAAAAATAACCCAATTTTCAACATTAACCTAAAGCCCATTTTAGTTGCGTGAGCGTTCGCCCCAACTTTTCTGGAATTTTACTGAAAAGCCTTTGCAACAGCAGCAACAACCAGACAATGACAGTTGTTGGAGAAAGGAAAAGTGGGGGTATTGTCGCCCGCGGACTCTTGATTTTCCGCCGTTGGGTTTTGTATTACGCTTATTTTCCAATTTCACTTCTATTTGTGCAGTTCCGCGCCGCGCCCTCCTTCGCTGGAAGATTCGCAGCCATTGATTTTCTGTGCTGTGCTTAAATTTGCTTACTCGCCTCGAAAAATCCTGTGAAAATCCCCCCGTCGTCGTCTCTTTGTTTTGCACTTGAACCGTTGTTGTCGCTGCTGCCGAGTTGTGTATTGTATTTCGATTTGAAGCTGATTTTCTGCCACCGCGATTTCAGTTTCCCCGCTCTGCGGCTTTTCTTTTTCGATTTAAGCCTGCAGGCATTGGGGGAGTTTTTTTTTTTAATTTTCTGCGTTGTAGGTGCGTTTTTCCTCGCCTTTTTCTCAGCCATTCGGCAGCTGAGCTGAGCTGAGCTGAGCTGAGCAGTGAAGCTTGAGCTAAATAATTGGGTAGTTAGTGCGATTTCCTTTCGCAGGCTCCGTTGAAAATGCCACTCGTTTTGAATGCGCCACCGACAGCCGACCTCCCGCCCTGGCATTTCCGTCCGCCTTTAATTTATTTATACGCCCGACACTTGAGTGCTTTCTTCTTCGGATTTTCCTCAGCCACTGCTGCTGCGCACAAACAGTTTTCCACTTCGTGTTTCCCGCTTTCCTCATAATTAGACATTTGGCGTTCAGTTGGCGAGTGTGGGCGTGGCCTCCCTGGGGGCTATTAGCTAATGAAATTCCGACAGCCTGCAAATAGTCTCGATCACGTTTTTGGCCAGTACAATACAATGTCAATTGTAAGAGATTTCGACATCGTTTTATTGAGCGAGCACTCGTAGTCTGTATGCATGGACTTAGTACTACTCATATCGTAGTGGAACAATACTATTCGCTTGGCATCTTAGCTTTGTACTCATCGAATTAGTTCATTCTCCAAAGCTACTTGAATATTCCCCGCAGCCTGGCCGGGTTCCTGTCACCTGTGTCCGAGCGATCCCGTTCGTTTGCCAGGCAATCAATAGCTATATCCGTATGTTGCAGAACCAAATTATTGAGACTATTCCGAAGCAGCATCCTAGGAATCGGAAGCCAAGCCAAATTGTGTGTGTGCTTGCTTCACTTTTGAAAAATTCATTTGCCCATAAAAGCGGGCAGGGCAAGTCCCGCGTCCGAATGGTTGCGGGGCGATGGGAAGCGCTGTTACTTTTGAATGGGCAACTAACTCGTAACCAGCAACCGACAACCAACCAACAAACCTTTTTGTGGTCTGTCCATTTCGGCTGGCACAACGTTTTACAACACTGTAAATGCTGGGTAAATATAAAAATACACACACTCGGTCCTTGAATGAGGGTGTTAAACTGCCAGTTTGTGTATCTCTCCGCAAGTGAATGTGTGCTCAAATATTTATTAACCCATCAACACATGCGGAAGTTTTCTGGTCCTTCCAAAACTTGGGACAAACACCTCCCCCCCCCCCCTCCCACTGCGATCCCTGTTCCTATTAAGATGCTTTTGGTGGTAACAAATTCGTGTAGCGTTGCAAATTGCTGCCAACAGGGAAATTAATATAAAAAGGCAAGCGGCGTTGAAGGGCCATTGCAGGCACAAAAATATCCAGCAGCACCCCCGATCGGCAAATAAAACAACACCCTTCTGGTTCCTTTGCGGGGCCAAATGGATTACCACGTTTAATATTCAATTTGCGCACACGCAGTTGTAATGCATAGAGATGCCGCAGTAAATGCGTGAACTTCTTGGCCCCCGCACCTCAACCTTGTGCTCTGGAGACTGCGTCCCAAGTTTGGGAATTTGATTCGATTTACGGCAACGTAAGTGCCAAAATTTGCCGGGGTAATTGTGAGAGATGATGGGAAATGAAATGGAAATTTGTTCACTTTCCTCTCCTCTCCCCAGTGGCTTGGAAGTACTGCGGCCACAGCGAGCCATGTGCACAGCAGCCTGGCCCAAGGAATTATTCAACGTAATTCCAAGCCCTCAAGTCGAAAATCCTTTCCAGAATGGATACTCAATTGAACGAACTCAACAAACTTTTTCCCATGGCATTCTAATGAGGTCTCCCATCCATGGCCTTTATTGCCCTTCTCCCGACACCTCTCCCCCGACTGGCGAGGATTTGTGGCTTTATGGATTTTGGCAAATGCATTGACTAACTAAAAAATTGTCCATCATGTTTTCTGCCTCATCGTCAATCCATCCCCATCCAATGCCCGTTTCCCGAATGGCACTTGGCCCGAATGTTGAACACTGAACACTGAACACTGAATGCTGAATGCTGAATGCTGAACGATGGTTGGATGTTTGCCCTCCGGGATCTTAACTGCAGAATCATGCAGAAAAGCGCAGACGAGAGGAGCTGTGGACCGGGAAACGGGCGAACAAAGCCACTTAACGGACCAAGGGCTACGCCTGATGCGCTGACTAGCCTTGTAGGTTTATGGTTTGTGTTGTGTGGCTGGTGGACTCGGCTCCATCTCCAAATATAAATGCGACTCCAAATCCAAAAGTCTCGGATTTGCACACGGACTGTGAGTGCTGGAAAATCCGAATTGTTTGCACGCCGCTTTCGAGTGCTTCCTAGGAAAATGAGAAATAAAAACGAATGCGACTGCGACTGCGACTGCGGCTGGGACTTCAACGACAACGGCGATGATGACAAGTGACTAAGCCGAAAAGACAGCGGCTGTTTGGCTGATCATGCAGCCGGCTAAATTTCGACCGGGACGAGGGCATCTGCTGGAGCTCCTTTCAATGCCTGCCACTTGTTGTCATCAATTTGTGGTCCTCTGTTTATCCAGCGGAGCCACTTTCAGTTCGGTTGCACTTCGATGGAAATGTTTCCTTTTGGGAAACATCCCTTTCGGGATAGATCCATCCTTCTATCCATATACTTACTTATCTGTGTGCCTCTGCATCTATCTGCTGCTGGTCATATTTGTTTTCGTTTCGTTTCGTTTCGTTTCGTTGAAAAAATCCAAGCTTGTGGATTTCCAATTAACAAATTTCAAGTGTATAGTGGCTGGCTGTGTTGTTGGTTTTTTCAGTAATTTCGGTCGACTCATTGTCACATAATAAACCCTTGATATAGTAATCTGTGTGAGCTGGAAAATGTTACCCGAGTTTTCACTTTTTTATGTTTTGTAAAAATGTGCGAAAAACTATCGAATTTCCGTTGTTGGGAGAGGGGACGGCAGCAGGAAATGTGCAAAGACTTGTATCGGAAGTGCCTTTCAGTCGGTGTCCAATAATATTGAAATAATATCGTATTGTTCCATTTCTTGTTGCTTTCTTAAAAGATTAGCACCACAATATCATTAGAGATTTATTTTGGTGGGAAGCCTATTCTTGATGTCTTTTCTGTGGCCCATTGTTGCGCTTTTGAAATTTGGAAAGATCGATTTTCATTGAAGCGAGGACACGTGTCGCTGCGTCTTAAATAATTTCCCCATTTTGTGGCTGTCTCGTTTAGAGGCGAATGGAAGTCAAAGGACTATCCCCTCGTACCAACAATTATGTCGGGAGCAAAAGTTTGAAATACCCGTAGCTTGGCATTGAGGCCAGATCGCGCTTTGGGAAAAGGGAAAAACTGTCGCTGGGTGCAGGAGCAGGAGCAGGAGCAGGAGCAGGAGCACGCACAATGGCCGCAAGGTACTGACAGCGAAATGGCTGAGTGAAAGGTGTAGGAAAAATAAATAAGGGAAAAGTAAGTAGTTTGCGGGCATCGACGGCACCAGAGGCCGCAGGAGGAGCAGAAACAGATGACAACAATGCGAACAAAAGGACACAACATACTTGAAAGGTGCTGGGCAGGATCCGAGCTCTTGCATGACTCTCAAGTAAATATTTATTAGAGCCAAGGCGAGAAAAAAAAGGAGAACTCCTCAATAGCCACTCAAATTAAGGCTAACAACGTGTTGAGCAGAAACAGCCGCAGCCGCAGCCGCAGCCGCAGCCGATGGCAAAGTAGCAATTTTCTCTGACAAGAGGGAATATTGAAAGGATGCCACAGCGACTCCTTGCTGTCTTACTCCTCAAGCTGCTTCCTTTCGTGTCACTTATTCTCCTCCTTTCCGTTTCCCACACGGTTCCGAGGCTCGGGCTGCGGTTACCTCTCGAGCCGATTTATTTTGAACACAATTTGCCTCGAAAACTAACGCCCCGCGTCCTGATCCTGCCAGAAGGATGCCACGGCTTTGTTGTCTTTTTTCCAGTTGCGGCTTAGCCCAGTACGGCTCGAGGGCCGCCGCGGGGTCTCTGAGCAGAACTGAGCAGAACTCGACTTGACTCAACTGCTGCTGTTGGGCAAACAAAGTGCGAACGGACCTTTGGCAAATAGGCCACGACGGGCATGACTAACCAGAATGTGAGCCCTGCCAATAGAAGGGGCTTATGCTTATCTGGGGCCTACACTGGGCAACGAGTAGAGTGCACAGGGGGAAAAGGAAAAGTAAGAGTGCCGGTACGGCATGCGTGCGGCCTTCTGCATGGTTAAGTTTTAAGTCCCAAAAGGATCATTTTGGGATCAAGTTTGCCAATCAAGAGCATCCGTTGTGTGAATCGCTGAAAATCTTGAAAAGCTGAAATCAGGTGATCTATTGAAATTAATATAGTTGGCATACATACGTATGCATCTGCGAGTATGGGTATGTACATTGGCAATGGGTCGGCCATGAATGGGCCGGCCATACATAGGGTATTTCTCGAAGGCTGACAAAAATGGTACGAGTATGTTGCGACTAAATAGGTTTAGTCAGCGGGCGAAATTTCGAGATGTTGCCTTAAATAAATACAGTACGTGCCATATTGCCACTTCCAAATAAATGTTCAATGACAGGGGAGGTCAGGGGAGCTCTAAGGGTCGTACAGGCATGTGTGCAATATTTCTGCCAGTGTAGCCGAAGACGAAGAGCAAGTGAGAGATACCAAGGGAGAGACCAAGTGGCTGGCAACAGCTCCCGGAAAGGTCAACAGTGAAAGCGGCCAACAAAAACAATGACTGGCTGGCGAAGACACCGAAAACCGCACAAAGGAAATGACAAATAAACAGGTGTAAAGTGTGAAAATTTAACAAATTAAGTGTGTGTCTCTCGGGTACAATTGTATCCGTCGGATGTGCGGGTGAGTTTGAGCCGAGAGAGATCGGAAATTCAGGCGTAAGCTGTGAGCTGTGAGCTGTGAGCTGTGAGCTGTGAGAGGGCGTGCCCATTTGACTGAGAAATTGAGAATTGAGATCCGAGAGGTGGGCAGGAACGCAAAAGAACAACGAACCAGAAATAACAATAGCGAAAATAAATAACATCATGTGGATAAGAACACTAATGGGATAAAAGTGTAAAATTCGGAGATCTAAAAATAAAAAAATCAACAAAGTTGTTAGAGCGCGGTCAAAGTAGTGCCGAGCGTTTCGCTTCCAGCTTCGAGAATGGAAAACACAGAGTGTTCCTATACTAAAAACTTATTGGCTTACATCCGTTGTCAATGACAGAGTTTGCACAAGTGCTGGCAAATATTATGATTGCTCCCGGGGGAGCTACTTGCCATTTGCCATTTAAGCGATCCCAATAAAATTCCCGGGTCCTAGCCCGCTTTCCATAATTGGTTTTTGTATGTACATATGTACAAGTATGTACATGTTATGTGTGAGCTGGCAATCGCTCCGTTTTCAATGGACGGTCGGGCAAGTGGAACTTGCTAATTTCAGTGAAAATTATGCGCTTAATTAGCGCTCAATCCGTGCCCGAGCGCCGAGCGCCGAGCGCCGAGCGAAGTGTGTGCGAGATTTCACACTTGGACAGCACACCCCTTGGCCCCGTGTTATTAATAAGCTCGGACCCGCTTGTGCCCTTTTTGTGATGTGCTTAATCGGAGCGCTGCATTGTTTTAACTCCGACGAGGACGCGACTCAGTCGAGCCAACCCCATTCCGAGCTTATTAGTTGCGCCTACGGGTGGGCTGTCGCGCAAGCGGGACTGTCGCGCAAGCGGGCGCAGGACCTGGGAAGGGGACGGATGACGCAAAGACAGATGCGGTTGCCAGTTGGCTGCACCCAGCAATCCCCGAAAGCGTCACAGCAGCAACAGATGCAGCAGACTGCTCAGCAGAGACTCTGAGCCCCCTAATTAGCCTGTTAACATACGAGTACATACTCGCATGTACGAGTATATGCTCGGCTCTTTATTGTTTCCATTATTAGGTGTTCTTTTTCATTTCTGTCTCGACACAACTAGGAAGCCCCCACACAGGTGAGCCGTGGGTGGTGGCGATTGAAGACAATTGCCAGCCAGGGAGCTGAATTCAAATTGTGCGTATACGTCGCAATTTGTTTCATTTTACACCGCACTTTGGCACTCTAGGTAATTGTGTTAGGTGCATGTGAGATTACATAACTTGAATCGAAAAAAGCTTTTGTTGCTGTTAATAACAATTAATAATTCCCCATTGTTGGAATCAATTACTTGTTTACTCGTTCTACTTGTTTACTCGTTTTTTTTTGGTCCAAAGTGGCCAAGAAATTCCTCAAATAGCTTGTCTTTTCGCACAACTGCAAGCCACGTTGAATCGTTACTGAATACGCAAAATACAATGAACTTTCGTAAGGCGTTCTTCGTAAATCCAGTTAGGACAGTTGCGGCGGATGGACTTATTTTCCAAGTTCAACTTGAAGCTTTCAATGGTTCATCAAGGCATGGGTCGCAATTGCGTTCTTCTAACTTTAGGCTTAAATTGAAAAGGATTTTTGTAACGTGCTCCTTAAGGTACCAATGGCACCTTACATATCTAATAGGCAGAATGGGACGCCTCCGACCCAATGAAGTATGTATGTATGTACGTACACCCAAGTCGATCTGACCATGTTCGTCTGTCGGTCTGTTCGTCTCTATGAACACGTCGGTCCCCGAAATTACAAAAGATAGAGACGGCAGTAGTTTTCATCAGGTCCGCAGAGTTGTTTCAAACTTTTGCAACCGGACTTTCTGCCTCCGCCGTATTTAAAACCCGTATTCTTTCTGCCTATTTGTCTATATTTTTGTTGGAAATGGTTAGAGACAGAGATACACTCAAAATGGTTTTGCTTGCAGCTAAAATTGAAAATCTACCCATGTGGAATTATCGACAAAGATCAGGCAACAAACAACTAAGGCGCAGCGATCAAACCGCACACCAGTACCTACATACATATGTGTGTGGTATTTACACGGCATTTTCTAGCCCACTAATATTGACATTTGCAATAAGCTTTTAACCTTCCTGACGGCCTCCCATGCGCGACCTGTGTGGCCCAGTGGGCCCACAGTTCCTTGCCCCGACCCGATCCCATTGGATCAGGATTCTCCTGCCTAGGTCCGGCACTCACCTGCAAACTGCGCCCCGAAATGCTGCTGGAAGTGACCCCGGAACTCATGGGGCGTGCTGAAGCCGGGCGGCAGGAATCCCCGCAGATAGGCAGCCGCCGCCAGCGTGGTCATGTGGTGATGATGTGCAGCGGCCGCGTTGCTGGGGTCCGCTGCAGCGGCGTAGCCGGCGGCCGCGTAGAAGTTCGCCGGATTGAATACCGGCAGTTGGCAGTGGGCGGCGGCAGCGGCGGCCGCGGCGGCAGCGGCGGACAGGCGGCTAACCTCCGGCGAAATGGAGCGCGAGTCCCGCGCAGCGATTCCTTCGATGGGTGGGACTTGGGGCTGCTGTTGCTGCTGCTGCAGCAGATGCTGTTGCTGCTGTCCGGCCGTGGATGCCTGGTTCACCGGGTTGCGTGGGGCGGGTGGCGGTGTGGCCGCCGGCGAGGGCGGCGCCTCGGAAGGCGCGGCAGTTACGGCAGCGGCTGCGGCCGCCGCCTGCTGCTGGTAGGCCCCGAGGCCGAGGATCTCCTGTATGGCGAATGGAGTTCGCATTTTGGTGGCCTGCATTTTGCCGTCGGCGATTGGAAGCTCTGTTCGGTTTCGGTGGCTTTTTGTGTCTGGGGACTTTGTTGTGGGTTCTATTGCACTTTCATGTCCGCCACGCAAATTTGCACCTACTCATGCATGCACATATGCACATATATGTGCGTATACACACACACAAACACCCACACACACCCACACACACACGCACACACACACACACAGAGAGAGAGAGAGAGGAGGAGGAGGTGGAGGCACACACGCACGCACAGGAAAAAAAGTAACGGCGATTGCAACTAAGCCTTTGTGATTCTTTAGAAGTTTTTAATGCTTCAGACTGCGCTCTGTTGGCTCTGTGTTCTGCTTTCGTCACTGGGCTTTGGGCGTCTAATCGGAGAATCGGAGTACTGCAGGCTCGAAGTCACTTTCCGCGGGCTTCACGATTTTCCGAATCTTCAGCCGCGATGCGACCCAATGAGCGTGTTTCTTTGAAAAAAAAACATTTTTGTAGTTGTTGATGCTTTTAAAGCGCTGCGAGTGTGTCGCCGTCGCCGCTGCTGCAGTCGCTGCTGCAGTCGCTGCTGCAGTCGCTGCTGCAGTCGCTGACGGCGTCGACTGCGAGGGCATCGCTTGGCGTGGCTAACAGACGGCCAACAGCCGCGACAGCCGCAACAGCCGAGTCCGGCGCCCAACAGCGCCGCAACAGAGCCGTAACACGGCACAGCGACAGGGAGAGCAGACTCAGTCCGCACCGGCAGCGGCGCGGCTGCGAAGCTGGCGGCAGCGCTGTAGAGCGGTGCTGCTCGAACCTTTGGTCCGCACCGGCAGCGCCAAGGGATAGTGCACCGCCAGCGCCATCTTTGCGCGTGAGAGAGAGAGACGCCGGCGGCACATCGGTGCAGCCGTCTCTGTTTGGCCTGCGCTGTCAGGACAAAACTTCCAACGAGAGGGAAGCCCGCTGTTGCTGTCGCATTCCACACTGCAGACTTCGGCTCTGCCTGTCTCTTTTGCGGCTGGAAGTCCTCACACGTACAGTGTAAACAGTGTAAGCACTGTTCGTGTGACCTGCCCGAGTGTGCGTGTTAATTACACTGCCCAATGTGTTGCGCTCGGCTTTCGAATTTTTTCGGCTTCAGTTTTGCCGCCAATTTTGTCGCTGCTCCAGTTGTACGTTGTATGGGTGAGAGTGGGAACGGGAGTGGGAACGGGAGTGGGAATGGGAATGGGAATGGATGAGTGATGTGCTATGCTGTGCGAACAATTGGATGTTTTTTTTTTTTTTTAATTTTAATATTAGCTGATTAACTGAATTAACTGAACAGAAACAATATTAAATTAAGGCCTATTGCCAAGAAATAACCGTGGGCTGATACGGAATAGTTTGATCTAGAATTTGAAATACAATCGCAAGTTGTTGCTGAAATTAAATAAATCATATTAGACTATCTGGCTTATAATAATACATATGTACATACATACATCATTTGTGATCTTGATCAAATCTCGCCTGAAAGCGTACATCATTAAATATATTGTTTTATGTACAATATACAATATTTTAAAAATGTTATTGTGCAAAGCAATTCGTTTGAAGTACTGGTACTGGAAAGCCCATTGTAAGTAACGGTTAATTGAGGAGGAGGATTTACTATTGCGCCTGAAATTTTGAATGGAATCTTACCAATCTCTCTTTCTCTCTCTCTCTCTCTATCTCTCTTTCCCTCTCTCGGGCATCTCTCAACCGCTCTTGGTGTGAAAGTTAAGTCTTCCTGCCGCCGCTTTTCAGGAATTGGTCATGCTCCCCCATGCCCCTCCTTGAAAGTGCTCCACTTTCCACGTTTGTCTCCAAATTACGAGCATTGTTCAAGCCAAAGTTGGTCATGTTAATTAAGCGTCGCTCCTGCCGATGTCCCCCGTCTCCGTCGCATCGATTAGCCAAGTGAGCTAGGTGGGCAAGGAGAGCCAGGGGGGCAAGGAGAGCCAGGGGGGCCAGGGGGGCCAGGGGATTCCTCCGTCGCCCTGACGCACACTGTGGCTTGGTCGCCTTCGCTTGGAAAACTTCACTTTCAAACATTAATTAGTAGCATTGCATAACAATTGCATAATCAATATGCCATTTCAATTATGTAACTGCTTACCTAGCTATGATTCGGACCACTAAGCCGCTGTTGTCCATCTGATGCTGAAATTGCTGAAATTTTCTGTAATTAGCAGAGAAAAATGGGGAAAAAATGTAAAATTAATAAATGGAAAAGTAACAAATACCAGTGTTTCGCAATATTTTAGAGAATTGGTATCATAAGTAGTTATAAGTTGTATTACAAGCTAGGTACATCAGTGAATCACTACACTTGTAGACCAACTTGTATGAATCTTTTCGGGATGAACAAATATTTATAAACATATCGACGCATTTCCGTAAATCTTATTTTACAGGAGAAGCATTTTTTTAAGTTAATCTTTTACGAATACTTGAATATAGCATTTTACATTTTTAAACGGGTATTCGTAAGCACTGTTATTTCAATGAACACAGTTGAGTGTATATATTCTATACTTTTTATCTTTATTTTGTGCGTTTGAAGTATTTTTATTCACATGAAAAATAAATACAAAACAATTGAAACTTAATTTTTATCGGAACTACAGCTCTTTCAGTTCTAATATTTTACAGGGTAGTGAGACATTAGGTGCCTAAAAATGTTGCATTAAAATCTCAATTTCGAAAAAAAGCGACACACGATACTTTCGCGGAAATGCGTCGATATGTGCTGATACACTACGTGCCCTTGCGACTTGCCCGTGCGTCCGTTCCAGCGACGTAACTTCGATTTGTTTTCGCCAATTGTATACATATGAGGTTTAATTAAGCGCCAAAAGTCACTTCCATGACCTCCCATCACCTTCCGGTTTCCTGCAGAAGGCAGACTAACCCGTTAATGCATTTTGGGGGTCTTTTTCATCTGCACTGCATGCCAGCATAAATATGTCCATTAAAACTGACAATTTTGAGATATCGTCATCCGCGGAGCTCCCTTTTTTGCTTTTATCTACCTACTTGTTTTGCGTAGTGCCATTGTCTCTATATTCACTTTGTATCGCCAGATGATATGCATCGAATTGAGATCGTCTAAGTGAGTTGCACTCGGCAAACATAATTGTTTCCCTCTAAAAGCGGTGCTCTGCAGTATTAAATTTGGAAAATCTGGGAGTATGGCATTTCTTTATATATTTTGCGGTAAAATTTAAATTGCCCCTCGTTCCAGACTTTCAAAAATCCCATTATTTAACGCAAAAGCGGATTGCACATGTCCGTTCCGCCATTTAATTGATTCGCTGCCGTTCCTGCGGAGGACCATAAAGTGGTCAGGACACAAACAAAGTTTAATAAAAGGAGCTTCCGCTTCTCATTGTCCTCGAGAAGCGGGCGTTATTTCATATTTATAATGTAATCTGCACTTGAGCCTCAAAGAGACGTCGCATAAATCACAAATGGAGGCGGACATTTGGATTGGGATTCACATTCGGATTCCACACTTCATAGGCTAAAAGCCTTTTGACGCTCTCCTCGCCCCTTTTTGCCACTGAAAGCGTGTATATTTTATTATTTTATTTTAGCTGGTGTTTCTGGCCACGCTGCCTTTTTGTTTGATGTTGGACGGCCACTTGAGATGCATTTGGAAGCACTAGGGAGTTTTGCAGTCCCGTCCCGTCTCTCCGCTTTTGGTTCACACCCGATTGGTGTGGGTGCAGCAGTTGCTTGAGCCCTTGTTGGGTGAAAATTGGGCCGTCCCTTCGGTTTATTATTGGTCGATTTGATCACAACGTCGCCAACGACGACAACGACGTGTTAACTTCTCCCAACGGCCCAACGGCCCAACGGCCCGTGGGCCTGGGGCTCTCATTATGCTAAGAGCCAACTAATTAATGGGAGAGGCACATCTGAAAATTTAAAGTCTACGGTTCTATCGACGCTTGGTCGATTGCGTTAATTTTTTTTGGTTACGCGTTGTTCGGGATCGGTTTTGTTTTTGCTCACATTCGGTCCCCAGGGACCTCGGGCAATTACTTGACAGTGGCCCGACCGCATATTAGCCATTGTTGTTGCTTACCCATCTAGTATTAGCTGGCAGGGGACCCCCAGTTTCCGACCCGCCATTTCGCTAATGACAACACCAGCCCAGCCGCGACCACATTGCTCTCGCACTCCACAAAAGTGGCGATTCAATTTGGATCCCTACAAATTATTCTCACATGACCAGCCCCAAGCAATTCTCAGTAATTGCTTATATTCTAATGGGCCAAGGTATTCCAATATGCGTTTGGGGCTCGTCATAGGAATTCCTTAATGGTACAAATTAATTCTTTGAATTAGCGCAATTGTATGCGCCCTTTTATGCGCAATTTTATCGAAGGATTAATCATCCAATAACTCATCGAAGTACCGGACCCATTTGCACTTAATACAAATGTTAGTTTTATGTTTTTTGCGCAGTCCGTTAAAATGGGATACATAGGATACGCATAGTCAAAGCGCAGACGTTGCTTTAAAATGTTTTGCATTATTTGCAATTACTAGAATGTGTTGGTTTGAGTGGATCTGGAAACATTTTGGACTGGATGTGTAGGAAGTCATATGGAGAGCCACCACCTATGTATTTTGGCTATTGTTCTGGGCGTCCTTTTGCCGAGAGCTTTTTTTTGGTATCCTGCTGCCTGGCTGACACGCTCCCGATGGCTGCCGTCGCTTTGAGCCACTTGGAAATCGTTAATTTCATAATTACATGTTTCATGCATAAGCTCCCAACTGCAAGTGGGGAAGTCCTTGAAGCGCGTGTGCAACTTTGGCTGTGACTTGCACATATCCATGTGGAAGCCATCTGGAAAGCCGAAGCCATTTTGGCCGTAATGTAGTTCTGCCCGTCCACTAGGATTTGGGATTGTTTCGCTCCACGGATGACGCGGAAGGCGGTGCAAGGCCAGGGCCGGGGGTCCAAGAAAATGCAACAACACACTTGCAAAAATTTGCAATGTCTTATTGAACAAATAACGATTATCTTAACGTTTCGGTGTTTATTTTTATTTTACCTTAAGGTACAAATGGTAAATTAACTTTGTGCAAATGCTCGTATGTAACAGGCAGAAGGAGACATCTCCTTCTATATATATATATTCATCTATATATATATTCTTGATCAGCGTCAACAGCCGAGTCGATATAGCCATGTCCGTCTGTCCGTCTGTCCGTCTGTCTGTCTGTCTGTATGTATGAACACCTCGTTCTCGGTGATGGTAAGAGATAGACGTGTAATTCTTTGTGCTTTTTGTGTGTTATTGTTACAGGCAGATTTCAAACGCCTCTTTCCGCCTTCGTAATTTGCATAAAACTTGCAAAAAAAGAGGTACATGGTATCTCGTTGTCGGGAAATCTCTACTACAGCGTTCCTACTTGTTTTTAATTAAAACTGTGCATTTCAATATGAAAAGGGAAAATCAAACCAAACATACTCGTATATTCAAAAGATAATATATTATTTACTTTGAGGGCGCAAGAAGTCGGTTCAGTAATGCGTAATCAGCCAAATTGCATGCTAGCCCTTAACTTTTTTAGCAGTGCAAAATATGCAACTGAAACAGAACCAGAAGAATGGATAAGGAGAGAGAAAGAGAGAGAGCAGAAATAGGAAAGGAAACGGCCAGAAATAGCAGGGTCGAGATTTTTCAACCAGTTTTCATAAGAACAAATGATACATACGTATATGTATTAGGCTTGTGCAAATTTAACTATCAGGGAGAAGGAGACATTTCCGACTCTACAAAGTACTATGTACATACATATATTCTCGATCATCATCAACAGCCGAGTCGATCTAGCCATGTCCGTCCGCCTAGATTTTGTGTAGAGAAAAACTAATTGCATATTCAGAATTTGGTGATACCAGTTCAGCACAAGTTTTGAAAAATTGTTTTAATAATGTACTACCACCTCCCGTAACTCTGTAGCGTCTACAATTTTAACTCTAGAGGCACTAAATTCTCCATAGAATTATACCGCGCAAACGAGTACACCTGTAAACATAAATTACAAAAAAATGTTGCACCCACCATATCAATGGTATTATAATTATTTAAAAATCAGGTGGAATCTGAGAACCGGGTATTTATAGTCGAGACACTCGACTATAATCGTTCTTACTTGATTATTTTAGTCACGCTTCTTTCTGCCTTTGGAATTTTCAAAATACATAATTTTTCTCTGCACATATGGGTATATCTTCGAACTGGAGATATATGTAGTTTTATAAAAATCTGGCAATAAATAGTGAAGGCCGTATGCCTTTGCCAGTGTCAATGCCGGATAACGTCAATCAACCAATAGTACGGGAATGTGATGGGCTTATGCCTCTGCACATGTGATTTGGGTTTGAAAAGTTCTAACAGAATATATAATTGATATTCGAGAAGTCTCGAGTACAGCCTTTCTAATTATTTTTGTTTTTCCAATTAAACTATTTTTTATACCTAATAAATATACATACATATGTATGTACCCGAATCTGGCCTGACAATATTGTTGGCTCTCATGGTCTTATCAACTGCGCCTTTGTCGCGAATGCTAAAACGCCAAGGCTCCTTAAGTCCCAGACCCCTCAGTCCCTGACACTCGCACTCCATGTTCTAGCATGCAAGTAAGCTCCAGAAACCCCCCTTATTCATTTTCCCCCAATTATTATCTGAGGAGAAAGAGCGTTTAAATGAGTTACAAAAACGCTCATAATTTAAAATTAATGCCACAGACTAAGTGAATGGCAGCTAACATGGTGCGCTGGTCTCTTGTACTGCGGACTCTTTTTGTGGACATTGCGCCTAAATGAGCAGCACCCTCAAATGAATCCGTATCCGTAAGCTGTATCTGCAAGCGCAGCTGAAGGTGAACTTAAAAAGCACGAGAAGTCTTTTCACTTTATGTTTACGTGGCCTTTTCTTTTTGACCGCTTCCACCTGGGATGAGAGCGGGTATACCGGTACAAATTAAGTAAGCCCCTGCATTCAAGCACATCGTGTAATTTCCATCCATCGGAGGTTTATTTTCTCAATTATGCCGCTTAACTGCCGACGCCTGCAATTATGTGAGTTCAAAATTTTCCAATTAAAATATTTGAAAAGAACCAGATAAGACGGAAAAAAATGTTCACATTTGTTTCGAGTTTTCAATGCGCCATTTGAAAGAGTTTCAGTAACTGGATTAGCGCTGCTGCCCAGCTGATGTTTGCCAGAAAAATTATAAGAACGCGAAACTTGGAAACCTATTTAGTTAAAGCCACATTTAGTTAAAGCCACGAAAAGCAAGCGCGGGCTTAAGTTGGCATTGCTAATAATCAAGAAACACTCCCCAACCCCCGCGCTCGTTTTATGGCAAATGTTGGCAGCAACCTCCAGAGGCCGCCACCACGAAGCAAGGACAGAAGTCCTAGAAAGCTTTGGTTAGTGATTCGGCTGAAGTCCAAAGAGCTTTATGGTATGTTATGCGCTTGGGTAAAAGGGTTTATGCATAATATTGCGGTCTAACTGATTATGCAAATATTTATTTGATCCACAAAACGTAGGACCAAATATTTAAAATTTGCCACGTTCCTTCCCACCCCATTTGCAAAAAAAGCTATAGCTCCGATATGATAAAAGATAGAGACATAATTTTAAATCCGCTGAATCCGCTGATCGTGAAATGCATGCAAAATTACGTGCAGATCATGCATGTAGAAATATAGAAGATATGGCCAATTAAAAGTTTTACACACCACTTGCCAAGGCATCGGCGTGCCGTTGCAAATGCCGGATAACGTCATCCAATCCGGCTCTTTTTATACCATGTACCTTAAGGTACAAATGGTATATTAAGTTTGTGCAAAGTATGTAACAGGGAGAAGGAAGCGTTTCCGACCCTATAAAGTATATATATTCTTGATCAGCATCAACAGCCGAGTCGATCTAGCCATGTCCGTCTGTCCGTCTGTCTGTCCGTCTGTCCGTCCGTCTGTCCGTCCGTCTGTATGTATGAACACGTCGTTCTCGGAGACGGTAAGAGCTAGAGGTGTAATTCTTTTTGCTTTAGGTCCGTTATATGTGTACGCAGGTCGAGTTTATTTCAAATTTTTGCCACGCCCCTTTCCGCCTTCGTAATTTGCATAAAACTGTATTTTATTCGATAACTTGAACAAAATAGGAGCTAGAGACCTGTTTCTTTTTGCATTAGGACCGTTTAACTATTGCGCAGATAATGTCATTTCCAGATTTTTGCCACGGCCCTTTCCGCCCTCGTATTCGCAAAAAAATCGATATCTCCAAAATGATAAAAGCTAGAGACTTAATAACTAATAAGTCTGTTTAGTCTACTGATCGTTTAAGACGTGCATGTAAAATTACGTTCAGATCGGACAATAAATATAGAAGATATGACCAATTAAAGTTTTACCCACCCCTTCCCACGGCAACGGCAAGAGAGGTACATGGTATCTCGTTGTCGAGGAATCTCGACTACAGCGTTTCTACTTGTTTGAAATGTACGTATGAAGGCACAGTCAACAAGTGTATGTAAGTCCAAACATTCGAAACATACATACATTCACTGCGCGATACTTTGGACAAACCCGATTAACTTGTAACTTTTTTAGCTGAATCCTTGAGATATTTCATTGTGAATCGTAGGAACTGTTAACGTTGGATGTAAAGGTCCAAGACATATGTATACAGTTGACTATGTTGCACTTGGGGGGTGGCCTCCTTAAGTGGGGCACGCTCACAGTTTATGTGTGACGGACGTAAACTAAAGACAAAAATGGATGAGATTACGTTATCGGGCATTCATACAGGCAAGGGGTGGCTAAAAGTTTCACTGGACGTATCTTCTATGTATACGATCTTAATGCAATTTTGCACAAACACAACATACATATATATGTAGCTTTTACCATCTTAAAGATTTAGTTAAATAATCTTTTTTCCCAATTGGAAATGTGGAAAGAGGCGTGGCAAAAATTGGAAATAAACTTCATAAGCGTACACTCGTACTAAAGCAAAATCTTACCGTCTCGGAGAACAACATGCTAGAACATACACTCGGTTGTTGATGCTAAAATTAAAATATAAGATTGTGCGTAGGCTTTTGAAGGAATCTAACGTTGATTTTAGGTTTTCCCTTTCTATTTTAAGCGCTGTCAAAAAGAGAAACGAGGATATCGTTATTGGGTTCTTGTGTTTTTTAAATATAAATATGCAAGAACAATACGTACAAGATTAGACGCCATTAAAAAAAATATGTTCGATTAAAATAATGGGATTCAAATATGGCAGCATTCAAAAATGTAAGTAAAGTAAATCCTACAATTCCAGCTGAATATTTTATATTTGATTGGGTCTTGGAGTCAGCCTGCTATAACCAAAACATGACAGCAATTACAGAGAAGGGGCTAACATGCCACTTGCAGTGACACTTGCATAAACGTTGCCGTAATTTATTCCGGGACACGTCAGCGAGGAACATAAATTGGTTAATTTGTGACAATATTCGGGAGCGCTGTGGGTAAGTGGTAGTGCATATGCGAACTTGGTATCTGGCGGATGGCTGAAAGCCGCATTTTAGGGAGCGTGACAGTTACTCATCCACACACTGATTTCCATTGCCACATCCGAGACCGATTCCACATTCACTGCCATCGCATCCACGTCAGTATCTGATTGAATCAACTTTATTTCAAAATGATGCCACTTAAGGACTAGAGGATACAGTTTTGCATGTACTCGCACGAGTGACGTGCTGTAGCATACTTTTTGGAACTTCAACGTGCCAACCGAAATAAACTTGATAACAAGCAATTTCTCACGTCTCTTGAGCGTGGAAGCTGCCATTTTTGGTGGCAGGGCTTTTGGCCTTTGTTGTTGCTACTATTGCCATTACATCTCCCTGATGCTGACGATGATGATGATTATAACGTGACTTACAGTCACACATGCAGGCGATAGTCTGCAACCGAGTGAGTGCACTCGGAGAAACCTATGCCAATATTCTTGTTCTTTTTATCTTCTCCTTCAGCTAGCTAAATGCTTATTGATATAATCGTATTAGGTATAACCTTGGATAAGTACTAATTTATTTATTATTAAACAACAATTTGAATAGATTGATTTTTATAGACACCCATTTATGTAGAACAGCAATAAATCATAATACCTCAATATATGTTATTTAAATTTTAAATACAATTAAAACCCCCAAAGTTACAGCTAGCTGTATTTTTGTATGCGCATCCGTTGCCTTCATGGGTAACAGAAAAAAATAATTTTCCCCAGAAGTACTCCGCAAAAGCAGTTAAGGCCAAGCATCTGATAGGATACGTGATCAAATTAATGGTGTCCATGCGCAACTAAAAATTCTTGCTTGCCTAAGTTTCTACATCCTATTTGGATCAATGTTCTCTAAAATATACTTTAATGCATGTAAGTACCAGCTTTTGGTAGATCATTGGTGTAGTGATAAAATTAGAGTCACATTTACTAGGTTCTTATTCGCTCAGTGTGGTGTCGCCTATGTTTTGTCAGTGGGCTGTGTGTTGACTTTCGACGCGCTTGGGTCGATCCGATACTCGTTTGCTTATCATTAGTTTAATTGGTGGCATGACGAAATCATTGACATCCGTTTGCCCCTCGTACCCAAAGTCGCTTTGATCCGCTGCCTTGCCATTTAATTGGATGTTGGCAGTCGCAGGCGCAGCAGGTGACGAGGGCGGGTGGTTTTATGTTGGCAGGATATTTTGACATTTGACACAATTTGGATGGCCCCTTCACCCACCCCCACCCACCATCCACCCGTCCCTCACGACAATAATCCTCCCCTCGGGGTGCACTTTTAATTTGTCACTAATTTTCTATGTCTCGTCAAATTTCGTCGTGCTCTTTTCATACCCGGTTCGTAAAAAGAACAAGGGTATATTACATTTTTACCAACGTATGTAAGGATATATATATTCTTGATCAACATCAACAGCCGCGTCGATCTAGCCATGTCCGTCTGTCCGTTCGACTGTCCACCCGGCTGTCCATTCGCCTGTGGTTCGTATGAACGCCTAGATTTTGAAAAAACTATAAAAGATAGAGAAAATCTAATTACATATTCAAAGTTGGGTGGCACCAGTTCAGAATAAGTTTCTGAACTGGCAAGCCGCGCAATTCTGTAGCGTCCACAATTGTACATCTAGAGGCATTAAATTCGGAAAGTACATTGATAGAACCATTATCTATCTGTGCTGCGAAAATCAGCCAGTTACGCCCACTTCAGACCACGAAAATGACAATAAACTGTTGCGCCCACAAGCTGCTGCATAGAAACATGCCGCGAAAATCTCCTACCCACAAACACAAATTAAGAAAATTTGTTGCGCCCACAATTTCAATGCTACGGGTATTGTAATATTCTAAAAATAAGGCGCAATCTGAGAACCAGGTATTTATAGTCGAGACGCTCGACTATAATCGTTCTTACTTGTTTCGTATGGCATATGGCATCCCCTTTTGTTGGCGTACTCTACTCTCCTCATTAACGCCATATTTTGGCGTAAAAATATGATTCCAATTTCGCCAGCTTAATGAAAATGTCAACTTTAACGAGCCTCAAATTGTTTCCATTTTCCCTCACTAATAGCGACAACAATGGCAACATAACAATAATAATAAGTAATGATTTCCTGGCCCCGTTGATTGCTTCATCAGTTTGGTTCATTTTCAATATTTACTCTCGCCGAGGAGCTTTGTGCCTGATTGATTGGAAAATTATTCAATCTGGTCAGCAGATTATGAATATTATTTGGATTACTGCAATCAGTTTGGCATTTTGTGCTGGTAGGGAAAGCTTCGGCTCCAGTCAGATATTGTTTTTATATGGCTGCAGTCTTTATATGGCCTGCAGAATAATTAAGGACCAGTAAGTTTGATTCCTTTTAAGGAGGAACTTATGCATAACCAGTTTCTTTAAAATAATCTCGAACACTAAACAATGTCTGGGGAGTATTTGAAATACACCCGTAACTGGCCCCAGAAACCCGTCTATTTAGACAATTGATGTCAAAACATTTTGTAATCGATAGCGCGACTAGGACAAAGGATGCTGGACACAAAGGGTAATGGAGCGCAGCACACAAACCACAAGCAAATTGGAAGAAAGCGCGTAAAGTTGATTAAAATGCGTGAAGAGCCAAACGACAACCGCAAGACATGGATTGTGAGAAGGGAGCGAGCAGGAAAGGATTGCCTGTGTCATAATGATCGGGTTTCAATTACAAAAAGGAAATGCCGTCTGGCAAAGTGTGGTCCTGGTTAAATATATGTTATTCGTATATATATGTACATGTATGTACATAGCCCCAATTTAACTGACGCTTCCTGGCGCAAATGTCATTCGGCCGCAGGACCAGGACAAAAGGATACGCTGGTACTTTTTGTTCTCTCCCTTCCCCGGCCGGCTGGTTGGATTTTAATTACTTCAAGTGATTCGTGGCAATGAGCAAAATGAAAATCAATTGCGCCATCTTGCCATTGCATCCTCGAATCCAAATCCGAATCCGAGTCCCTATTTCCTTTCCCGTATTTCGAATGACATTTTTGTGTGTGTTTTGACAAATACTTGACAGGTTCGCAGTAAAGACCATTCATACCGTCGAAAACTCCATCCCCAGCGCCATCGAAAAACTCGGCGACATTTTCATGTCTGAAGCATGGGAGAACCGTGGCAAAAAACGGAAGGCAACTCCCAAAAAAACACACGGGAAAATGAAGCTTTTTCACACGAATTATTGCATGGTATGTGCTAATCGTGAGCATTGTAGTAAATAATTATTAGCGTTAATACATATGTTCCAACAAAATAACTTCTATTGCCAACATTTTTATAAACAGTGAATACCGCAGTGGGTACAGCTAAATAATATTATTTTTCGAGAGGGTTCACTGTTAATACGAAACTCTCTGTGAACGTTATTCAAAACCCAAGCTAAAATTTCGGAACTGCAGTTCCATTCCCGCACACGGTAAGCCCTTGTTTTCCACGTGAATGAAGCCTAAAATGATAACGTCTGACAACCTTATTTTGGTAATTTGAGGACCAAACGGGAACCGAACGCATTATGCAATCATTAAATTTTTATGCCTATTAAGAAATAAATACTCATGCAAGCCTAAAGCCTAAATCGAAGAAAGTTCGCATACATTTGCGCAGGTGATTTGATCAATAGAGCGTGGCACCAAGGCTCTCCGATTTGCAGCTAAGACTATTCATGTAAATAAGTTGAGCCATTGACTACTCAATTGGAATAGAAAGGAGCAAGTTCATTTGTTTTCCGATGTCCTACAGGTTAATAAGAAACAAGTCTTAATAGAAACTTCGGCATCTTATATACAAACTAAAATGCAGCCATGTACTATTGATGTCAGTCCAATGAAGCTTTCCTTGCCGTGTGTTCCTACCAAACTATATATTATGTTTTGTTTGTCGGGGTAAAGAATTATTCTGTTGTTCGATTATATTATTGTCATATGAAGAGATGGACGGACACGGTCAGTGCTGTATCGATTTGCCTATGGATGCTGATCAAGAACATACTTCTGGCTGTTACAACGTACTTACGAATTCAATATACCCTTATTTTCCGTAAGAGCCGGGTATGAAAATATAACAAACCTTATTTACAGGAATATAAAGAAAAACCATTGAACTCTTTTCAATTGTAAAATGCTTAAGGGCTACCACTCCGCCCGTAAGGACATTCAACGGATTAACGTCGGCCCAACATGAACCAACTGAATAGACAAAAGCAATCGCACATCCTTCCCTCTAGAAACCCGACAATAAATGTCCGAGAAGGGGCAAATAAATGCTCATCGAACGGAAAATTTAGCTCGCACTCACTTAGCCATCAAAAGGAGTCACCTCCTGAAAGATGAGCATTTATTTAACCAGTCAGCTGCGACACCTTTATCCCAAGGCACATGTCCTCTTGCTTCCGCCTTCCCTTTTGTTGCTCAATTTGCTCACTTATTCCCACACACTGGGCTACCGAAAGGGCGGGAGTGGACAGACAAATTGAGTTGAAAACAGAACATGCAGGACATAGGCCATGGGACACTAGGAAGGGGCAATTCAATTTCAGCTCACTTGACAGGACAATTGGAGGCCCGGACGCAGTTGGGAGCGAATGGGATATCACTGTCATTGTATCCTTGCCGGGCCCACACTTGAGCCCTGATTTTCCTGTCTAATTGCTCTGGGCCGACGAAAGTTGTTAGCTCCACAGTCAGCCATGCCAAGAAATTTTAATGATTGGTAAGCTGATATATCTTGTAAGGATGTCTTGAAATTCTGTAAATGCAAATTAAGCGAACGGAAGCCAGTCACTAATCCGGCGAAGGCAACTCCTTATTAAGTATCAAAGGAAAATGGAGAGAAAAAAACCGACAGAGGAGGTTGCGGAAATCACTTCCCTGGAAAAACTCGTGTCAAATGATTATGACAATTTTCTCACCACAAATGAAAATCCAACAACAACGGCGGCCAAATGCGCAAAAGAGCTCTGAACCCAAGGCCGGGGGCCATTGTTAGCTGCTGTTGACAAGGATTAAGGACATCTAAAACGGACGAGAAACCTTCCCAAATACGAAAATGGAGAAATTCATAAAAAATAAAAGCAACAATATCGAAAGAAGACAACCCCGAACAAACAGCGGCTGAAATATGTTAAATGTAATCAATGTGAGATGAAAATAGGAAAAGCAGTGATTGATGGCGATTGTTTGATTGGGTCGGGAGAAAATCGGATGAATGAATATGGTCGGATGACAGGATGGCATAGAATGGCTCCCTAATGAAGGCAGACGTCGGTGCCGCTGTTTCTCAAGTAGTCATTATTTTTTTGAAAATCTTTAAATATAAAAAGCTAGACATACGAGTAAGTGTAAAAAAAGCGTAATGACAATTATTATTTAACAATAACATTTCCTGCTTACCATAAATAGTCGAACACCAAAATGAATAGTATGACTTCTCAAACTTTATACTACATAACATGCACAGTATACATACAGTTTAACGCTTTCCATGTCAAATGCTGTATTTAATTTGGGCCCGTTCTATTTTCATTATCGAATAGTTATTTCGTTTTAATATGTTAAACCCAAGTTACAATGATTTAAGTAAAATTCCGAAATTTATGTTATGCCATTTGGCATTGACACTGAGAAGGGACGTTGGACATTTTTATTGGCCGTATGTTCATTGTTTATTGCCCGACCTTTGTAAAAATTGGCACATCTCTATATATTCAAATTGTTAGCTGTAAGCAAAAGATTTTTACCTTTTCGTCCAACCGTTTCAAATATATAGACCAACCCGCAGTTGTAAAAATAGTTTTTTGAAGATTGCTAAGGCGGAAAGAGGCGTGACTAAAATATAATAACGACATATTAGGCGTATTTGAAATTTGAAATTCCGATTATTTAGAGTTCACTAAGTCCGCCGATCGTTAAGCATATGCAAAATTAAGTCCAGATCGGATAACAAATTTAGAAGATATGGCAAATTAAAGTTGTACTCACCCCATGGCAACGGCATGCTGATGCAAATGCCGGATGACGTCATTTAACCCGTATCTTCTTTGACTTTGATCCGTCAAACAATCTGCATGTGTGTTCAATTGTTAATATACAGAAATTTGTACAGAAATACATATATGAAAAATATTGAGAAAAAAAAACTCTTGATTAAGAACATATGCACAACATAGTATCTCGATGTCGAGAAATCTCGACTACAGCGTTTCTACTTGTTTAATAAAAAATTAAAAAAATTTTAAAATTTACGAAAGTAAAAAAAATCTTTCTTTACCAGTGAGCAAATGAAAAAAATTGGTTCAAAAAACAATTCGGGATTGATATACAAATTTTGATAATTTAGGAAATTATGTTCCGATTGCCAGTTATTGTATTAATTAATTGTTTACACCGAAGTAACATAGCCTTAGATTTACTGTATTCATTTTATTAATTTCATTGTATTCATCTAAAATAATCTTCCCAAGTGGCTTCTGCATGTAGGACGAGTCACCCAGGAAGCTGCACATCGAGTGCAAAAAAAATTCCAAACCATTTAGGAAACCCTTTTCAAAGTCAAGATTACTCGATATACTTATGCTCCCCCATGAAGTCCCCGATCTGCGAAAATGCGTTTTATTATAACATATACTTTGTTTAAGTTAAACGACGGGGGACGAGCGCGTCGTACGTTGGGGTTTGGCCGCCTGTTGCAACTTGAGACGAGTGCAAAAAGCACGCAGCCATGATGGGCTAAATGCATCCTTGGCTCCTTTTGATCGAATTAGGGCGCCCAGCATGGCGTCCAAATATGGCCAACTTTATACTGGCGTCACCGGTCTTGGATCACTCAACCACTCGTTCACCTGTCTCGTGCTCGAGTGCAGTTTATTGTTTGAATCCCGGCTCTTTGTGCATTTTTGGTGCTTTTATGCTGCTCTTGTGGGCGGCTCTTTGAAATTCAAATTGAGATTCAAATTAAAATCAAGAGCAGGCTCCAAAACGTTCGCCATCGTTTCGCGTCGGCCATCATTGCTTGGATAACCTTTTTCACATTAAAATATGTACACTTCCCTGGGGCCATCCGTCTAATTCGTGGACATCAAAGTGGAACCATTGTGCATATGATAAATGGGCGACTGCGGAAAAGAAACTTCCTTTTGTGATTGTGCAACGTGGCTTGCATTTCCGCGGTAAAACGCAAGGGGAAAAAAAAAACAAGTTAGAACAAGGGTTTATTTGAGTGTCTAGACTTTAAATACCCGATTCCCAGTGCTCGCCTAATTTTTAGAGCACCGATAAATTGAGAAAAATAGTATCAATATGTAATCATCGCACATGAGGCGATAGCTGAATCACATAATATGCAATTATTTTTTCACTATTTGTAGTCTCCACGGCCCAGGCGTTCATGCGTACAGACAGACGGACAGACGAACGAACGGGCCCAACTCCTTTACAGGAGTTTAATATATATTTTTCTCTGTAAAACAAGGAATAAAATAAAGGCACTGAGCGGTAAGTATGAGGTCTGAAAGCTTTCACGATCCACTGCAACGACCAAATACAACTTTTATGTCGCCAAGGAAATATTTCCATAAATCTAAAGGAGCATTTAAAGTCTTTGCCCCAGAATGGTAGTTTATTTTCAAAGAAGGTAAAATAGAAAATGACAAGTACATATATTTTAATATGGGCTTAATATTAATAAGAGGCTGATTATTGCGCATACAATTTTCATTCTTCATCTGAATAATTTGATCTTATGATTTTGTGTAGAAGACAGCTTGAACTAAGTCGCAGTCAATCAAATGTGAGAAGAATTAACTCAAGTAAGCCCGCACCGATGGCCAGAGAGGCCGATCAGAAACCGGATTGCGTTCTTGTCTAGGTGACCATGAAGTAGATAGTCAGAATGCACCGAGTTCGTTCACTTAAGAGCAACATAAACACGACATAATTGAATTGATTGTATCCGCAGACGTAATTCTCATGTGATTCTGAAACGAGGTAAATGCCACAAGTATCTGGCATTACTCGTAGATTACTGTGCTCGGAAGCAGTTCGGAAGCAGTTCGGAAGCAGTTGGGGAAATGACAATAACTAGTAAATATTGAAAGGCGGTGAACCTATTGGATTATGTTGCGTTGGAGGCAGCGCTAAATAGCCTCCATAGCCTTGATCCTACAAGTTACTAAGTTTCCCGGATTGGAAATTATTCTAAGACTTTGTTGACCAAAAATTTATAAATGTAAAAGCTGATTCCAAACTATATCATTTGGCGCTACAAATATTAAACCAGAATATGCTTACTGCAAAGGAACTATAACGAACATTATTTTTATTGTATTGTACAATATTCGAGTTACAATACAGAAAATAAATGTGATAAATAATATGTAGAGAATAAGCTTAACAACATGAATCCATAATGAATTAAAAAAAGCGATGATGTAGTACGAAATCTGGCGGATAGGTAGTTTGTAATAAAGAGATTTATAAAATGATTACTGTTATTACTATCAAAAATTTAAGTAGTGCGCGATCAGGCTATCGAAAATCCACAAATATTTAACTCTTGATAGATTTTTTTGGGAATAATATCTTAGTTGAATATCCTTTGTTGGCAATAACGGCTGAACAACGTTTTTGCATCAAATTAACCAAGTTTTGTCCCTATTATTAAGCTGCTGGACCTTTATAAAGTATCCCAAAGTTGACAATATGACGGGTGACATGACTTGATTGTCTTCAAACCACTTCTTGGCCAATATACTTGTTTGTTTTGGTCACCATGTCGAAACGGCACAACAGTTGGCATCTTCCCTAAGGCATATGGTATCATTGCGTTGCTCAAAATTTGACATAATGACGACGATCCATAATGGTTTTCACCCAATAGGTATACTGACCTAAGTATAATGAATAAACCATCGATTTTTACTGATTCGAATATTTTTTCGGAGAAAATATAATTAAGTTTGACCTTCCTAAATACTGATCAGATCCATAGCTACCACATAAAACAATTTAAAACTCATTTGGCCGCAGAATGTTCCTAATGGTATATGGTATCATGGTATATTAAGTTTATGCAATGTATGTAACAGGGAAAGGGAAGCGTTTCCGACCCCATAAAGATATAAATTCTTGATCAGCATCAACCAGTCGATCTGGCCATGTCTGTCTGTCCATCTGTTAAAAGAAAAACGGAAGAAAAAACGGCCTTTCGAAATGGTTAGACCAAGATATACATTTTGTTTACAGCTAAGGATTGTAATGTTTAGCTATGTGTCATGTTTTGCAAAGATCGGACAATAAACAATAAAGCACGGTTGCTAGATTTGGCTCTTTTCGCTCTTTTTTTTCTCGTTGGCTCTTTGGCCCATTTTTATTGAATTTGGCTCTTTTTTTGCTGATAGCGATACAAAATATTTTAAATTTGAAAAAAAAAATTCATATTTTTAATGTCTGAAATCTAAAAGTGCCAGATCGATCCTAAATTGTTCCGCTTGTATGGAAACCCTAAACAAGTGTATTGGTATGGTAACTTTCACATGTGACTCTAAATTTACCGTTGATTGTTGTGTCTCAAAGTGTGCGAAAATAAATTGTGCGAAAATAAAGTGTGCAAAATGGACAAGTAAAGAAATCATGTAGATTTGTGTATCTCAAATGCAATGAAGCTAATTTATTCACCTACATGCAGGTTTGTTTTAACTTCAAGAAGTTTAAATAAATCTACGCCCCCGCAGCAATCGACTTCAAGCGACTCGCATATTGCAAGCCAAAAGTAACTGTAAAAGTGTTATTTTTCTAAAGATTTACTTAATATTTCTTTGTCGTAGAATTCCTCTTTCGGAAAATCGCAAAGTGCGTTCTGAATGGCTGAAAAAATTTTCCTGGTTGAAGAACGATGATGGGCGTGCGACTTGCATTCCCTGTGGTATAGTTTTACGGAATCACCTGACGCACATCCAAAGACATTCAACTCAAGCTGAAAATCGACACATTTACAAAGGAACATAATGACAATAATTATAAGCAGGTGCGCGATGCCGAGTACGCACTTGTTATGTTTTTGGTAATTCATAACCTCCCTTTTGTGCTGATGGACTACTTGGCGGATTTGCTGCGGATCTGTTGCCCCGATTCAAAAATTGCGAAGGGCGTAAAGTGTGGTCGGACCAAGGCAACTGACATTTCGAAGGAACTTGCCAATAAAGCAAAGCAGCGGAAAGTGAGTGCATTAAGAGAAACAACATTTTCTTTAATTGTTGGTGAAACCACAGACGTTGCCAACAAAAAAGCCCTGGTGTTTGTGGCACGTTATTTTCACAACATTTCTGGCAGTATAAAGGACCAATTTTTAGCTCTTATTGAGGTGGAAAAATGTAATGTTCAATCAATTTATAACGCCATTAAAACGTTCTTCTTTGACAACGAAATACCACTTAAGAATCTAATCGGACTGGCAACAGATGGTGCTAATGTTATGGCTGGAGGCCGTAATAGCCTTAAAACTAAATTAAGTGGAGGCAGAAATAATAGCCGATCGACCAAGTCAAAAGCACAAGGGGAAAATTCATGATCTGCTCTGACTCTCTCTCAGCAATTGACGCCATTAGAAACACAAACAACAACAATTTTTACCCCAGCATAATTAGATCACTTCTCACAAAACTAGCCCCAAAAGTTAAAATATTGTGGATCCCATGTCATGTAGGCATAGCAGGCAACGAGCAACGACCAAACTGCAAAATCGACATGCAACATGCCCCTTATTTACACCCCAAACATTAATCTAACAGACATAAACAGACACTTAAAACTAGAATTCCTAACAAGAAATAAACTAAACATAGAACACTGCAATCAATGGTACAAAAACATTAACAAAGACAATTCAAACATCGACAATTATTGCAGATCCTTCCTTCACAATTCGAGCAGACTCGATCAAATTAAAATAACACGCCTTAGATTAGGCCACACAAAACTCACACACGAGCACTACTTAAATCAAAGCCAAGCCTCACCCAGCCCCTTCTGCCAAGGCGACAATACCATACCCCACCTATGAAATTCATGCCCATCACTCCTTCCTACTAAACTATCTATCTTCAAAAACACAATCCCATTAAATCTTCTTAACGATCTCAACCCTGATAAATTAGAAAAAATCTTAACTTTCTTAAAAACTTCTAACCTATACCACAAAATTTAAAAATGCCCAAAATGAAAATAAATAAAACTTACCAACTAAGTAGCCTAAATACAACAATATGTACAATATGTAAATAAACTAATAAACCTAAATATCATTAACTTTATAAGCCGAAGGCCTCGCTGCCAGCGCTTAACCAACTAAGTTAGTCTAGTTTTGTAAACTTCTCTATCTTTAATAATAAATAAATAAATAAAATAAATTAAGTAAAGACACCAATCTCTTTTTTTTTATTGTACCTGCCATTCTTTACACCTTTACTCAGGATACGCCTGTAAAAAATTATCATCTGAAATTGAAATGCTGTGCCGTAAACTATATTCATACATATGTTTCGTTTAGTCCAAAAAGAACATCAGAATTAAAAGAATTTCAAGAATTTTGTAATATAAAGCCCTATAAAATTTTGGGAGTTGCCATGACATGTTGGTTATCTTTAGAGAAGGTTATTTCCCGAATTCTGGAGCAATGGGATGCTCTTGAAATCTTTTTCTTGTCCCAGGCTTTAGAAGTTAATAACATTAAGCTATGGCCAAGCCAGAGGTTAAGATTTACCTATTATTTTTACGCTACATTTTAAAAATCATTAATGATTTAAACGTTGAATTTCAGTCTAAATCTGCTCGTTTGCCATATTTGTATGAAAGATTACAAAGCAGCACTAAGCTAATTTTAAGAAACATTGTAACGCAGGACTACGTGAAAAATATGAATTTAGAGGAATTAAATATTTGTGATCTGGATACATATTTTTTGCCTGTTGGAGAAATATTCATAGGGTTTAATGCAGAACAGTACATCTCTGTCTCTGGGTTTCCACAAGAACAATCTAACAGTATTAAAGTAATTATGAGACAATTTTATTTGGAACTTATTGACCAAATAACAAAACGATTTGAATTCCCAAGAAACGACATAAAAAATTTGGTTTTAATAATTCCTGCCAAAGTTCTATCCGCTGAGGAGTGGAACATTGTTCCAATGCTAAAAGATTTTGAATACCTCTGCGAATCAGAATTTGACCAAATAATTAACCAGTGGAAAATGCTAAAAAATTTCAACCGATTCATTAAAAAAAGAAACTGATATTATTTTATTTTGGGACAACATTGAATGATAACAAATGGATTAAATGAAAAAGTTTTTAAAGATCTCATTAAGTTTGTACACAACTTGCTATCACTCCCACACAGCTCTGCTGCAGCAGAACGAAAATTTGTTGAAATTAGTCTGATAAAAACGAAATTACGAAATAAATTAGAATTTAACACCGTTAGCAGCATAATGCTATGCAAAGAGCTAATTTTGAATAAAGAAACGCACTATGTTTGGTCGCACAAAGATTTAAATTAAGATTAGATAAGATACTCATAAATTAAATTAACATTTTTTTAGTTTATGTTTTCTCCACTGTAAAGACGGTCGCACGCGACAAAAACCTAAGAAAAAACTTTATAAGTTTGGTCTCAGAATGACCTAAATTACCAAGTAAGCCTTAGCTGTTAAGCTTTTTCATTGAAGAAAAATGTTTTGTTATGTTTTTATATTTCTTTCTTATGAGAAAAGTTAAAAAAAATCAAAATAAATAAAAAATAAAAATTTTTAATATTTTTTTGGCTCATTAAAAATATTTGAAGTGGCAACCGTGCAATAAAGATACGGTCAAAAAACGAATTAATTAAAAACTAATTGATATTGAAAATAGATAGCTGTTTTGACCGCCTCGAAAATGTGAGGTCGAAAAGTAAGTAATGGAATTTCTTTCCTAGTGATACCAACACATAACTGTATAGTTAAGTTAAAGTTACATAGTCAAAGTATTAACAGTTGTAAATGTGAAAAAAATTAATTCGATTTGTCTAAGCGAAAATATAGCCGAAAAGCTTTAGGCTAGACCAGAACTTTTTATTTTGACCGCAACTGTGCATATGTATGTGCCAACTACCTTTAAACAAATATTCCTTAATGCCGCATACGATCCCAAAGACTGTGTTATTTAATCGGACCGCCGTTTGGCCGACAAAATAAATAATACAAAAAATTGCAATTCGATGCAACAGCCACCTCCCGCGCGCACGTGTCTCGACATCCCTGAGAGACAAAGGAGGTCTGCGTGTCAAAGGAATAGCACCTCAAAGCGAAACGCAAAATAATTATTTATGGTGTTTTAACAATTTGTACGACGCCAAACAGAAAGACGCAAGCAACTTCCTGATTGGACGGAGGAACTCTTCGAACTGCAAACACATAACAATTACAAGCACGAAAATCATGTGGAGAGGGGCGAATAGGGATGAAAGGAACATTATGCAAAAGTAGTCAAGGATACCGTACCAGCATCATGATCTCAAACCGAAACCGAATCAAAATCAGAAAAAATGCGGCAAGCCATACGCACGGCCTCTTGACGTCGTTTTGAGGATACTGCTTAAATTATAAAAA
The DNA here is from genome assembly GCA_021223825.1 of Drosophila ironensis. Taxonomy (NCBI): domain Eukaryota; kingdom Metazoa; phylum Arthropoda; class Insecta; order Diptera; family Drosophilidae; genus Drosophila; species Drosophila ironensis. Next base: position 130,366 of record JAJJHQ010011419.1, read on the forward strand.
GGGCGCTGCCATCGTCATCTTGGGAAATTCATAAACTGGAAGAAATTTAATTTTCAACATTTCACCGGACCGACACCAAAAATAAGAAGATAGAACGGCTATATGTTCGCCAGGTTTCTCTCTCTTTCAGATTAAATATTCAATATTTAAAAATAATATGCCTTAAATAAGACAACAATATTTAAAATTTTTTTTCTTATGTGCCCTCTTTTTTCTGCGGTACAATGAAATGTAATGCAATGTAACCAAATAACGACCCAACCAAGAACAAGGGCCCACACTATATTGAACAAGGCCCATGCACCCCTTGGCAACCCGATCTGAATTTTACATTCTGCATTTTGCAGTTTACCGTTAATTTCCATATTGCAATAATTTGCATATTCATTAATATGCATCAAGTATCCCGCATCCGCATTTTCCTAGGTCCTTGCGATATAAGTTGTAGAATCAAAGCGATGTCGACCCGAAAGGGGCTCCAGTTTGTCGAACTGCACAAAGCTATAGTCACTATTTCTACCCAAGGGGTTCATTGGTCAACTTAAATAGCAGCGTCTTGTGCTTTAGAAAGGAAGCCAGATTCATACCATTATAGAGGGGTTCAGAACGAAATGAGATCGTTCATGCGGCAGACAAAACCCGAGATTAAGGAGGTTCTTGGCCTATTTAAAAAGGCCGATGCAGCTTTCTTGGCACAGAATACTCGTTTCAATAACCTTCAGTTATTGGACGAGTCTCCCAAGCGCCAAAAACCAAGTTCTTGCCTGCCGCAGACTGAGAACCAAGTTCCTCATAATTTACCGCATCAATACATTCTAAAAACACCGCTGCCGTATTTAACCCCCTTGGCCACGACCCCGGTGACAACAAAACATTCGGATCCCGAATGTATAGTTGTTGAAGAATGTAAGCAGAGGTGCGATAATGGTTCGATGGTTAATACTCCCATTAAAAAATAATCACCCACACCTAAAGGGACCCGAGACTCCGGACTACCGCCTTCAACTAGTATCGCAGGTCATCCACCTCCGATTCCAAAATCCCTAAAGGTGATACCTCCCTCGAAACACATTTTTGTTTCTCGGCTAGCTCGTGATACGTTAGAAAATGACATCCTGGCTTATATATGTTACAAGCCAAAGTTAAAGCCGATATAAAGAGGGAAGATGTGGTAAAATTTAAATATTCCTATACCCATCATACTTAACCTTTCAAGATACGGGTGCCACAGATGGTATTCGACAATATATGTTTGGCTAACTTTTGACCTGAATATATATTTTTCCAAGGACATTAACCTTGACGCATATTAATAAAGAAAAAACGTCCGCTGGGAGCTAAACTTCCAGAAATCAAAACCACAGATAAGCTCTCAAAAAACTAACTTATATTGCATGCTTAATTATTTCGTACCAAAACACTAGAGGCCTACGAAGTTTTGGAGTGGAGTAGTCAACGCTTTACAGTGTTTTGGTGTATAGTTGACTACTGAAAATAACTGGCAGAAATCTAATGGATATACACGTTGATTCAACCAAAACCAAGAAGTATGAGGCAGTCAAGAAAACTCGCTGTTTTCGTAATTCCAATTTTGAGAGAATCAACTACTATATCTTAACATACGACTGGTCCGATCTATAAAATTGCACGGATTTGATAATTGTCGTATAAATTTTCTATAGTGCCTTGGACTCTTTTTTTGTTGACACTCACAAGTGACGATCCGCCTTGGTATATCAAGCACCTAAACAACTTAAAAAATATATACATACTTAAGGCTAGGTAAAAAATTTAAAAAGGAAGGGAGGTCTGCGAATTACTCGCAGTATTCAATAGCCTGGTCGAATTTTACCGTGCAAGATGCGCTGTTATAAGGATTATATTTCTCGTTGTCGGGTTCAGTTTACCCAGGACCCGAAACAGTTCTATAACTTTGTTAACACCAAACGTAAACCTTCTACATCCTTAGCCTCTCTCATGTTTGAAGGTACAACGGCAACGAATGATCAGGCCATGACCGATGTCTTTGCCAAGTTTTTTCAAACAATTTATTCCCCTGTAGTGGACCCAACTCAGCCTTATGCCTATGATTTACCGAATTCGAATCTTATATTCTGCCCCTCAATAGCCGAGAATGGGATACTAATGGATCTTCAAAAGGTTAAACCAACATTTTCGCCAACATTTACTCTAATCCTAACAACCTTAAAACCTTAATACTAATTCACCTATCACAACAACATCAGAACTAGTTTCCTCGTATTCTTTCTTTCTAAAAAGTTTCCTCGTATTTTCTTTCTAGTCTATCCCCGCGACTCGAGCCGTACGATACACGGCGGAAAGGGGCGTGTGTGTGTATGAAAAGGGGCATGATTCTAAGGAGAAGCTTGTAGGCGCAACACATTTTTGTCATTAGCGCGGGCGGATGTGGGCGTACCCGCTGATTTTCGAAACACAGATAGATGTTGGCTTCACCATTGTACTATCCAAATTTAGTGACTCTAGAATAGAATTTGTGCACGCCACAGAATTTTGCGCTTTGCGGGCGTGCGGGAGCAAGCAGTCTTCTTTAAAAGCAAACTTGTGCTGAACTGGTACCACACCTTTTTATACCATGTACCTTAAGGTACAAATGGTATATTAACTTTGTGCAAATGTATGTAACAGCCAGAAGGAGACATCTCCGACCCCATAAAGTATACATATTCTTGATCAGCATCAACAGCCGAGTCGATATAGCCATGTCCGTCTGTCCGTCTGTCCGTCCGTCCGTCTGTCCGTCTGTCCGTCCGTCCGTCTGTCCGTCTGTCTGTCTGTCTGTATGTATGAACACCTCGTTCTCGGAGATGGTAAGAGCTAGAGGTCTAGTTCTTTTTGCTTTTCGTGTGATTTGCAGGCAGATCAAGTTTATTTCAAATTTTTGCCACGCCCCTTTCCGCCTTCGTAATTTGCATAAAACTGAATGTTCCTCGACACATTAGCCCATAACTTGCACAAAATAAGAGCTAGAGACCTATTTCTATAAAAAAAAAAAATAAAATCAAAGAAATGGTTCATAAAGAAAAGAGGTACATGGTATCTCGTTGTCGAGAAATCTCGACTACAGTGTTCCTACTTGTTGAATATGCAATTAGTTTTTCTCTATCTACTCGTATTATAGTGTCCAAAATCTTGGCGTTCATAAGGACAGAGGGACGGACGGACAGACGGAGATGGCTAGATCGACTCGGCTGATGCTGATCAAAATAATATATACTTCAAGAGTCGGAAAAGCTTCCTTTTTTTTCTGTTACATAAATTCGTACGGATTAAATATACCCTTGTTCTTGTTAAGACCAGGATATAAAAAGGCTGCGATGACAATGCAAAAATATTGACATTAAGTGTGCTTGTGTAACTGAATATTTATGACATCACTGCATGATCCGAGTGACCCAGAGGAAATTGCTCCGCAATACTTGGTACACGCATGTAAAGGGAGATCTATAAGTTCCAAAACTTCCAAAAAAGGAAAAATATACGGGGATGCTCAAAACACACTTGGGAGGCCCAAAGCAATGAATATTGTATATTTCATATTGTAAAGTCTCCGCATTCAATAAGCTTAAGCTGCCAGGAGGTAGCAGGTCTTATTTTCATCGTGAGCATTAACTCCCTACGTTTTATTATAACAAAATATCTAATTAAACGGTTAACATATTGAACAGTAGCAGTTCGCTAACGTACGCTAAATGATTTATTGTTCATCTGCCAGAGGCCCATAACGTAGATTATGTAGCTCATTAACTTGTTATATCATTTGATTTGTAATTTTAAACGCAGTCATTGGGAGTTTCAAACTCATTGTTCTGTTTAATATTTTAGTTTAGAATAAAATCTGATTGATTTGCTTATTATTTACCAATATCGTTTTTATTAATTGAACTTGATCTTGAACTTTTGGCAAATCTGACAAATCTACTTTGATCCTTAAATTAGGGAGGACATTGAATAAGCTAAACAAATGGATTAATTTTTTATTGTACCTAAGCTTGTTTCATTAAATGCGATTGGGCGATGCAGCTCCCTAAACACTTGTATGTACCATGAGATCTCCCAGCCCGACCTCTTCAATAATTCCAAAGGAAAATGTATAATGGCTTCCCATTAGAGTGCACCGCTAACGGCGCGAGACTGCGACGGGCGACAATCGGAAAGAGATGGCTGCCGCAGTGCGAACGAGCGAGAGAGGCGGCAGAGTATGCGCAGGTTAAGCGAGTGCGGTAGAGACGGGGCACGGGAGCGAGCGCAAATGCAATTCAGAAAATGAGAGAAAATGACGGCGCGACAGAGACAGGGCGGAAGGGACAGATGCGAGTGCGACAGAGGACGGGCGAAGCCGAAATTAACTGGGAGGGGCGAAGGCGAAGAATTCATCCTGCCAAAGATGATTGCAAAAATCACCAAATGACGGGCCAACATCGAGGGTTGTTCATGGCCACTCCAACTCTCCACGCTTCTCCGCCCCGGGGAACCACTTACCACCCTTCATACGAATCGCCCATCAGGTAGGAAACAACCACCGAGCCACCGAACTGAGCCACTGAACCACCGAGCACGGGGATACCCAGCGGTCAAAGCGAGATGGCAATAAGGGAGAAGGCACGTTGCAGCCTGGACATTGGCGTCAGATTGGGTCCTAGCTGGTTGGCTGTCCGCCCTATAGAGGGCACATGCCGATAGTTTGGAGGGTGATTGAAGATGGGTGCAGGTATTGGCGCAAAGCGGAGTCCCAAAAGCCGCGACTGCGACTCCCGATGATTCGACGAACTGATTTGATGAACGCAACCCAAACCCAATTCGAAAGCCCACACGCAAATCAAATTTGCTCTGCAGCAATTAAACAGGGAAGCTCCATCTAATCAGGCATATCGATAGTCGATTTTTGATGATACTTCCCAGCAGGCATCCAATCAGGGTGAGCCGATCTCATTGCGGTTAATTGCTGTCAATTATTCGGGAATTGTCCAAGGACTTTGGCAAAAACGGGTATAATCGTATCGGGGAATCTAAGCAGCCCTCCACTGACTAGTTAAGGAAACTTATCATAGAGTAAGACGCGACTCCTTATGTAAGGTAGGTACATAAGGTAAATATATGTGTCGATGGCATTCTTTAGCGTTTTATATCGAATAAGTTACCAAAGCTTCAGCTCAATCAACTTTCTCAATAGCGATCCGGGCTTTTACAAATGTTTTCTATTAAAAAAAATGGGTACTGTAATACATACATAAATCGTTTCAAACATTTACTAAAGGTAAATTTAATACACTTAAAACAAGTAAAAACGATTATAGTCGATTGTCTCGGTTTTCAGTTTCCGTCTGATTTTTATAACATTATAATAGCATTAAAACTGTGGGCGCAACAAATTTTCGTGATTTGTGTTTGTAGATACATACATATGTGTATGGGATTTGCGCGGCATGTTTCTATGGACAAGCTTGTTGGCGCAACACATTTTTGTCATTTGCGCGGTTGAAAGTACGCGTAACCGGCTGATTTTAACTACCCAGATAGATATTATCTCTGTACGGTCGAATTTAGTACCTCTAGAGTTACAATTTTAGACGCTATAGAATTTCGCGGTTTCCGCGGCTGCGGGGGGAGGTAGTCGATTTCTAAAACCAACTTTAACTGTACTGGTATCATATTATTTTGATTTTTGAATATGTTATTAGTTTTTCTCTTTCTATTATAGTTTGCAAAATACAGACGTTCATACGGAAAAACGGCGAGACGGACGGACATGGCTAGAACGACTCGGCTGTTGATGCTGATCAGAATATATAGGGTCCGAAAAGCTACCGTTTCCCTGTTACATACATTCGTACGTATTCAATATACCCTTGTTATTTCTTAGAAGCGGGTATAATAAGGCGACCACTGAGAAGCTATTATTTATTAATAAGACACTCGACTTGCCATAGGGTAAAAACGGTGTATTAAGTTTGTGAATCTTATTTAACAGCCAGAAGCAGTACTCTTCGACCCCAAAAGGTATATAGTTTATTTTACGTAATTACGTAGTTTCATGAACAAAGCCAATCGCAGGGTTGAACACACATCGTTTCCCGAAATTCGCCGCGCGTCTGAAATTTGCAAAACTGTAAGGACACTTTTTGATAATTATTCGAACGACAACAGTGAAGTTTTTGGTTCAATCTGCTTTCTGGCTATGATTATCGATTTGCTATCTAGTCTTTAACCAGATTGATGCTGTGTCGTAATTCACTCTAAATTTTCATCTTAAAATGCTCACATTATCAACATGTTTTCCTAAAAGTAATCAACGCTTTTTGAGGCAAGGATTTGTTTACTTCATTTTTTAATAAATTGTTATATATATGCCTGATCAAGCCAAATCAATTTCGAGAATTTTCAGTTCTCATGATGTAGTGCCTAAGATATGTTTATTTTGTGGCACTCTAATATACATTCCAGTGCCTTTGTGATCGCAAACGACTTGGTCCTTATTACGTTTGCAATAAAAGGTCCATATGACATTTGCCTTCTACCAATGTGGGTATAAATTTGGCATTTGAATTGATATTTTCGTATATATACATATGTTATTTACTTTTTTACGGGCACATATGCATTTCAGTTTCCCATGTACTATACGTAACAGGCTTACATCATGCAAAATGTGTAAACACAAAGTGGCGTCGATTTAAACGAAGTAACATGTGGCGAAACCACGGAATATTTAAAACAGTAACATGAATTTTGCAGTTAATAGTTTGTCAAAGCTTCAAAATACTGTTCATACATATATTGTATGCAACAAAAACCCTCTGCTAGCATCGGAATACACCTGCCCGCATAATAAAAATGAAATTCTCTATTCACCTAGCATTCCGGTTCATTTGCTCTGCTGATTTCAAAGTTTTTCCCTTATTTTCATGCGATTTCGTTGATAATTTTGGAAAGAACTCGAGCTCGTCTTCTTCGGTAGTTGATTATGGCGTTGTGGGAGTTGAGGTTGGGGAATTACGAAACGTGAAATATGTGGGTTGGGCTAAGCGGATGTGTCAACCACTCGCATCCATATGCAAATCTCGTTATTTCAGCTTCCATCCCGGTCCAATTCGTTAGCGAGTCTCAAATGCAGCCAAACGAGGGAGTCAAATGGGGGGAAATGTAGGTGGAAATTGAATTTCGCAACTTTTTTCGACTCAAGCACACTCCTCTACAATGGCATATTAATTTCAAATGTGTGCAGCCGCCTTAGCCCACAGATCCAGCCCTGCGTTCCTGAGAGCCCTTCATCCTACAGTCGTACTTTATCGCCAGTCTTTATGTTTTTTGCCCTAACGAGTTGCAGCATCTCATTCGGCGATTTGCAGTATTATAGCCTCGTTTGTGGTGTTTTCTTTGTATCGACTTTTTATACCATGTACCTTAAGGTACAAATAGTATATTAAGTTTGTGCAATGTATGTAACAGGAAGAAAGAAAGCGTTTCCGACCCTATAAAGTATACATATATATTCTTGATCAGCATCAACAGCCGAGTCGATCTAGCCATGTCCGTCTGTCTGTCTGTCCGTCTGTATGCATGAACACGTCGTTCTCGGAGATGGTAAGAGCTAGAGCAGTAATTCTTTTTGCTGTAAGTCCGTTAAATGTGTACGCAGGTCGAGTTTATTTAAAATTTTTGCCACGCCACTTTCCGCCTTTTTAATTTGCATAAAACTGTATTTTCTTCTATAACTTTGACATAATTAGAGCTAAACGCCTATTTCTTTTTGAATTAGGTCCGTTTAACTATTATGCAAATAAAGTTAGTTTCAGATTATTTCCTTTCCGCCTTCGTATTTGAAAATAGAATAGATATCTCAAAAATAGTAAAGAATAGAGACATAATTCCGCTGATCGCCATAAACGTACATACAAAATTACGTACGGATCGGACAATAAATATAGAAGATATGACCAATTAAAGTTTTACCCACCGCTTCCCAAGGCAACAGCATGCCGTACATGGTATCTCGCTGTCGAGAAATCTCGACTACAGCGTTTCTACTTGTTTCTTATTGTTTTTGTCGGATGTACACTAAAAATTTAAGACAGATTTTGGTGATAGAAAAAAATTCAATTATTTTTTTTTTAAGTTTCAGATTCCTTTGGATGTCTTTTTAATTGATTTCAAACTTCAGCACAAATTTAATAAATAACTATTCGTTCTTTTCATTAATGCCTTTCCGCCTTCATATTTGCCATGCAAATCGCAAAAGCTATATCTTTGAAATTTTAAAACCTACATAATTTTGAGTCCGCTGGCTCCGCTGATTGTTAGGCATGTGCATGCAAAATTACGTTCAAGTCGGATAATAAATATGGAAGATATGGCCAATTAATGTTTTTCGGCAACGGCAACGGAATGCCTCGATAAGAGAGGTACGAGTATATGGTATCTCGTTGTCGATAAATCTCGACTACAGCGTTTCTTCTTGTTAACGTAGATAATTGTGGCATAGATCTTTAGTTGTTCTGGAAATTAACATGTGAAAAAATTATTTATAGCTTTCATCTTTAGTTAGAAAAAATTGAAACAACAATCTCTTCTAATTGGGAGGCTGGGTCTGTAGTTTTTCACATTCTCGGTGTAATATTCTCACAGCACTCAACAAATATAACATTCTTTCCACCCGGACGAAATTTGCATTAAGTGAAGTAGTCATCAGTTATCATCATCAAAAGAAACATCATCATCGTCATTATTATAATCGTAATCGCAGGGCAGCGCAGAAATTTTTTTTAATTCAATAGGCAAGCGTAGCCTTCGGCTCCTCAAGGGATTTTCCAACAAGCAAAATAAAAAAAAAAACGTAAATATATGTAGTTGAATGGGTGGGTCCTGCTTGGGGCCGCTTGGGTGGTTTTGGTGGTATTGTTTGCGCCAGCGGTGCTCGAAACTCAACCTCATTTAGACTAGAAATATGCCAACCGTTCTCGACATGCTCGCAGCACTCGGAATAATAGACGAAATCTTTCCATGGGAAAAATATTGAAAAAGGGGTTCTCGGATCTCTGGGGAGAACACAATTGGGGGAAACGGCCGATGCGCTTCAGTCGCCTGTTAGCCCGAACGCAAAATCAGCGACATTATAATCGTCCTCATTAACGGTGCGCCGACGTCGCATTCATCTTCCTCTTGAACCGTCATGTCCTTGTTGTCGTTAATATCCTAGAAAACCCACCTCGTCAAATCATCAGCGTCATTAGCGAAGAGCCAAAGCGGGGAAAACGGGAAAAAAAAGTGTGGAGTCGAACGCCGATCTGTTAGATACGCTAGCAGTACAGTTTTTACAGTTTTTGTGAATATTTTTTAAAGCTTATGTTGGGTGAAAACTGCAAACACATAAATAATATTTTTAAATCTATTTTTTGTCACATTATAATGTAAAATAACAAAAATTTTGTGATAGCTGTGTTTTCGCGTTTAGTAGAATTACTGGAAAAATCGATGTCACCCTAGAGGGCTTTGCACGAGAACCTAACCGATTATGGCAACTCCATCTATTCCATCCAATTCAATCCAATTCCCCGTTACCTTGCAAGTTGGCTGAGTTTTCAATGAATAATACACTTGACTGAATCTTGCACATTCCATTCAGCGTCTACTCAATGCCCATTCAGACTATTGCACCGCCCCGCGATATACACAGCAATATGTTTTGGGTATGCTTTTAAGAAATTGTACGAGTATAACTTTGTATCTCGAATATTATTTACAACGACAACTAAAAGAAACAATCATTGAAACGAAACGAATTATATATACAGTCTTAGAAGAATGTGATTTTAAATTGTGATTCTTAAAAGTGCAAACGTATTTTTATTAATTTAAAATTCATGAATACTTTTAATGTTGTTGCTTTGTTTGGTTTAGTGCAGTTAAATCGTAGTTCCTTCTTCCTTCAGACGGTCGATTTGTCAATCAGTCAGTCATCAATTGGGAGCGCAATTTTCTATTGGCAGTCAGCGAGGCCAAGAGGCTAGGACGCCGGAGGAGGCCGGTCACCATGGAATCGATGTTGATGAGTCCCGTGCCCGGGAGGGGAGGCTCAAATCGGTATGCGAAAATATTATTTCAGCGTTTTTGCCGTTTCTATTTGTTATTATACTATAGCACTTAAGTGCGCTTTCAAGGGGTTGTGTAAATTATTCAGCTTAATTCGGATTCTGCCGGCATTATTCGATAACAGAACCACCCGAGCAAACACCTACCATTCAACAGCCCCTGCAAAAAAGCAGGAAAGCAGGAAAGAGCCAGCAACGAGGCAGGAAGAATGATGAAGGACCCACCCTGGGTTTTCTTCATTTTGCTTTGACTTGATGCGATTCGCTTTGGGTGCTTATATTTTGCTAATGGCTGCCTGCCAGGACCTTTTTTTATTTTGTTTCCTTTCTTTGTGGGTTGCATTGCGCACAGGATGTCATTATGGCGCACAACTGCAATGATGAATTATGCGCTGACTACTATACCGACATGCCCACCTCAAATTACATATTCGGCGATCAATATAAAGTTTTTGCCTCGCACACGATCTAAGGTGTCCTAGAAAATACCTGAAAATTGCTGCCGAAGAGTTTGCCACTGAAACTCGAATGCTAGAAATCTCGACTACAGCGTTTCTACCTATTATTTTTGTTTGTATATGAATATCCTCCAAGATCTAAGCGTTAATACGGACAGACGGTCAGGCTACATGGAGTGTTTTTATTGTATTATACAATTGGCTTAATAATATATGTTAGCCTTAACGCAAAAGGCAACGACTTCAAAAGCATCTTAAAAATAGTAAATGTGGCCACCTACACGTTTGTAGAAAGCATTAGTCGGGATTTATCGCTAACGAGATACCATGTACCTCTCTTGCCGCGGCATGCCGTTGCCGTGGGAAGGAGTGGCTAAGACTTTAATTGGTCATATGTTCTATACTTATTTTCCGATCTAGACGTAACTTTGCATGCACGTATTCGGCGATCAGAGGACCATTTTGAGAAATCGATTTTTTTGCAAATACGAAGGCGGAAAGAGGCGTGCCAAAAATCCAAGAATGACATTATCTGCATAATAGTTAAACGGATCTAACGCAAAATAAGAAATAGGTCTCTAGCTCTCATTTTGTCCAAGTTATCGAAGAAAATTCAAATACAGTTTTATGCAAATTACGAAGGGGCGTGGCAAAAATTTGAAATAAACTTGATCTGCCTGCAACAATAACACACCAAAAGCAAAAAGAATTAGACCTCTATATCTTACCATCTCCGAGAACGAGGTGTTCATACATACAGACAGACGGACGGACGGACAGGCGGACAGACGGACGGACGGACAGACGGACGGACGGACAGACGGACATGGCTATATCGACTTGGCTATTGACGCTGATCAAGAATATATATACTTTATGGGGTCGGAGATGTCTCCTTCTGCCTGTTACATACATTTGCACAAAGTTAATATACCATTTGTACCTTAAGGTACATGGTATAAAGATTTATACCTCTAGCTCTTACCATCTCTGAAAACGACGTGTTCATACACACAGACGAACAGGCAGATAGACAGACATGGCTAGGTCGACTCGGCTGTTTATGCTGATCAAGAATATATATACTTTATAGGGTCGGAAACGCTTCCTTCTCCCTGTTACATACATTGCACATTTGTACCTTAAGGTACATGGTATAATTACTATTTCACAGAACGTCACATCCGTTCGTAAAAGGTTTAGGTGTACACTTCAACAACTAATACAGATGGAACGTACAGAACAACTTACGGCCACACTTAAACAAACAATCAATTTAGAGTCTCTAGTATTGAAACTGTGGCCGCCACAGAATTTCGCGGTTTGTGGATTAGCTGGGAGAGGAACCATTTGATGCCATTACATTACAGATCCGAATAAAGCGTTTGCCCATAGGGAAGCAGCTCACATTGGATGATACCCTCCCAATCCCATCAAACACAATGTAAAAATTTCCAGGCTGTCAATCCAGGCTTGACAACTTTCTCGGCCGCTTCACTGCTACGTGTGTTGCAGTCATCCTGTGTCTCGGACGACCATTGGGAGAACTTTAAAAGGATAAGCAAATATTGTGAGAGATGTTTTAAAAAATGGCTCCGCTCTATTCACAAAAGTATAGAAACACAATGATTCCTCGAAGAGCACTCCGTCAATGTTTTGGTTTGGCCAGCTTGCTCCCCTGACCTTAACCCGATAGAAAACAACTGGGACATCTTAGCCAGACGAGTTTACGCCAAAAATAAGTTTGAAAATGTCCAAAGTCTCAAACAAGAAGTTTTGAACCAATGGTCTCTTCTGGATCAGAATATTCTAAATACTTTGATAAATTAAATAAATGCGTAATTGAATTTATGTGGTTGGAAAAGCGCGAGGCGCCGAAATTGTTTTTTAATCTATAAAAATTAAAAATAAATGAAATAAAATATTGACTTAATGCAAAAACTGAAATGTGTCATATAATTTTGTTACAGTTGCAGGAGATGGAGGAGAGATAAGAATTGCACATATTGTGCATTTCTCTGTCTCCTACTATTCTCCCAACCTAATTTTAATCTTCTATGTTTTCCGATCGACGAGCGGCCGATACAAATCTTTTACACGCCTCGTATTATGTGCAGGAGTGTATTTGAGCACGCCAGTCACCATTCACTTCAGAAATACGATCAAAGATGGTTTGCTGTCCATAAATTGAGCTCCTTTCTTAAGCCCAGCTTCTTTAAATCGTATAAGACGGTTACATTACTAAGGTCCAGATCTTGGCCGGTACTAGGTTTGCCACTATACTGGTCTATGTCGACCAATTCAGCGATTTTGTCGCATTTTTCGACGGCAAGACTTCTGGAGCGTGGCGCACCTTCGAACACCTTTACACCATAACGAAAACGTTGGAACCATCGCTGTGCGGTAGAAATAAAAACTGTATCGGAATAAAATCTGATCCAAAAAAAAAATCCAACAAGCTATAGCCTGATCCGATCCAATGAATACACCCAGCAAAATTACCGCAAATATTGACTTTTTTTAAAACTGTGTACTTAGGTGCGAATTCATTATACTCTGTTCGTTTCAAGAACCGGGTATAAAACTATACGAGTGGATTGGCAATCAGTTTGCCAATCATTTAATTAGTTTCAAACTATGAAGAGTATGGTTAACTCTTCGTAATACCAAAATAATAGCCTCACTTCATCAACTAACAAAATAATGTCCTAGCCCAGATACTAACTCGTCAACTAACAAAATACGTTTTGTCTGCATCTCTAGAATTGAATATTGTGGGCGTGACAGCTTTACGCACTTTGTGATTGTGCGGATATTCTTTGTTCTCATAGACAACAAGGTTACCTCATATATATTGTCGAGCTAATAAATTTAAAAAGAAACTCGACTATAATCTTAAATGTTTGCCAATGATTTATCGAGTATTAAATATTCCTATGCCGATTATTTTAATACAGATCAATTGTTTCACTATCAACTATGGTTTATGTCAAACACTTCGTTTCTCACAGCTCATAATCATTACTTTTAATATTAAAACTTTGCCGTTAAGGAAACTTTAATGGGCTGCAATAAATAACCCGTTTCTAGGCAAATATTGGCAACGATGACAGCAAAGACGGCTAAAAAGCATGCGGAAATGGAGGGGTGGCAGGACAACCTGTCAAAAGCAGTTAAGTCAGCGCAGATTCTGGGAGAGCTGGTGTTGTTGGCAGAAGTTATTACATCGAATCAAATCACAGGTGCAGACAGCACATTTATTGTACAATCACAGCAACAATGTGCATTGTGCGTTCCAATTGCGCGTATGTTGCAATTTCTTTTTGAATTGGATGTTGCCTGGCGATGGCATGTTGTTGAGAGTCCTTTGTAGAGCGATTGCAGCTAAACGAATTTATATTTCCATTTGACATGTTGACTCTTAAGCTGTTGGTATTGCACTTGCCGCATGGATTCTTCTTCGGGACTATTCCTTTTCCAATTTACGTTGCCGGTTTTATACCATGTACCTTAAGGTACAAATGGTATATTAATTATGTGCGATGTATGTAACATGGAGAAAAACGGTTTCCGACCTTATAAAGTATGTATATTCTTAATCAGCACCTACAGCCGAGTCGATCTGGTCATGTCCGTCTGTCCGCCTGTATGTACGAACACGTCGTATCCAAATATGGTAAGAGCTAGAAAGGTATTTCTTTTTGCTTTAGGTCCGTTATTTATATACGCATATCGAGTTTGTTTTTAATTTTTGCAACGCCCCTTTCCGCGTGCGTAATTTGCATAAAACTGTATTTTCTTCGACATATTTGCCCATAACTTGGACAAAATAAGAGCTAGGGACCTATTTCTTTTGCAGTTAAAATGTTACGCAGATATCATTCACGGACCTTTTTCGCCCTCGCATTTGAAAAAAATTTGATGAATTATTTAAAACAAGAGAAAATTTGGTTGATGAAGGCGAGAGGTACATGGTATCTCGTTGTCGAGAAATTTCGACTACAGCGTTTCTTCCTGTTTTATGATAAGCCTGAGCTGCGTTACATAATGCATTGTTTCTTCATAATTTCATATTTTAACCATCAGTTTAGAGTTGGAAGCGTTGTATTCAGAATTTCTCGACAGCGAAATACCATGTACCTCTTTTATTTATCAACCATTTGGTTTTTTTTTCAAACTCAACAAATAGCTTGTGTGTTGATATAAAAAAAACAAAGTACACTGCGGGCGCGCATATGCAAGACGAATGTTTGCCAAACAGAAATGCATTAGATGACGTCATCGGGCTGTTACGCCAGCAAAGATTAGGAAATTTATTGGCAATAGCTGATGAAGAATGTACAGTGAAATAATTAATTAATTAAATCGACTAACCGAAAATAAGGAAACGAATAGTTTGGGTTTCGAGCTTTATTCATTAGATCTCAGCTTAAGACTGAAAAATCCTATTTTACTGTCCCATTGTTTACATACGTTTCGGAGCGAGATCGCCCGCTTGAGACATATATATAATATATGTACATATGGTAACAAAGATAGGTGCACCGTTACCTGACTGGGAAACTTTATCAAATCAGAAATTATTTAGAGAAAATTTAGTTATGAGAGAAGCACATAATAAATATAGCCTATAGAAAATTTATATAAATTAAGCCTAACGATTTACGAGAAATTTGAGTATAACATTGCTGGTAATAATTAAGTCAAGACTCGAGCCAGCAAGTCTTGAGGATGATGGCGTTTCAGTCACCTACTGACAGTAGTACGATGACTCGGCGTTAAGCGCCTAGCGACGCTGTTGGGGTGACCTCCTAGCCTCTCGGTGTATTTTTGGAGCTCCTGAGATCCTCCTCAGCGTCATGACTAACAGCACCCGTATTTTGTTGAAGTGCGTTGTAGCTGTGATATCGTACACCTGTAATGCGTATAAAAGGCTCAAAGCTAAAATTCACCTAAAAATTCGAACCTTGTTGTCCAAAGAAAGCTTGTTTTTAGCGGACAGTAGCAAGGATTTTACCTAGGTCCTATAGGAATGCAGCAGCGAATTGACATGACTTAAGAAAGTGTGCTTTCTGGTTAAAATGACTCTTAGGTATTTGTATCATGATGACGATAGCGCGGTGCTCACCAAAACAGCTTCGAACGAATTAAATGTACCCTGATTTTTTTAAGGTAACCGATTTTTAAAACAAATTTGTACTAAACTAGTATGAGTATCACACAATTCTAAATATGCCATTTTGTTCCATCTATTATAGTTTCAAAAGTCAAAGCGTTCATACGGACAAACGGACATGGATTAATCGACTCGGCTTTTGATGCTGTTGTTGCTGTTCAAGAATATACATATATAGTTTATAGGGTCGCAAAAGCTTCCTTCTCCCTGTTACATACATTCGTACGAATTCTATATACCCTTGTTATTTTTATGGTAATAGTGACCGGGTATATTGAGCAACTATTATTTTGTAGGATATACAGTTTATTACATTATTGTGAAATGACTTTGCTATCAATGAAAGTTTCATCTATATATTTTATTTCTAATGGCGTCATTCGTTTCAGATACAGGTTTCGAATTAATTGTATTAATTCGAATTATTAATTGTGTATTATTTTAGTAATGTAAAAATATAGTTGCAACACATTTTTATTTGCCACATTGCGAGCATGGGACGAGCTGTTCAGATTAATTCGATTATTATAAACCAATAAAAGACCACATATCTTCCTCTGCAGCTACCCCTACTGCTAGCGGTTAACAATCTTCCCAACCCTCTGCGGCACTGCCAACGCTTGGGTTATCCCCCGTCCTTTATTAATTTTTTTTAACTACTTGTCAGAATTGGTTGACATGTTTGCCGATGATGTTTGCCGCGTCCTTTGGTGTGACGTGAAATGTTTGCACTTCATCCTTTTGTGAAGGCTGATGTTGCCGATAATAAAAGACCTTTGTGTTGTTATCTGTCGGATGGCCATGGGCATGGGCATGGGCATGGGGCTGGGGCTGGGTCATGGGATGGGCATAGCTGTTCCCTTTTTATTACTTATATTTTCTTTATTTATTTTCTCCGGCCGACAGATGTAGCATTTGTAGCCATTCTCTTTTCGAATCGTTTCCGCATAATTTTCCGATGTGTCTGCTGTTGTTTTGGCAATCTCCTTTCGTGCGCCTACCAAATTACACGCACTTTATTCTCCAGCTGGTGAAACAGTTCGGCCAGGTGCCGCTTGGGAATGTGTTAAAAATTCTGCACCATCAGCAAAGAATATACCAATAAAAAACAAAATGTATAGAATGGTAAAGATAAATTCCCATTTGCATACGAAGGGGCAAGCGTGCGGCAATTTAAATTATTTCAATGAACAAACGAACTCAGGCTAGAAGAGAAAAGCCCGGACAGACTGTCTTGAATAAAATTTACCCGCCTCTCTGCTTTGTGTGATCCGAAATTAATTCATTTACTAAATTGCATCAGTGCGTTGGAGGGTGAAAAGTGCCGTCAAGCGATTTCTCTTTCCTTTTAAAAGATAAAAAGCTTGTTATTGTTTTGGTTGAATTTCTTTTATTAGATTCGAAGAGTGAGCGTATATGAGCATAACTGGGACGGAGATATGTAGTAAATTGGTAAAAATGTGTAATATCCCTTTCCTATATTAATATGTGCGCACATCTCCCGCGTTGATTTTGTGCGGCACCACAGTATTAGGGTATTGGTGTTGTAAGCGCCAAAATGATTTAAAAAGTCAGCATCTTTTATATTGTTTTGACCCATATATTCATCTAATCATTTTATAATTAAAACCAGTTCAACAAATGGATTATTATTTTTTAATCCATATACCATTGCATTTACTAAGCATTGAGCAAAGGACTTTAATATTTACGGAACTCAACTCCGATGGAAGCTCAACTAATGGGAATGGTGTTACCACACCGCATAGATACAAAAACCATTTACCACACGAGAGGTCGAGTGTAGCCGGCGTCCTTTCCGGCCTGTGCGATACTGAATCCCGAATCCCGAGTTCCGAATCCAGGATATCCACTCCATCCAGACTTGTTGACAGTGTTTGACTAGACCACAACGAGTGTAAATAGATCCACCGGCAGCCACAGGATGGCGAACAGAAGGATAACACGCACAAGCGACAACAACTTGGCCCATTGTCAAGAGGGCTCTGAAGCTTTTAGCTTAAATAAACTTTTGGCCAACTACTCGGATGAGGGTAAAAATGTGCGTCCAAGTTCTGGGGGGTTGTCCATGCTCATTTTGTGTGGTTTTGTTGGTAGGGCCCGCCCAGACTCTGACGCTGACATATTTGGCTGGCCTGGACATTCACGAACTAAAGTGTAATTTAATTTATAGCTGCCATTCCGGGCCGGGATGATTGAGATAAAATAAAATTGGAGTACAACTTAACGAAATTGACAACAAATTGCTGCTCAGGCTACAAATCACTTACCCCTAAGCGTTTAATTTATTGTATTGGGGCAGAGCGGCATTTAATCAACGGAAATTGAGCCAAATAGACAGCATCCTATGACGCATACGCAGTGTTGGTCAATTGGTAGAAGGCCTCAACGCAAATAAGCGTTTCATTGTCACCAGAAATGCACACGATATTTGCAAGGGTGTCCTCCGCTCTCTCAACCCTTTAGCATATGCTTCGGGCGGAAAGCTCCTCACGCTCCTTTATTCATTGTTTTTGTTAACACTCAAAAGCTGCGATGTTTGCAACTTTTTTCGCGCCGATATTCAGTGGTCCTGCGTCTAATTATCCAGGACATGAACCCAAAACAGGAGTATTTAAAAAAAAAAACAAAGTATCCCAATTCCTATTTTTAAATGATGTTAACATACGTTACATACTCCTGTAATTATTCAAACATCTTTAATATTTTCATGCGCCTGATAATTTATTTAACCCTTTTCCAGTAACTCTTATAAATTGAATAAGAAAATTTATCGAAGGTATGAATTTAAAAAAAATACTTGATACGCTGGGTCTCTAACTTAATTCTTCATTTTATTTTTAACTTTGAACGTTGATCTAAGGAATGGTTATATTCAAAATGTTTCCTATCTGAAATTATGACTCTTTTCCCATATTTTTCATATTCCCTGTTTGGATGTAAGCCATATTCCCATCTACCGGAACAAATGATAGCCAGAAGTGGCGAGGTCTGGGCTATAAAGCGAAAGGGGTAAAGAGCGTAGTCATATTTTTCATCAATTTACATTGTGTCCGATCGCAATAACCGGGCTTTTTTCGGCTGTTTTTTTTTAAACGGATTTGCTGTTTTCACTAGCGTCTTCATGGATAGTTTCAACCGATTTTAGATGGTTGAAACTACACTCGATTCCAGAACGTCATCCACCTTTTTCGGCTGCTTCGGACGTTCTGCGTCCTTTAAGCCAAAAACAATTTTTAAATCTTGACACATTTTTTCAGTTTTGTTTGCCATAAACTTCCACGAAATTATTAAAAATTATTTTCGGCAGCATTAAAATGCTTAAAATTTAAATATATGATATACACGTAGGTATATTAAAACACACGCGCAATAATAAAAGGTCTCCAACGCGTCTTTGTAATATTAGAAATAATCGTCATCTCTTAGCAAACCGCAAGAATTAAGTTTTTGATCCAAAAAAAAATCCTCAATATAGGGAAATGCTGGCCAAAACATACAACAAATGTTATTAATATAACGAATTTCATAAAAAATTGAGAAATTAAATGTAACCGTTTGGTTCCATTGTAGTTTTAAGCAGTTATTATTTGATCAGACTAGAAATATAGAAATTGATTATTATTGTAGATACTTTGTATACGTATGTAAGAAATATTCGATTTTAAAACCGAATATCTTGGTTGATATAACCTTATCTATTCAGTATGAATTATTTAACAGTTGTTCTAGACTTAGTTCTACTTGCTAGTTTTGGAAATAAGTAAGCTGTTGTTAATCATATGATTTTTCAGATTTCCCGGATTTGCCCTGCGATTTCCGATTGTTATCATGAAAACACAAGTGCTTGAGTCAATCGGCTGAGTGGAATTACCCCGATGAGGGGATACGGACTATGCGGATACAGAGTGGATGCGAACGTAAGTGTGGGGGTGTGGGAAACCCCTAACTGAAGTACACAACCACTTTAAAGCCCAAATGCTAAATGCACTTCACCGTTGAGAATGCCGATTCGCTTGATTACTTATTTAGCATTTAGTCCAATAACCATCGCACCTCGCGCCGATCGTCTATTGTTGGTTTCACTTGGCCTCTAATTGCAATCTGCAAATTGTCGCCGCCCCCACTCCCCCCTCCTCCACCGTGCCAGTAAATTAACCCAAAACCCTGGAGTTGGTGGGCGAATAGGAATCTCAATATCTGCATTTAAAATCTGCATCTCTGATTTTGACGCGTTTTCTTTTGAAATTCTTTTGTTCACGCCACTTGCGCATTATTCAAATTTTTCAATTTTCAAATGAAAAACAAAAGCCAAGTCGCTCTATTCAAAAAGTGCGAAAATACGAGAGGAAAGGCAAAATCGCAGAGAGGTGAATTTTTGTATAGAACGAAACGAAATGGAGAGCAGTCGCCGCTGCCGCAAATCCTTTTATGATAATTTCTCAAGAGTGTCGTCCTTTGATCAAGCAAGTGCCTCGCGTGCGGAAAAAACTCATTCAAGCATGAATGTGAATGCGATTTTCAACCACACAAACTGGGAATAGAGCTTTTTCTTTGAGGATTTAATAATTCGTTAGATTAAAATTGCCAACTGCATTCAGTTGACCACTGTGGGCCAAATCGATTGTTTTTCTCTTGCGACCTAAATAGTCATTTGGGATTTACTCAAAAATCTTATTCAAAAATCTGACGCATTAAATTGTTTTGAAGAAAGCAAGTGCCAACTTCAGGTTCGAATACCAAAAACTTGATTTGCTCTTTTCATAAGTAAACTGTTGTTAATCTAAGCTGTAATTGAGCGGTCGGTGGCATTTGATTTAATTTTTGGGAACTTTATTGTTCCAAAACATTAAACAACAAATTTGTGGATGATTTTGTGTTATAAAATACAGGTATTAAAGTTCAGCGTAAATATTTTAATGTAAATCATTTTTAGTTTCAAGCCCACTGTGGTCCTAACCACACGTTTGTGCTTCGTTAGAAATAGGATTACCCAAAAAAATATATGCAAAACAGTGGTGACGCTGCACTTCCCTTAGAAAAGCTTGTCGCCCGACATTTTAGCACAGCTATCGCTGTTGGCTGTCATTTTCGCACCGGGTCCTCGTGGCTTGTTTCCAGGGAAATCATAGCAATTAAAGCTTAATTGTTTTTACGCCCACTCCCGAGTTCACTCCGCGCAGACTGCTTAGCGCAGCTCGTGTCTTTTCAAGTGTAATAGAAGTGCAAAAATATATGAAATGTATAAATATATAAAAAGATTATATATAAAGATAAAAACATAATACACGACTATATACCAGAAGGAGAGGTAGGTATTAATTCACAACAATTCCAACGTCCTGCGCTTAATTTCCGCATTTCGCTCATATCGGGGGAGTGGCGCTAAAGGACTTTGCTCATATGTCATTCCCATTCCCATTCCCATTCTCATTCCCCAATCCTCCTCCCCATTTCCCATTTACCATTTCACATTTCCCATTTCTCTCGCCGTCGCTGTCGCTGTCGCAGCTTTCACCAGGTTCTCGGCGAATACGAACACACGAATTCATTTGCATAATTTTTTAATACTCCATTTCCCCTGCAGGTGCGTCGGAGGCATCGTTAGCTAACGAGGACGACGGATGCGGTAGATCCTGGCGCGTTGAATGAATGACTGAGTCCTAGTGGGTGTCCTCATTATTATATTTCACCGCCTCGGTAAGCACACACGCAGATCCTTGTTTTTTTTTCCTTCATCGTTTCGAGGAGCCAGAGCGAGAAAACCAGAGGGCGAGTGAGACCAAGCGATGCCAAAGTGCAGAGGAGGAGGTACGACATGTCCCGACTGGGCAAGCCAATTCGCTTCTGGCCCGAACAAATTTCAAAACTACATAGCATTTACTTTTGGCAAGTTTTATTCTTTATATGGTTTTGATAAACTTTCCCTATAATGCACGAGTATTTGAAATATGATACACGAGAGACTCCAATTGGAAAATTACTCTTGAAACACTGCCATAACCGCTTTCCTTTCCTTAAACACAATATTAAATACAGCAAAAACCCAAAATAAAAACGTGATTTCCAACAATATCCTCTAAACAAGACATCTATCAATAGGCATTCAAATCGATTCTAAGCAATTAACTCACTAATCCATCAATTAATAGATGATGCCTCAGACGCCTGGAGGCAGGTCTGTGCCTGCCCCTGGGCATTGAGCCCATGATAGCGACCAAAATGTGTTCAGGCATGCATACTATGCAGGACTGCACTCTCTGGCTGCATAGTATTCAATGGCACAGTCCCGCCAATTATCCAATCAAAGAGGCGTGTGTAAATTGCTTTCTAAGCCGATGGAAAATTAATTAATTCGATGAGCAATTCAAACCTGTTGGGGGCGTATCGGCCGTGGCACATTCATGGCTTGAAAAAATTAATTGGTTTCGGCGAAGACCTCTTCACGGGTATTTCCATTTCCATTTGCTCGTCGCTTCGGCTGCCTCGTTAAAAAAGGTGAAAAACTGTTGTAATTGTTTTTACAACCCGCAGAAGGTAAAGAAGTGTGAATTGTAATCCGTGAGTGTGAGCAGACACTTGAGATTATCGTATTCGTACTCACTTTCTTGCTCGCATATGATGTGTGCCCCGTAATTGGTTCTGACTGCTAAATGATCCATTTACCAATTAAACTCAATTGCCAGCCAAAGACCTGAGAACCTGCTGGCCGAGTGTTCCGAGTGTGGGTCCCGGCCCCTACCAATGCCCTAGAGATGTGAGTTTTTCTGAACGACGACGATAATAAATAAAATTTCAGTATACCAGCAAAGTAACATTTTATTTAGGATTTTAAAAAATGGCTTATTTTTAACATTTTGTATATTTTCGATTTTTTATTCATTTTCTCGTTTCTCACTGCCAAATCTTGTACTTGTACTCTTGTACTTAGCTGGTCCACTGAATTTTATAAATGAAATAATGATATTTAATAAATGATGCTTTAAATCGTAGCCTTATCGACTAACAAGGTATTCATTACATTCCATGTAACTTATATACACTAAAAGACGGGGTTCAGTGCATAAGGCTATTTATGTACATACGATCTGCAACCAGACCCAACGTATCTTACATGTCATTGCTGGCGCTTCGGTTGGCGCTTCAGTTTCTCAAATGCGTTCCTTTTTATGAGGTTATGACGTATTATATTTTAGTAGTGTTCAATATTTGAACAATATAATTTACTATTCGAGACCACAATCAGTTTTGAAATCGTCCGTACTCTCAATCCCTACCGGCTTGTTGATTATATCTACACACGGACATCTGAAAACTAGAAGCATATACCCTTACTATACAACCAAACCCTCAACTTTGATAATCCACAGCACTCTATTTCTATAAGATTTCGTTTGTATTTAAAGTGCACCTGATTTAAGGCGAATTGATGAAAAAAAATGTTGCTAGTAGTCATTAAATACATACATATGTCAATATTTTTGCTCCTACATATGTATGTATGTATTTAATTATAGTACATATAACATATAACTTTACATTTACAAGTGCTTTCCATTATTTAGCGACTGAATCACGCTACCATCTCCATTCCCGTCGCTTTGTAGCGTGATGTATTATTGGACAAACGCTTTAGTCACGCTTAAGAACGTGGAGCGAGTTGCGCTGAGCCCCACCTGGAAGTGGATGGGTGTACACTGCACAGGCAGAGGGCACCGAGTCCGAAAAGAAGATGCGCGCAGTCGATGGGTAAACGCTGCCAGTTAGCTGGAAAATTGTTTGGGAAAAGGCGGAAAATCGTCGCAAAAGTTGCTGAGCCATCCGACCAGGAGCCCAAGAAGCTAAGGAGCACCTGCTATTTCTGGCTATCTTTTATTTCTGGGCGATGAACTCAAGTGGCTGCGGATATGTGTTGAAATGGTCTGGGAACTTGAAGTCCAGACCGCTGACGAAGATCCAATTTATATTCTTAACGGCAGGCAAGGCGATTCTCGCAGCAGATTGGCGTTAATCATGAAATTAATTGGGCCACAAGTGCCCCTAGATAGGTTGGGATAATGCATAATGACATCTGGATTAATTTAGCCACAAGTCGGGATGGAGGTTCGTTAAATGATAGAAATTGTCGAGCATTATTGTGAAAAAATTGAAAATATATTGTAGATGGATGGAAAAATACAAAAATACATGTTAACATTTGATCGTTCGGACTAAATTCAACCTACAATATAATTTGTACGCGTCAAATCTCTCCTTAGCATCCAGGCAACAATTTTGTTGACCAAGAACCAAAACGAAAAGAAATCAATATTTTGGCTCCATAAGTCTTTTATTTATTTTACTTGAGGGCCTGCCTCACACCTTTTGCCGTTTTGGGAAATGACTCGTATAGGTCAATGCTAATCCCGCTCATAAAACTGTATTTTGCACTTTTGTGGCCCATTTTGCTTATTTATATTGACACTTCTTGGGCCTTTTTGGGCCCGGATAGGATTATCCCAGCACATCTTGCGTACCTTAGTGTTTGTATTCCAAATAGCATAATTACAACTGAACTGGTGTGGCGGCTACCGATGATGCAGCCAAAGCCGAAACAAAATGTTAGTGTTCCATTTAGGGTCAGGACCATGCGCTTCTGGAATGTCCCGTCAGGCCGTCACAGGTCCTGACAACTGTTGTGTCAATATTTTGACAGAAGAATGCAAAAAAATCGTTTCCCTCTTGCATGAAGCAAGAGAATCCGAAACAAAAAAAGGGAAGAAGAAAGAGATGAGAAAAACAACAAAACAGGTCTTAAGGATCGCAGGGCGGATGAGTCAGATAAGAAATATGCAGACTGACGGTGAGAAAGAATTTTGAAACTATAACAAACTGGCAGAAGCCTAGGAGAGTTCTTAATTGTTAAATTTTTTCGATTGATAAAATTGATATTTTTAATCAGTGTTTATTCTTTTTATTTCTTCTGTTTTATGCATTACTTACAATTTTTTTCTTCGTATTCATTTAAGATAGAGATGTAGCGCTCTGCGTAGACACACAACATGCGAATCATTTTTATACCCCGGTCTAATAGTAATATAACGGGGTATACTGAATTCGTACGAACGTATGTAACAGAGAGAATGGATGGTCTGAAACCCCACAAATCTGCATGCCTGATCCGCATCAACAGCCGAGCCGATATGGGCATGTCCAACCGTCTGTATGAGCGCCTAAATCTTTGAGATTATAATAGACAGACAAAAAAATTATGCATATTCAGATTCTTGGGATACCAGTTCAGTACAAGTCTGTTTTAAAAACAGCTAGAAACGCTGTAGTCGATATTACTCGACAACGAGATAGCATGTACCTCTCTTGCCACTCGATGCCGTTGCCGTGGCAAGGGCATATCTTCTATATTTATTGTCCGATCTAGACGCTATTTTGCCCGCACATGCCATATAATCAGCGGAATCAGCTGATCAAAATTATGTCTCTCGATTTTACCATTTCGAAGATATAGCTCTTTCGAAGAATATAGCGAAGAAAATCTGGAATTAACATGACCTAACGCAAAACGAAATTTATCTCCAGCTTTTATTTTGTCCAAGTTATGGTCAAATAAGTAGAGGCATGTACAGTTTTATGCAAATTGCGGACAGAGGCGTGGTAAAAATTTGAATCAAACTCGATCTGCCTGCATTAATAACGCACTAAAAGCAGAAAGAATTACACCTTTAGCTCTAACAACTCGAGAACGATGTGTTCATACAAACAGACGTCCATCAGACAGACGGACCAAGAGAACGACGTGTTCATACATACAGACGGACAGACAGACAGACGGACCAAGAATACCTTATAGGGTCGAAACGCTTCTTTCTCTTTCCTTCTTTTTAAATACATTGCACAAACTTAATATACCGCACACCCGAAAACAGTTTGCACCTCAAGGTACATGGTATAAAAACTATATTCAAATACGATATTGTTAACAAATTTATCTACTCGTGTTGCCAAAATCAGTCAGTCACATGGATCTACGCCCGCGTAATCCCTCTTTGCACACACTCCAAATATCTCCTACGCTAGAACTACCCAGCTTGGATATCTAGTAGACCTCTGCATGAATGCATCCAAAACGGCAAATGAATCACCTATTTTAAAAGTGGGCACACTTTTTTTCTGCAGCGTATATTTGGGTATGAGTGAGTGGAGTAGTATTCCATAGCTGCACAGCTAAATTGGTGTCGAGTAGTCAACACTAAACAGTGTTTTGGTGTGCAGTTGACTTACTGTAAAGTGCAAGGTACAGTGTGTGAAATTTCATGACTGGTACATTTTATACTTCTAACCGGTACCTCTTACGCTGGCACTAAATAACGTCAAACATACAAGGGACAATCAAAAACATATGCAACAACACATAAATTTGTTACAAAAAACGAGATTTGTGAGAAAATGTATGCCATAATCTTCTGGCCCATAGAATACTGTACAGTAGTATTTAAAGTACTCATGAGTACTCATACTCATACTACTGTACATAACTGTCATGCTACAAATGGAAACATCCATGCAGAAGTCTAATATCTACCACAAAATATCTATCACACCCTTCCGCACACCCGCAAACTGGTGGAATCCGGATATTTATAGTCGACACGCTCCACTACTCGTATAATCGATCTTACTTGTCATTTTTCAATACAACATATGAATATAAATACACAATGTTAATGCGACAAAAGACTCATAAGTATTCTTAACAGTTACACTAGAATACAATACGTAGCAGATCAAATAAGATCCATATAATTTTTAAAAGAATTAGTCTTTTCAGGTTAATTATAAAATGTCATTTTTAGGTGGCTTTGAGCAATTGTTTGAAAGAGTTAAAAGAAGACATATTCGACTCCACTTGTGCCTATCTGGCTGTACTGTATATAGAAATACGACGTTATTCGAAATGGTAAGACGTCAATAATTATTATATCCGGTTCTTAAAGAACAAGGGTATACTAAATTCATAAAAATGTATGTAACAGCTAAAATGATGTATATAAAGTATATTTTTTGTTGATCAGCATCAACAACCGAGTTGATCTAGCCATGTCCGTCTGTCCGTATTTGTGGCGCCCAAAATTGTAATGCTCTAATAATGGGAAATGCCTAATGTATTACAATTCTCAACATTTATCCATACTGTGAAAATAATGCGAGAACTGAAAATAAGATACACGACTGTAATCGTTACCTACTTGTTTTTGGTTTAGGTCCGTTAAGCATGTACGTAGATTAAACTTATTCCCAGTTTAGTAACGTCGCTTAAGGCATAAAACATATAAAAAGCTGTCTTTGTTGCCTAGAATTTTCAAACTCTCTATGCTAAAAAGAAATTGTCGATGCGTTTTATAAAGATCGGAGAATGAATAACGAAAACTCGGCCATTTTTATACCATGTACCTTAAGGTACAAATGGTATATTAACTTTGTGCAAATGTATGTAACAGCCAGAAGGAGACATCTCCGACCCCATAAAGTATATATATTCTTGATCAGCATCAACAGCCGAGTCGATATAGCCATGTCCGTCTGTCCGTCTGTCCGTCTGTCTGTATGTATGAACACCTCGTTCTCGGAGATGGTAAGAGCTAGAGGTCTAGTTCTTTTTGCTTTTGGTGTGTTATTATTGCAGGCAGATCAAGTTTATTTCAAATTTTTGCCACGCCCCTTTCCGCCTTCGTAATTTGCATAAAACTGAAGGTACCTCTAGCCCATAACGACACATTAGCCCATAACTTGCACAAAATAAGAGGTAGAGACCTATTTCTTTTTGCATTATGTTTGTTTAGCAATTACGCAGATAATGGTATTATTGGATTTTTGCCACGCCCCTTTCCGCCTTCGTAATTTGCATAAAACTGAATGTTCCTCGACAACATTTGCCTATAACTTGGACAAAATAAGAGTTAGAGACCTATTTCTTTTTGCATTATGTTTGTTTAGCAATAACGCAGATAATGGTATTATCGGATTTTTGCCACGCCCCTTTCCGCCTTCGTAATTTGCATAAAACTGAATGTTCCTCGACACATTTGCTTATAACTTGGACAAAATAAGAGTAAGAGACCTATTTCTTTTTGCATTATGTTTGTTTAGCAATAACGCAGATAATGGTATTATTGGATTTTTGCCACGCCCCTTTCCGCCTTCGTAATTTGCATAAAACTGAATGTTCCTCGACACATTTGCCTATAACTTGGACAAAATAAGAGTTAGAGACCTATTTCTTTTTGCAACATGTCCGTTTAAGTATTGCGCAGATAATGTCATTCTTGGATATTTGCCACGCCCCTTTCCGCCCTCGTATTTGCAAAAAAATCGATATCTCCAAAATGATAAAAGCTAGAGACTTAATTTTAAGTCTGTTAAATCTGCTGATCGTTTAAGACGTGCATGCAAAATTACGTTCAGATCGGACAATAAATATAGAAGATATAAGTTTTACCCACCCCTTCCCACGGCAACGGCAAGAGAGGTACATGGTATCTCGTTGTCGAGGAATCTCGACTACAGCGTTTCTACTTGTTATTCGACACTTTGATGAACTAGTTGTCTATTCTTTCAGTTTTGATCTTTTTTTTTTACCTTAGGTATTACATTTAAATTTACAACACGTTGATCAGCCAACTTAATGGCGGTTGTCATCGGTTTATGACTAGTGATTGATATCGTGGTAGGGAAATCTCGACTACAGCGTTCATGAAAACTATATATACATACATACCTTTATAGGTTTCAGGTAATTTAAAAAATTCGCTTAAGCTTAATAAATACAGAAAAACACTCCACGTATTCTTCATTTCGTCCAGTTGTGTTTTAGTCAAAATACGCATGCGTGAAGTGGAGATTTATGCTAAGAAACTTTAAGTTAGTAACTGTTTGTATACTAACTCGTGTACTACTTTTCTATGCTAATGTATAATCAGCTAGCCCGAGTTCAGCTGGGTCCGCTAGTTTCTAAAAATACTCGGACGAATTCCTAGCAGAAACACATTTAGTTATTAGAATCCGTGATATACGATATATTACATTGTTGTATGCACATACATACGTATATACATCCGCGTTCACATATAAACAATTGGGACACCGACATTTGCATTTATAAAGAGTCCAGCACACGGATTTGCATGAGCATTTTCATAAAAAGACGATATAACCAGCAAACTAAAATAAAAATCAAGAAAAATGCTGGGGTGAGAAAAACGAGAATAAAAATTCAAATAAAACAAACGCAAAGTGCAACGTGGGGAGGGAAATGAAAAGAAATTGCATATACATACACGAGTGTGAAAAAGTACTTCATTAAAAATCAACAACAACAACTTCGGTCAGAATGTATGTGTTGATTTGCACATGAAAAACAGTAAAAAACAGTAAGAAAAAAAGAAATAGCTGAAGAAAACAGAAGCAAAGACGGGTGGAGGGAGGGTGCGAGAGCGTGGCAGCGGCATTGTCGCAGGAAATGAGTTGAGCCATGATGCAGGAGAAATGGTAAAAGCCCTAGACTTTGGCTCAGAATTGAAATTAAAAATGTATAAATGAAAAAATGAATAAATATGCAAGACTCTGCCGGGGTGGGCCGGGATGGTGCGAGCGTGTAATTGCTACATTTCGTATTAAGCTACCCATCTCACCCATCAAGCCACCCACTTTCCACTTGGTACTTCCTCTGCCAAAGCTGCTGGGCAAATGGCAACAATTGAAAACTTTCTTTGATCTCTCGCATGGAAATTAATTTCTTGCGCCTTTTTGTTGTTGTTCTGGAATTATTATTCGTATTATTTTCCGTTGAATGGCCGCAATGTATGCAATAGGAAGTTACGGATTGTACGTAGAGAAGTCCCGGGCGAATTGCCATTGCAATGGCAGCTGCAAAATATGCGGGCTGGGGAAAACATACCAAGCAGTATAGGGACAGCGATTTTGCAAAAACTAACGAACACGAATAGATATATATTCAACCAATATCATATCTGAATTCTGCGATTCTAAAATGAATACACGCCACAGAATTTCGCGCTTCATAGACGTGCTGGAGGAAGTAGCCGATTTTAGAGACGAATTTGTGTTGAAATGGTATCCCCAATAAGAGCCCAAAATCAGAATAGCATCAATATCAAAGCGTTTATACGAACAGATGGACGGACGGACAAGGGGACATGACTATGTCGACTTGGCTGTTGATGCTGATCAAGAATATAAATACGTTGTTGGGTCACAGACCATTCGTTCTCCCTGTTACATAAATTCGACCGAATTCAATATAGCCAGTTCTTTTTAGAGCCGAGTATAATAATTGGCTTTGAAGTGTCTTTTAATATACATAACATTTTACAATTGTACATATATAGTTAATATAGGATTTTTGATTTTGGATAATATCCTCCTCTTTACTAATCAGTGTTCCGCAATCGCATTTTTTAGACTTTTCCTCTCAGTTGCATAATGAGACCATTGCATAATTTTTCCCTCGCTGACGAAATCAAGTTAAATAAAATATGGGAGGATCCCGCTCAAGCCAAGGCTTGCATTAATTATAATTTACAGGCTGGATATGAATCGCAGCTTATAATTATGCAAAAAGCTGCACGCCATGCCCACTAAGCCGTGCAGCCCCATCTTGTGGCTTCAGCGCCCTCGAATCCTTGTGGTTTGTGTGAAATAATTGAAAATTGCGCAATTCTCACAAGTGGGGAAGCAGCTCCACCGCAATTAACCAGACGTATGGAGCACACCACTACCACAGCGGGCCCCATGGCCCGCTGCCGGCCCCATTAGAATTATGACATTCTCGTCGTAAGTATACATTTTTATTCCGGTTTTACGACGGATTTTTTTCATTTCCTTCATTTTCCAGCATTTTGTGGGCGCCAGCGCCCCATTCCGGGCCAAAAAAATACATTCGACATCAAACGTTTGGGTAGAATTATTATTATCATGATTTTTGTGCGGGAACTGCAAAATATCGCAATCCCAGAATGAGAATCAGCGGAACGAACTCACAGGAGAATGCACAGCGATATGAATCTTGAGACTTTTTTCAATTCTCAACGGCGGAATTGGGATTTGAAAATATTCTGTTATTATTGCTACAAATGCCTTATAAAATACTACATCGATAAAGTATAAATCTGTTGAATATTTTTGGCAAGCCTATGCTAGTTGCGATATTCAACCGAACTGTTACAATTGGATTTTTTGAGTAAAACCCCAATAAGATTAGTAAACTGAATCTGTATACTTTTCAATACCGGTGCTGTTTTCTGTTTACCGATCGGACCCGAATAGTACGAGTATCACTGACTCCAGTTTAGTCAGCAAATTGCTGCTGTTTCTGTCTATATTTGCAATTGTTTTTCCAAATGACGCGGTTTTCTCCGAGAAGATGCGAATGCTTTGGCCACAAGATGGGTGGGGGTGGGACATAGGATGCCACGTCAGGATGGGGAGTCGGCGAACACTTGGTTTTTAAACTTTCTTTTATTTGGATAATTTAAATGTGATATGGATAAACCCCAAATCAGCCCAACAACTATTGTATTTTAACGTCATCGAAAACAGTGCAGGCAACTGGATGTTTGTACGCCAGTTATCTTATTTAAATGAATTTATTTATTTATTTATTTATTTATTTATTATAAAAAGTAGACAGGCTTACAAAGGCTAGCCTAACTTAGTGGGTAAAGCACTGGCTTCAGGGCCTTTGGCTAGATTCTTGTGACTTATCTATAATATATTGTTTATTTACATGTTGGTAAGGCAACAAAGGTACACATTTTATTTTAACATTTTTTGCTTTCAATTTTGTGGTACAGGTTGGATTTTTTAAGAATAGGATGATTTCGTCTGGGCTATTATGGTTTAGGTTGCGTAGGAGATTGGTTGGGTTTCCGTTTATGAATATTGTATTTTTAATGGGAAGTAGATGTGGACAGGAATTCAGTAGGTGGGAAATAGTGTTTTAGCCTTGCAGAAAGGGCAAAGGGAAATTGGATTCCGATCAAGGTAGTGTTGGTGGGTGATTTTTGTAAGGCCCAGCCTAAGACGTATAATTTTAGTTTGGTCAAGTCTATTTGAATCAGGTTGAAAGAGTTTTAGGTAATGGCATGTGTGACGGCTGTCTTTATTGGTTGTTTCGTACCATTGGGTACAGTCAGAAATGTTTCGCTTTTGTTTTTTCAAGAGTTCCTTTCGAATATATTTTGTTATGTCGCTTAATTTTGTGTTGGGGCTATAAATAAGAGGCATTTTGGTTGCGAATTTTGCTGTTTGGTCTGCTAATTCCTTACTTGTTATGCCTACGTGTCCAGGTATCCACAGTATTTTTATTTTTGGGGCTAGCTTTGTTATAAGCGATCTGATTTTATTTGCGTAGACGGTGTTGTTGTTTAAATTATTTATTGTGTCGATTGCTGAGAGGGAGCCAGATAAGTTCAATTGCTTGTAAGATGGCTATTATTTCCGCCGAGAGGACTGACGTTTTTAGTTTGTTTAATGTGCTTTTGGGGGAGTAGCCATAGAGGAATAGGCCATATTCTATTTTTTCTATGACTTATTAAAAACCACAATGTCCTTGTGTTCACCCAAAAAGTTCCCTAATGCTACTTCGCAGCGACGCTCAAACAAATCTGCTTTCCAAGCAGCACAGGACTACAATTTAAACTTCATGAAAAATAAACCCTCTGCGCAGTACAGAAGTGGAATTGTGGGTTAACAATGGCGATTGGTGTAAAAGACCTAATGAGTCGGAATGCGTTTTGCTCGCCCACTTTGCATTACAATTTTTGGCGCTTATCAAATGAAAGTTACACATTTAAAGTGCGGAGGAAGTGACAAAGTAAAGTCTGCAGCCACAACCTTGGAAATTTGGAATCTTTTTTCGCCGCTGCCTAAAAGTGCGTTTCGAATAAACATGTCCGTTGAATGGCTCATTAGCAAAAGGCCGGCAACCAGCTCCATCAAAAAATAAAACGGACCAACTCCTGTCAACCGAGGGACGCCACGACCATCCAATGCCCGGGCAGGACAGGAGTCACAGCTTGAATACTGCGGAATAATTAACATTGCGTTGACTTAGAATGGAAAACGACCAATAAAAAAATGGGAAACGTCGCCGTAATGAGGGAGAAGGGGGGAGAATGCGTTGCGCCAAACAGGAGATAGACAGTGGAGTGGAAGCAAGCAACTCGTGTAATGATCAACGATGGCCGGAACAACGACGCCTAAAATTCGCAACAATTGAAATCGCTCTCCCACTCCATTGACTTTTTGACATTTTTTAACTCCGCAAGCTGCCATATTTATGTAAATTCGTTTTCCTTCCATTTGCATGCACAGTTCGCCCCCTTTTGGTTGGCTGCCAAGCGCACCCGCCACCATTGAAAACATCAAACACCGAGCATCTAATTGAAGTCATTCCCACATCCACTTCCCTTCCACACGCACTTCCATTTTGCTACCCATTCCTGGCTCGGCTTCTACTTTAACTTGAACAACCATTGCCACTCAGCACTCCCTTTTCCTGTTTTGCATAACTGAAATCAGGCTCATACAATTTAATTAACCCATAAACGCGACACGGGACCATCCATCATCATTAGCGAGTTGTCGCCGAGCCATACACTGGGCACTATTTGCGAGTCCGTGAAGGTATAGTATATTTGTACTTGAACACACTATGCTTTGATTATTTGTCTTGAACGTACAAACTCGTAACATACTCGTACGTACCTACGTGCATATGTATAGTATGTTGAAGATGTCATTGAAAGTTCTGGAACCAAAATAAAATTCTTAGGCGCCTTGCAAGGGTTCGGCGGAAAAACTTATTCCCCGTAATTTCTGACTGTGTGGCGGAGCTTTGCAGCTGTTTTTATGTGCATACATATACATATGTACATGCATAGGTTACATGCAATGTGCCACCGTCGCCTTAGTGGCGGCTGGTCACTTCTTCAGTTACATGGAAATGCAAGCGTTGCGGATGCGGCCATTTTGGATATGTTCACCCCTCGCGCGCTCCTCTGCGTTTCTACGAGTATTAATTCGTTTTCATACGAGTACCTCCGCTTCGCTATTCATTTAATTTGGCGCTGGACTTGGTGCTGCTTATTTTCTACGAGTAATTTACGGCTGTAGCCACCACTAAAGCGCCACTTGCCACCACCATAATCTGCCCGCCTCTCGCTCTGACCAACCCTCCCTCGGC
Organism: Drosophila ironensis; assembly: GCA_021223825.1. NCBI lineage: Eukaryota > Metazoa > Arthropoda > Insecta > Diptera > Drosophilidae > Drosophila > Drosophila ironensis. The sequence goes on from JAJJHQ010011419.1 coordinate 164,407, forward strand.
ATGCCACTCTTGTTTCATTTTTTCTTTGATTTTTGGGTTATGTTGGTACACATGTACATACATGCATATGTGTGTATGTGTGTATGTGTGTATGTGTGCATGTACAAATGTAAGTGTTCCCCGCACAGCGGAGTGTTTGCCTTTCGGTCCGCTCGCGCGCCCGTGTGTCCGTCCCACAAATTGGTTCGTCGTCATTGTCGAGCACAGGCTTTATTACTATGACCGCTTCAGTAGCCTATGTACACATATATACGCACATATATACACATATACAAATTAATATTTGTGTGGATAAGTATGTCTGAACAGAAAGATACATCATGCACAGCCATACATTCACATGCGCGCCATACACTTTTGTTCCCGAAAATGACAAAAATTAGTTGCGTTGAATGAAAAAATGAGAAGTTTCTCCATAGAAACACTTCTCATACACATACGCACCTACAAACATAAATTACGAAAATTGGTTGCTACCAAAACTTCAATGGTAGGTATTATGTGTCAAAAGTCAGGTGAAACTGAGAACCGGGTATTTATGGTCGAGACCCTCGACTATAATCGTTCTTACTTGTTTTAATTTGATCTATCCCATTTCAAGTATATACTCGTAGTTTGGCCTGCCCAAGGCCTGAAAACTAGAATGTGCTTAAACTATTTTTCGCTTACTGTGTGTGCGTATGTGCTTATGTACATTCGTGGGCAAAAACTTAGGTAGGTATACACAGAGACTATGCGAGTGTGCAAACATTATAAACTAATTCGTCAGCCCAGCCCTCGAGTGTTCTCGGATTTTAATTCATTTTGCCGTCGCGCAAGCCAACCGAGTACTTCCAACGGCGAAGTATTCCAGAAATGAGTGCAGATTAAGAGAAATAATTTAAGTCTTGGAACCGAACGTAGCAGTTAATTAGGGCCATAGTCAATTCCCGATGTTGCAATACCATAACATACGAGTACATGCCTACAGCTGTGTTCATTCAATATATCAGTGTGTAAAATGGAAAATAAATATAAAAAAAAGTAGATTCCCCATTATATTTGGCCTGTCTTTCTGTTTTTTCGAATTTTTGCACTTGAGCACAAGGTTTTGGCTGTTTATTGCAATGGAAGTATTTGATATTGTGAGCAAGTAAGAACGATCATAGTTGAGTGTCTCGACTATAAATACCCGGTTCTCAGTTTCACTTAGTTTTTGACCCAATATAATACGATAAGTACCATTGAAATTTTGGGAGCAACAAATTTTCGTAATTTATGTTTGTAGGTGTGTATGTGTATGGGGAGTGTTTCTATGGGAAAACTCATTTTTTCATTCGACGCAACTCATTTTTGTCATTTTCACGAACAAAAGTGGGCGTAACCGGCTGATTTTCGCAACACAGATGGATAATGGCCCTACCAATGTACAATCCAAAAGTAGTGCCTATAAAGCTAAAATTGTGGATATTACAGAAGTTCGCGGGTTTTAAAAGTGAGTTTAATTATGTTCGTTATAAGACAATACACTATACCAATTAAATAAATTTAGTTTTAATGGTAGAAGGGGAAAAAGTCCCCGAAGTCCCCGAAGTCCACGAAAGGTCCCATTGCTTAGCGCAATACACATCAAAGCTGGGTTGCCGTTTCCCAGAAGCCACTTGAACTGGCCAGTAACCAAATGACGTAAGATCATTGGTACCCCCCAAACCATACGGGTACGGTTGAGACCGTTATGCATGGTGGCATTAAAATCATGTTATGGGCATGCTTCTCATTCAATGGTGTGGGACCCATGCAAATGATAGATAGTAAATCAAAACAATTATTTTTTGGTTGGAATTGCTCCAAATTTTGCTTGTCTCATATACGAGTATTTGACGGGAGTATAGTAGGACAATATGATGAATTTACACATCATATATCAAAACGCAAGCAATCCGTTAGTTTTATGTTTTAACATCAATAGCGTTGTCGGATACTTGTAAAATTTGTTAACTTGGGAAGGGTAACCGTCTCACATATGCCACTTTCCTTGAAGAAAGAATGCTTTTTGTTAAAAAGGCTTCTCTTGTGTAAAAACATTCAAGGTATTCAAGCAACAACATTTGAAAAACCCGCATCAGCCCATAATATGCTTTTGAGATTGAGGGCGCAATACATTTTTGACATTTGCGCGGGCGTGGATCTTCGTTACTGACTGATTTTGACGACACGAATAGATTTGTGTTCTAGAAATATCATATTAATTCCAAAATGAACATTTTACACATCAAAGAATTTCGCGGCTTGTGGGCGTGCAGGTGGAGGTAGCCGACTTTATAAGCGAATTACTGCTGGAATCCACAGAATTAGAATATGGAACTACTAGATTCTTCAAGATCTAGGCGTTCACACGGACGGATGAACATGGTGATTAAGAATATACATATGTATGTATATACTCTAAGGGGTCGCAGAGCATTTCCTCTCTCTGCTCTTTTTAAGATCCGGGTATAAAAGCATATATTTTCGCATATTAATAAGGCTTGGGATCGAATACGCTAATTCCGCGACAACATTTTCATAAAATCGTCAGTTAAAAAGTTGTTCCTAAGTGATTAAAACCTGCATTGCGCCACATATGTAAATAAGAAGCTGAAGATAATCCGTTTAAATCGGGAGTTCAGACTTTTGCTAATCAGAGGAGGCGCCGCGTTAGCGAGGACATCAACCAGCCGCAGGTCTAGAAATTGTCCATCGAGCAACAATTAGCCATAAATGCGGGCACTGGCGCCATCTGTGGGAACGAATCGACGCGTGCAAAGGCATACCTTTGAATTCCGTTTTCCCACGATGCTCAAGCGAAAAACAATGCTCAGGCCATAATAAACAATTAAATACTTGAAAATAAAATATGGAATCGGCAGCACAAACAACAATGGACAAAGCCAAGGGGCCAGAGTCAGGGGAAACAGAAACGGCAACAACAAATAATGACGGTTACATTTTACGGCTAATACAAAAGGCTCCCTCTTATACAGTAATTGCAATTTTCTTAACGCATAATCCATAATTTGGCTTAATTGCGACTTCAGGCTTAAGGATAAGTCAAATATTTCAATAAAATATTCTAGTTATGAATATCTATCAAAAACATCAATAAAATATTTGCAAATATTTGAGTATGTTTCCAAGCAGAGTCCAATGGAAGGCTATTTTAGAAGCCGAAGCACAAAGAGGAGTGACAAGGGAAAAATTCGTTTAGTTAACGTTCTTTTACTTCATGCACCTACATATGTCTAAATTCAGTTAGGGTATTACTTTGCCCCTATAACCCCAACTCAGGGGCTCCGGGCTTTTGGGCCATTATCGCTGTGATTATGCCATTGTGATTCAATTCAAGTTTCAACTAATCACACGGCAACAATTGTGTGACAATAATATTGCTTAAGGCGTACTCCCCCGTACCGTCCCGACCGTGGAACATTCAAAAGCCGAAAAGCTAACACGATTTTTTCACATGAGGTCGATAGCGAAACAACTTAATTACATAATAACACACGAGTGTATTATTTATTTATTATTTTTATTTATGCTTCATTTCATTCAGTGTTATTTTAACCGGGTTTTCGGATTGTCTGTCGGTCATCACTGTCCAATCTAACATCTCATGTTATTGCCTAGAAATAATAATAATAATAATAATAAAAAAAAGTTCGATGGGGCAGCCTACACACAAAAAGTAACTGAACTTTAATTGTTCATAATTAAGTATGTCCGATTGTGATTTGTGTTTCAAGACTCACAATAGTTAAGCAAACAAAGCTTGTCACCTCATTGACAGGCGAATAGACTTTTTGGGACTTTGCTCAACTTTCGCACTCGAGTCATAATTGATTATTCGGTGGCTCCCTGTGCCAAACAGATTTGTGAAGAGCCTCCCGATCCAAACAGGGCACCCGTTATCGCACTCTATTTGGATTGTCAGTTCGCTGTGTGAGAATCGCACGTCAAAATATTTGCAAAACAATGCACAAAGGTCCAAATTTCTTGGAATTTTAAGGACATGCCTTGTATTCTGAAAGAAATCCCAATAAAAAAACTTGGTCAAGCAACGTAAAAAAATAAAAACGCTAACTGTAGCCAATGGCTGCCAGGTGGAATGCTCCGAGTGGTATTTTTCAGATCGCAGTTCGTAATTCCACTTAAAACTAAGCCAAGCCCCAGCCAAAATATCGTATTTCAATGGACATTATCAAGGGAATACTCATCGACGAAATTCAATATGTATTTTGACAGGATCCCCCTCCAGTGGCTGTAATTGCGAGTTAATTAACAATAAAATTCCTGTACAAAAACTCTGATTCGCATTAAAAACTTCCGAAAATTTCCCGCATGAATCATTCGCGCTTAGTGTGCAACCTGTGTTTACAAAATATCGGATTACCACCGCCGAAATTCCAATACTACGCACTTTTTTTCGGGCCGTCTTGTCGCTCCTTCACCATCGAACCGTTTGCGTATTTTCGGGCAGACTGCGTGGATCCAGTCGTATCCAACTGAATACAATTCAGTCCGCGATCTGTGAGAACGTGTTGGCATCTTAATTGTTTGACTGCTGGTTGCGTGGGCATTCTTTTCGGGGGCAACCCGCTGTGGGGGCGTGAGAAAAGCGCCCGTGGAACGCTCGGGACATTGGTCAGCGTTTGAAGACACCGACCGTGGCTTTCCATTTTTCCGCACATCTTTTACTTACGCCCAGAAAGTTATTTGCAAAGTATGTTACACTTCCATTCGCACTTATGTTTAGTATGTGTTGACAGTCAGCGCAGTTTATTATTTAACAAATTTCTGAAGAATTTACGAACAACAATTTCTAGTTGAATCTAGAATGACTTGTTATTAAAAAGCAAACATACATACGCTGTTTGGAAGTAAACAACATTTCACTCAAGCGGAGTTTGAAAGGAGTTCCTTTTTTTTTAAGCGCTATCCATTTTGGTCGAGGCAGGACTACAGCGCCAGAATTGCTCAATGGCAAACACAATTACCCCGGGGGGCCATGTTCGCTCTGAACAATAACCCACTTTACGAAATATGTACACACAGAGGAATATACATGCGTGTGTGTAAATACACGTTCATATGTATGTATGTGTATACGTATCCCTAGATTTTCGGACGCCACAATCTGCACGGCAAGGTCTTGCTTTCCTCCTAGTTTCAGGCCCAGGATGCGAGGCTCTGCGAGTGGGTGGTTGCTAATTTACGCATTTTAGTAGTCAAAGTTTTCGGTCAAATTTTAATTAGAATGTTTTTTGTGCTTGGGCAGGAGCTTGGGCAGGAGCGGCGACAAGTGTCACAGCAGCAGCGCAGTAGCAGCGCCAGCATCCTGCATCGCACTCTGCTCCAATCAAACATCCACATGTTCCTACATATGTAGGTGCTCGTTTTTGGGTGTCTTTTTTCATAATTTGTGCTCTAATCCGATTCTCGTAGAGATCGAGAGTATATCCGGATACAGGCTTTTCGAGTATTATCAACAGCTAAGTAACTATGTTTGTGCATATGTATGTACGTCTGTCCCTCCGTTTTTATGGCCGCTTAAATCCCGGATACTATGATAGACGGAGGACACACAAGACATTTTATAAAAAAAACCGTTAAGAACCATTTCCGATCCCGGTGAACCGGGTATTTGTAGTCGGTACGCTCGACTTTAGCTGGTCCTACATGTTTTTTACTACAAATTGGCACCCTTCATTGAACGACGGGTTCCAGGATTCGAGCCCTTGCCCTCCTCTTCCCGCCCTCCCCGCAGCCATTACACCACTCCCTTATCATTCGGTTATCCGCCGCACCCACACCACCGCGCTGCAGCGCCAGCATAGCCGGCAAAATGGGTTCTGCACACACTGGCAGCCCGAGCACCACCACAGGCGCACACCCGGCACCAACACAGTGACGACGACGGGAAACTGGAAGCCGATTGGAAGACTGGAAGTCGCAGCGTGCGCTAGAGGAGCACAGCCATCTGCCGGCCCAGCCATAGTGCCGCTCTCCTCTCGCGCGCCTTGAGCATGCGCCATGTGGCGGACTCTTCTGCGATATACGGCTCTCTTTCCTTCAGTGACCGCCCCGCAGCGATTTACCGTTGGCGGGTACCGACGTCCATGTGGGCAGAGCATCGGGCAGCGCTGCGGCCGCGAGGTCTTCGCTGCCGCCGTCGCTGCCGCCGTCGCTACTGCCGCCACGGCTGCTTCAGCGACGGTTGCGATTGCGATTGCAAAATGCTGGCTATTGCGACGATTCGAGGTCCTTCGGTCGCCGTTTACCGTTTGCTAGCTGCCTGCTTCTTCCTGGCCAAAATCAAACCACCGGCAACTGAAGCAACAGCAACAGCAACAGCAACAGCAACAGCAACTGCAACAACAGCGATAACAACAACAGCAGCAGCAGTGGCCAGACACAGCAACAGCAGTCTTCGGTGCTGCGACGTCAAAACTCCTGGTGCACAATATTTCTGGCAACAGTTTAACGTGGAAATTATTACGAATTTGTTGTGTTTTTGCGCGTCTCATTCAGGTTGGAGAAAAAATTAGAGGCAACGACTGAATAAAAGCAGCCACCAGTAAACCGCAAACATAAAGCAGAGTCCGCGGTGTTGCGTCTTGGGTTTTGCAAACTGTAGCATTTTTTTTTTTTTTTTGCATATTAGCTTTTAAGCGGGGATGTCTAGCTCAGTATTAAGCCAGCAAGCCATATGATTGGTGCTTGCGACATATTTTTGGCTGTATTCGACATCTGTTAATGAAAATGCCGCAACGATCGCCGTTTGCCATACAAGAGCTGCTGGGCCTGGCGGTGGCGGCTGCCAACTCGCCCACGACGACAGCGACAGCAGGGGATATAACGCCACCGCCCGAGACAGCAACCGATCTTACAAAAGCACCGGCAACAGCAACAGCTACTGCACCGACAGCGGCAGAGCCGCCAGAAGCAAAAGCAGCAACTGCAAATGTGGAAGTTGCAAGTTGTATCGAGACGGGAGACGTTGGTAGAGCAGCCTCAATATACAGCATTGGTGGAGAATCAACAGCAGTTGGTGCGGCGATGGAGCTTCAGCTGCACAAGAACCACCACTACAGGGGGGAGCACCACCAACTGACCATGGCGGCGGCATCGCGAATGGCTTACTTCAACGCTCATGCGGCTGTAGCAGCTGCCTTTATGCCCCACCAGCTGGCCGCTGCCGTGCATCATCACCACCATCCGCAATCGCACGTACATCCGCACCCGCACTCACATCCGCACTATTCCGCCCACCAATCGCACGGGGCCATGGGAGCCGCTGTAGGGCCCCCGCCGGCGTCGCTGCAGCACCACCACCCCAACCACCCGCACCACTCGCTGATGCACGCTCAAGGTAAGCCACATTTTGCATGCACTCGCATAATGGGTGAATAGTGTCAATGCAATGAGCCGTGGAAATCGATCATCGCATTGCATGTGAATTATTAAAACCGCGCTGAAACCCCCCAATATCTCAGCCCGTACCACAAGCAACTAGTCTTGAAAATACTTAATGTCTCTGTTAAGTATTTCACATACCAGAGATTTTAATGTTTCATTTTGTTTTGAGGTAACATATGTCGTTTATTGTCGTAGGCATTGCATACATTTTCATTGGACATGTTCAAATTATAATGAAGTTTTGAAGTTTTATTTTTATTAATTGACAATAAAAACGGGACTAACCTTAGAGTAAAAGCTCGTGTAAGCAAACCCCCGAATCATAAAATGTAATGCCGTTTTAGGTGCAGCAACATTCACGTTAATTTGTTTTGCAATAGATAAATGAAAAATTTTAGGAAAAAGCGGCACCCGCTGTCAAGTTTATAACACATGTTTCCCGGCCTTAAGCCCATCAAATAATATATAATAAGCTATAATTGGAATAAAACCCGTTTTCAAGCATTTGTGTTTTTATTGATGATAAATGGGACTCTTTAGAAAGTGCAGATACTTTGATTAAAATAAGAAGCCAATAGGTAGCCGCTGGTGGGAAACCGTGAATGTGCTTTCCCGCGCAGCCTTTCAACTGGAAAGGGTCACTAGGTTTCTGCACGTGCTGCTCTTAACACGGCACAATTAAACTGACAGCCAAAGTTAAGCGCAATTAGCAATCGCAACTGGTTTTGTCACCTGCCAGACAAACTAATACACTCTACGCCAATCGTAAAAACGCACATGCTGGCTTAAGTGCAGCCGCAAGTACATGCACACAAATGTCCGCATACATATACTGTTGCCCAAAGGGGGGCCCGATTGCTCGGCATACAAAAAATTAACCAACCGGCCACCGTCCAGTCAGCTTTGGCCCCGGACTCCGGACCACCGCCACCATCACGGAGCCACAATGCTAAAAGCACCAGCGCCCGCCACTCAAGTTGAGCTGCTAATTGCAATAGCAACTCCCCCCGCCTCGCCGACAGCGTCCCACCGTGTCTATGAATGATAATGCGAATGCGGGTAGGGACTGGATATATGTATGTACATACATACATATGTGTGTACGTATGTTATGTACTTGTACATACAAGGGAGACTTATGTATGTACATACAAATATACAGATTTACCTGCATGTATTTTGATAATAAGTAAGTTACATGTAAAAAAACGCACAATTATTACATAACTAATGTTTGCATGTATGTTGCTGAACCTATGGGGTCTTTTGCAAAATACATACCTTCATATGTACATTCACTTTCTAGGTATTATTAATTTATACGAGTATAAGAATTACGAGTACGAGTATAAGAATTTGCAATGTCGAAAAGCAAACGTTCATATCCACCAATACTGTAATAGGCATTTTTCTTGTACAACTTGGCGTGCTGATGGGTACACCCAAATCACAAAATCTTTCAATTGGACTTTCTATCCGCTGGTCTCAAGCCCATCATTTGCTTACATCCGCGAAGACACTCTCATTGCCGGCCTAATCCACATCCAGATTCACGTCCCCATCCACAGTCCCTACCGAAGCGTCAGCAAGTGGCAATATCATCCCGAATAGGGTGATGACGTGCGGCTTTGGAAAAAGAGTACAAATACAAATGCGGGGAGTACACTAGAAAAAACTGTTGGAAAAAGTGTAAATATTTAATATTACGATGGTCTTAAAAAAGAAGTAATAATAATAATAATAAAATTGGTGTAGATCAACAGAACAGTTTATATAATTCAGTTTTCCAGCAAACTGCAGGCGAGCTAGTAATACGATTTTTTCATATGAAACCCAATTTGGTGATGACTCAAATTTTCTCAAAGTGGTATGAGCAACAGACTCTCAAATAATCTTCCATATTCAAGTGGCAGCTGTTATTATTGTTATTATTATTTTAATTAGCGTTGAAATGTCGCCGTCATCTCCGATCTCTATCTCCGCGGAGCGACGAGCGACTTATTCACTGTGCCAATTTCACTCGGTACTTACCTTGCACATTGTACATTCAATTTGGTTTCATCGGCTGTGAATTTGTTTATCCTCTACTTCCGGACCCTTTTACTAGCTCCTTTGTCTGTTTTTAAGGTTGTTTTTTATTTTGACTTTGTTGCCGTTTCTTTCCGTTTCGAGCTCACTGCATTACTTTAATTACAATATTTTTTCCGTTTATCAACAACTTCCACGGCTTAATAAATGTGAAAAAGAACTTACCACCGTTGGATAACTATTTACTCGTATATATAGTATGTGGCTCTTCTACGATGCTCTCGAGCACTACATTAATTTTTACTGGCACAGCTTATGTTAGTTTCACACGTTAGGGAATATTTGGCATATTAGGTTTGTGCTAATGTGTGGAACTAACAGAAGAAGACATTTACGATCCCAAAAAAATTATATATATGTAGTACATACTATGCAGATTGTTTGGTTATATAGAGATTAATTATAAAAACGAAACAACGTTTTGGTAATCAAAATTGGTACATGGTATCTTATTGTCGATAAATATCGAGTTTAGTGTTCCTACTTGTTTGCTGTTTCAGTCTCTGTTGCAGCTTTTTGCTTTTCTCACGCGTCATTATATTTAATTTTGCATATTTTTGGCTCGGTCTGTTCTTTTATATCAATATATAAGCTATGCCTTTTACCAAAAATTCACATAGCTTTCCTGTTGTTATTTCATATCCCTTTGCGCCAATATTTGCGTTCCCCATCCGATGTCCTAGTAATATTTAGATTTCTAACAAAAACTGGAAAATAATATTATCCACTAATCGGGAATAGTGAGCTTTGCGCATTGGTATTGACTTATCCAATTACTAAGATGAGTCGTCATTGTTTGTTAAATTCAATGCGATTTGTGCGAAAACAAAACACATCAAATGTGTGAAATTGCTTAAAAAGCCCAAATAAGTAGAGCGCTGTAGTCGAGATTTCTTAACAACGAGATACCGTGTACCTATTTTTAATATCAATTTGTTTTTATACCTGGTTCTTAAAAAGAACATGGGTATATTGAATTCGCACGGATGTATGTAACAGGGAGAAGGAAGCTTTTCCGACCCTATAAAGTATATATATTCATGATCAGAGAATATAGACAGACGGATTTTGAATATACCGTATTTTAAATATACCATATGTACACACCTGTACTTGATGGGGTAGGAGATGTCTCCTTCAGCATGTTGGGTATTGCACATACCATACATTTGCACAAGCTTCCGGGTAAAAAACTGCAATAATTTTTAAAGTAGTAGCTTTTGGTTTTTTTTTCTTTGGATCGCCGGACCAAAGGCCATAATTTCAAATTCGAGTCACAGAGGCAGTTTTTGCTGGATACAGCTGCTTATTTATGTTTGTTATTAGTTGCCTACCGTTCGAGGCTCGAATATTTTCCATGTACGCCGCCGCTCTTTGATATTTGAGCCACATTGCTAATAGCCTGTCCTAAAAAACTCGCCCGTGTCTCCCGGCCGTGGCCGTGGCTGATAAAAATATTCTTAATTTTAGTTCGGCTCGGACAATGTGTGCGGTCTGTCTCTTGATTTTGCTTTGATTTTGCTTTGATTTTGCGTTGACGTAAATAAGAAAACGACGGAGAGAAAACGACGGAAAAAGCTTGCAAGCGGGCAAAAATAGGAAAAGTGCCGACAGACGCCCTTCGTTGCATGGGTGAGTGGGTAACCGCTTAACCGCGCCCTGCGCCGGTACCCCCATAATCTCCAATCCGCATTGTCTGAGGTGTGAACATATCCGACAACGGCTTTTGCACGAAGGCAGCAGTTATTATTTTAGTTGCTGTTGTTGCTTCTGTTTCTGCGATTGTTGTTCTTTTTGTGCGATTCTGCTGCACTTTGGACCACCCCCACACACGAAAGCCCTAACTCTGCGATCTTTCGCGTTTTTGGCACTTCCTCACACTTTTTCGCTTTGATTCTATGCAAATGTAAAAGTCAATTAAAGCAACTTGACGAACGAAGTGCCAAGTGCCACTCAGGGGCTTTATATGTGGCTGCCAGGGTATTCCCGGGTGTGACCAGGTCGTGTCCGTGGCTCAGCGTCGGCGAGCACGCCGCCTTGATTCCGAGGCAGCGTCGCGAATTTAGCGAAATTAGCCGCCTCGCAAGTAGATTTAACACGATTGCTTTGCGCCTTTATTTTCTAACAGAATTACTAAGATACTTTTATTTCCCTCAAAATGAAAGGAGTGAAAAAAAAATTTATGCGTGCAATCTACGAAAATGTTGTGTATTACAAAAAAAAAAAAAAAAACCAAATAAATAAAATAAAAAAAAGCGGATACATACATATATATACACATACATATATACATAAAAGATTTTAAGTGTGCAACAAGTGTGGATGAATAGAGTTTATTTAAATTTGTTCAACATGGTGTAGACGAACGTTTGTTATCAGTTGAACCGTAACTGATAACAAGTAAGAACGATGTAACTTAAGTGCGCGATTATACGAGTAAAAACACGGTTCTTAGTTTCCCCCGGACTTTTAGATCATGATAATAGCATTCAAATTGTGGGCGCACCATATTTTCATAATTTGTGTGTTCAGGTGTGTGGGTACGTGTGTGGGTATGAGAAGTGCTCGGCATGTTTTTATGGAGAAACCATTTGCCCGGCTAATTTTCACAACAACTCTACCAATGTAATATTCGTATTTCGTACCTCTAGAGCTAAAATTGTTAACGCCACAGAGTTTTGCGGTTTGTGGGGGGTGCGAGGTCGGTAGGCGATTTTAAAAAAAATATTGTGCTGAACTGTTATCACAAAATTCTAAATATGCAATTAGTTTATCTTTATCTATTATAGTCTCCCAAATCTAGACGCTTATACGGACGGACGGACGGACAGACATGGCGAGATTGTCTCGGCTGTTGATGCTGATGAAGAGTATATGTATATACTCGATGGGGTCGGAAAATCTTCCTTCTCCCTATTACATACATACATTCGTCGAATACAATATACCCTTGTTCTTTTTAAGATTTGGGTATAAAATTTGATACACTTTAAATAGGACCGAAAAACCATCACTTGCGTACGATACCTCCTCGCTTCCTCGAAGTACGCGGCACTGCCTTCGAACCACGTAGCTCCATGTCCCTCCCCACTTGGAAAAAAATATATGGACCCATTGGGCACTTCAATAAACAGTAAGGGGGGAGTCGCGCAGCTCCGGTGCGCTGCGCTAATTTTATAACGCAAATAAACACGATTTGCTACTTGAGTTGCCGTGGCGGGTACTTTGCTTCTTCAGCGGCTGGAAAGTACGATTTCAGTTTGGATTTGAAATTTTATATTTTGGATTTGAAATTTTACCACTGTCAGTTGGGCTAACCAGAGGCTTTCACTGTCCGACAGCAATTACACTAACAATCAAAAACTCTGCTAATTATGCAAAGCAGGGCCATCTATCTGGCTATTTGGAGTGGCTACTCAGCACTTTTTCGGTGGTTTTGGTGCCTGGAAGTTGTTTCGGTTGTGTAGTGGACACCACGGACAGCATGACATGGAAGTTAGCTATGTGCATAGGTTTAATAGTCGGGCTTATTTGCAAGTTGTTAGTGTCACAAATTTGGCATGAGGCTTGCTTTTTTGTGTTCGACTTTAGCCAGCGGGTCAAATGGGAGCGTTCACCCCTGGAAGTGATTTGCAATATTTTATTTGTCGGGGAATCATTGCATCAATAGGAAATAAAAACGCTGTAATCGGTATCGCGACAGCGAGATACCTTGTAAATATATTCATTACCAATCAGTATCAGTTTTCTAGTTCCAATAGTTCAACTACAATTGAATTGTATGAGTGACAACTATTCAATGATTTTTATGAAATAACTATTGCATTGTTAAAGTCTTGGCAACTTAAAATGATGGATATAATAAAGGGTTTATGTTTTTTCAGGATATTCCCTTTTACGTTGTTGTGTTTTTCAAGTTAAAGTTTCTTTCGCGGAAAACTCATTCATATGCAATGGCTATTGGCCAGCAGCTCATTTAATTAATTCACTTAATTATCACTCACGATCTTATAGCGCTTTTGCGTTTGCGATTGAAGCAGCTACTTTGCACGACCTCCGGCGGCTGTTCAGTGGCTCACGATCGTTTCATGTGGTCTGGCATATACGTACGCCCCCTTAATTTTCGTTTTCTTTGAACAAGTAAAAAATGTCGAAAACACGCTCCAAGTTCACCGACGGTACCGCACCCGCAACCCGCACACCAGCGACCCCCAGTGTTGATCCAACCCAAATCAGTAATTGTCGAGCGTTAATCAGTTTATAAATACTTCGTCACTTGCAGTTTTCCCTTTTTTGTGATTTTCATACCCGGCTCTCCTAGGGAACAAGGGTATATTGAATTTGCACGATGTATGTATGTACTTAGCTGATAGAAGCATGTCCGACCCCATTACGGGTTTGTATGTGTGTCTACGATATATTTATCTACATATGGTTGTATATATATTCTTAATCAGCATCAATTGCTTAGTCGATATGACTGTATCTGCCCGCAATTAAACCTTCATCCTGGAAGCTGTACCTACAAGATATAGAAAAATTTCTATATAAAACAGTTCAGCACAATTTTTCCTCCTACCCCTGGAAATTGTACGATATCAATGCTAGAGTCGCCGAATTATGTTAATGCTATATTGGTGGAAAAAACTGTTGCGTCCACAATTTTGAGTCTATAAATACATTAAAAAAAACATGTAACATTAAGATATTAAATGTTTATCAATACTCTGAATATTAGTCGGATACTGAAAACTTGGTATTTACAGTCGAGACACTCGACTGTAGCTGTTCTTTCTTTTGTGTTTTTGAATGCATACATACATATATGTTTTCTTCGTTTTATCGTTTGCGTTCAATTCTTTTGAGAAATTTTGCTCACCATATATGTGCATAAGTGTACGGGATATCAAATTTCTACAGCAATCGGGGTTCCCGGTAAGGCTTTTTAGCCTTTTGCGAGCTAATAAATGCGCTTTGGTTGTCGGAAATAAAATGTACATTGCACGAAAAGGTTGCGTGCTCTTTCCGATTATATTTAAACCAAAAAAATTAACAAATATTTCTAACTGTCGGTATAATTTTTAAAAAAAATTAATGAAAGTGCGTTCAATAAAAACATTTCCATTGCAATTGTAAAGTAGACAATTTTTAATTTTAATTTACAAACAAATGGTAGGTATTTATTATATTTTTAATGATTGTTTTTAGAAATTATCCAAGAGATTGATTTGATATTTCGTTTTGGAAATCACATGTGCTTAAATTTGATAATTAAAAAATTCATAGGTACAAGTATGTACGTATACATTTATATTGACAGCAAGAAAGAACTAAAATTCGTTATATTTTATTTCAAAATCTGTATTTTATTTATCAATTAATCAATATATTTTGTTTTTATTCATTCTTGCAAATTTTAAGTACGGTTTTGAATTATAGGCCTTTTAATATATATGTAGATTGAAATTGATATTGGTTAACAATTATTCTTTTCTGCCCCTGCAATCGCATCAAAATAATCATCAACATTTTTTTCAATCATCATGGTTGCCATATGTCGGAGGCCTCATTGTGTTTCGCGAAATGCGTCAACTGTAAACAATTGAGGGAAATACCAGTCCCGGTATCAGACCCAGACCCAGTCCCAGTGCCAGTCCCTGTCCCTGTTCCATTCGCATTTCCAGTTCAAAATTTAAATCCAACCCAATTCTCTGCCCTCACCCACCACCGTCCGCCACAATCCACATATGACCTTAAAACAAAGCCAATAGTCGGGGTCGAGGCAAGAGCCAAAAGTAAAAAACCAAATGCATATCGAGATGACGAACGCCTTGAAAGCATGAACATCGACCAGAAGTTGCAATTGTTTGTCAAATTTGATTTTGCTTTGAAATGTTACTCTCCGGCATAGGCCAGGGCGGACTGTATGTTAGCAAGAGTCGTCACAAGGCGACGATTTGCCTTCGATATCGAGTTGAACGATTTGAATTAATGAGAGCAAAATTCAAATTTGATTACAACAAAATTAAGAGGGATAATGCCATTTTAAATAAACTGCATTTATAGTTGCATCATTTTGGAAAAAAACAAGCAGCCCTAAAACGAGACGATTTCTAACAAGTAGAAATGCTGAAGTCGAGATTGCACGACAACGAGATACCATGTACCTCTTTTCTTTATCAACAATTTTTTTTTGTTCAAATAATTCTTAAAATGTTTTGCACACAACAATACACTTCTGTATGTATTGTTTATACATACACACACTTCTGTATGTCTACACGGATCGAAGTCAAATAAGATACGGATGACGTCACCCAGCCTTATTTGGTCGTATCTTCTATATTTAATGCCCGATCTCGACGTTATGTCGCATGCACGTGTTTGACGAGCAGGGGACTTAGCGGTTTCCAAATTATATCTCCAGCTTTTACCATTTTGAAGATATCGATGTGAAAATGCGAAGGCGGAAAGGGGAGTGGCAAAAAAATCGTAGAAGGGCATTATCAGCGTAATATATAAACATACCTAATGCAAAAATAAATAGGTCTGTAGCTTTTCTTTTTTTTAAGTTATCGGCAAATATGTCGAAGAAAAAAAATTTTATGCAGATTACGAAGGCGGAAGGGAGCGTGGCAAAATTTTTAAATAAACTTGATCTGCGTACACATAAGCCGGACCTAAAGGAAAAAAAAATACACCTTTAGCTCTTACCATCTCAGAGAACGACGTGTTCAGACAGACAGACAGACAGACTGACATGGCTAAATCGACTCGGCTGTTGGTGCTGATCAAGAATATATATACTTTATAGGGTCGGAAACTCTTCTTTCTCCCTGTTACATACATTGAACAAACTTAATATACCATTTGTAGCTTAAGATACATGGGATAACAAGAAAGAACGATTATAGTCGAGTATGTCTACTTTAATACCGGGTTCTCAGTTTCCACCTGATGTTTAGAGCATTGTAATGGCATTGAAATTTTCCGTACCAATGTACTATCCAAATTTAGTGAATTGGCATTGAAATTTTCCGTACCAATGTACTATCCAAATTTAGTGAGCTGAATTTCGCGATTTGCGGGGGTGCAAACCATGTACCTTAAGGTACAAATGATATATGTATAATAGTATATGTTTCTATCGGGCACGAAAAAGGATGATAGCTAAAGGCTTAAGCTAATTCAAAATATAGAGCGGATTTTCTGGAGCGCAGGATTCGTCCTCGAACAACAACGTCGAAGGATACGCTGAAGGAGGTGATTTTATATGAGTGGAGCAAAAAAACCACCTGAATTCACCGAAAAATTGGTTTATTCAATGCAAAAACGATTGAATAAGACAATAGATAGGAAGGGGTATACTATTTTGTACTAATTTCAGTAGAGGCTTATTAATAAATGCGTTTTTTTTGGTTAAATTAGGTTTGTATGCAGACTTTTTCTTGCCCAAAAACCCGTGTACTTTTTGTTTTTTAATTTTATGTTAGTAAGTTGTTGATGGAACTAAATGAAGACTAGTTATAATTTGAATAAATAGATGTAGCGTTAATTAAAAAAAATTAAGGCAATATCTTCACGACAACTATTTTTATTCAATATCAAAGTTGCGAGGCAAGTTTGTACGCACACTTTTTCTGGCTAGTGTATAATGGTATATGTTTCCAGCGGGCACGAAAAAGGATGATAGCTAAAGGCTTAAGCTAATTCAAAATTTTTGCACCGATCCTTAAATGTTGTAAGTCCGTCTCGCAAAACTTATAATTTATAATAAATCAAACAATAATAACAAAATATTTTGGAAAAAAATCATGTTATGCGTCTTTTAACAATTTCTAGGATTACCCCAGCTGAAAAACTTTGGTACTGGCGTCGGAACTTGTTTGCCGGGTAAGTTTATCTGCATTGGTCCCTTCAGGAATCAAATTCCGCCTAAAGGTAGACAAACGATCCTGATTCTATCCCTTTAACTGCAATTCGTTTTGGCTTTTGCAAGGCTTTTGAGGACTAAAAACGACAAAAAATATCGGCCTTGACCGCCAGAGGGCGGTACTCGTGCGCCTGCTATCACGCTCTAACCTAATTAATGGACATTCTCGTGCTGCATTTGCAAGGTCCTGCCGAGCCTACAGGTTCCGTGACGAAAAGGTTCCGTAAATTTCACATGTCACGCCCATAAATTTCCGAAATTGCTAATAAAATAAACAATTTAGCTAACGAAAAAACACGCACGCAGAGACAGGATCCAAAACCCACACACATGCGAGAGACAAAAGTCAAATAATGAAATTTTCTTTTTCATTTTGTTGCATTCGTAACGGGTAATAAATATTTTCAACATACGCTTTTATACGCAATTTGCACGCGCATACATCTCTCTTTACACATCTTTCTCTCCCTTCACCCTTTCGAAACACTTATGTACACTCACACGCACGCTCAGGCACACAGTGACGCGCCAAAAACAAAGGGGCAAACGCACACATAAGCTTGTCTAATAAGAAACGTTCTGAAAACTGGTTCAAGGGGGACAAGGATACGGACGTAGCTACGGACACGGAGAAGCGTTTTCGAGCCGCTGGCAAGTGACAGCAGTGGGTACTCATTGCCTACAAATTGAAATACCTGGCCAGGAGAGCGGATAACTTATCAAAATTTAAAGCCAGGATTCGTTAATGCACTCTTCTCAACATTCTCGTAAAATCTTAGCTGAGAACATTTTACTGGCATAGGCAAACAAAGGTGCCTTATATCGATGTGGAATGAAATGCGGTCTCTGAAACACACACTATAAAACAGTCTAAAACAAAACCCAGAGACGAATGCAAATAACCGTTTATAGTTACTGTGGCCTATAACAAAAAAAAATTCGTCAATATAGTACCTACATGTGTGAAAATGCAAGTGAAATACTCGTTGAAATAATAAATACAACGATTGATTTCTAGCCATATCAAGTTGATTGTATGACCAATACTGAGTAGTTCTGTTGGGAAAGCAGTTTCTTATGCCTTCTAGTTACGACAATCCTGTGTGAATACGTTTGTCACAGCCCCATATGGGCTCACGAAAACTCAAAAACACGCTTTTATCATCCCTCAGGTATTCTCAAATTCCGTCAACTGGTGCGATGTGAATTGCGATTGGTTTTGCCTAGTGCATGCGTGTGTTTTATTTTCCTTTTATTTAGCATTTGCCTGGCATTTTTTTCAATTAAGCCCAGAAATGTTCAACCGAGGGTTCCATTGGCCATGGCCGGCAAATAAAACTTAGACACGCTCTGGTTCTGCCTCTCGGATCTCGATGGAGAGAGGTGGAAAGGCTGATGCGGGCCTGGCAAATGCCAATTAAAATCTTGGTCATGGCAAGTGCAGCGTGATGCAGCTGACTGTATCCAATACCACTCAGTACTCAGGGCCACCCGACACCCACCCACTTTACTGGCCATTCAAGTTAAATTGCCCTACTTGTCAGTCTGGGTTTTTTTTTTTCGTCTCCGTCTTCATCGTTGTTGTCGCCGTCTTGGCTTTTTTGTAATCTTTTCTTGCAATTTGCTCCCAGCAAATGCTTCAAAAGTGGCTGAAGCCGCCCCCTTCCCTGCACACTTTCCCGTCCTTCACAAGGCTCTTCGTCTTCTAATGTTGCTGCGGCGGCTTTGCCAGTTGCTAGTTCTCTGTAAGAATGCAGGTACAATACAAGTGGCTCTGAGGAAGACTCTTTCCCTTCAATCAGGGCACTTCTCCCATAAAAACATAATGAAAAGAACTCGCGGCCAAGTGGCTAAAGTCGTGATTCAGAAAACCCGGCCTGAGATTAGAGGATCTCTTAAAAAAAGAGGCCCTACAGGGCAGCACCATCAACAGCTGCAATAGCAACAGCAGCGACAGCCACATGCAATATGCAACAACCGAGACAACAGCGACAAAAAGGCAATTAAGTAGGCTTCAGACTTTCTACAAAGCACATTGAAAATGTTAAGAGCTTCCAACATAGGCCCACGCAAAGAGCACTAGGTATGGTTGAGTGCCTCAACTATAAACATCCGGTACTCAGTTATTTAACGATTGTACTTCAATAGAAGCCTTAAATGAATAATTAAAGATATATATTATAGCTAGTTTTATGATTATATTCTACAAAAGAATTTCATTGAAATGTTATGCGCATGTTGAAATTAGGTGAAACTTTCTTGAAAAAAACAAACGTATTGAAACTGTATAAATTTTGTTTACAATTGATCTATAAATCGTCAAAATAAGTATCTGTCTTTTTTACCTATTTCACCCACTTTACCTGCGTATAAAAATAAAAATTCTAAGCTCACGGACCATAGCAACAACATTTTGGATTTAATAACCATAATTTAGATTCTATTTAAATATTTTTTCAATGGAAAATTTACGTAAAACATCGAGTCCAAACTAGTACTCCCTAAGATAATGTTACATTTAGTAGACTCTATTTTGTTATTAAGGGCTTCCTCTGCTGCGTACTTAGTAGTTATAATTAGATTCAATTGCTGATTTCGTTTGTTTTGGAAAACATTCATCAGAGTTTAATAGCGATACCATCTTAGATGCACTTTCGCTTCTACTGGCGCAGATACGAGTTCATTGCACGGAATTTCTAAGCGATGTTCAGAACAATATATTCGTACGAATGTATGTAACAGGAAGAAAGTAGCCTTTCCGACCCGATAAAGTATATATATTCCTGATCGGCATCAACAGTAGAGTCGATCTAGCCATGTCAGTCTGTCCGTCCTTCTGTCCGTATGAACGCCTAGATTTTGGACAATATAATACGTATAGATAGAGAAAAACTAATGGCATATTCACATTTTTGTGATACCAGTTCAGCACAAGTTTGTTATAAAAACTTTTGTTCCCGAAAATGACAAAAATGTGTAATTTTGTTGTGCCCTACGAAAGATTTTTTTTATTAGTAAGCACTTACATGCACTACAACAATTAAAACAGACTTTTGGGACAAAACAAAATTGCAGATCACACACACTTTTTTTTCATGATTACATAGCCTTTTCTCTATGTAAAATAAAACAAGTAGGAACGCTGTAGTCGAGATTTCTCGACAACGAGATACCATGTACCTCTTTTCTTTATGAACCATTTCTTTGATTTTATTTTTTTCAAATAATTCACCAAATTTTCGTTTGTTGACATAAAAAAAATCAGCAGGTGCACACACTACTGTAGGTATACACGTGCGAACGAATTGAAGTCAAAGAAAAGACGGACGACGTCACCCCAGCGTGTGCGGCATGTAAAACTTTAATTGGCCATATCTTCTATATCCGTACGTAATTTTGCATGTACGTGTTTGACGATCAGTGGACTTATTGGACTGAAAATTATGCCTCTAGCTTTTACTATTTCGAAGATATCGATTTTTGCAAATACGAGGGCGGAAAGGGGCGTGGGAAAAATCCAAGACTGACATAATCTGCGCAATAGTTAAACGGACATATTGCAAAAAAAAATAGGCCTCTAGCTCTTATTTTGTCCAAGTTATCAAAGAAAATTCAAATACAGTATTTTGAAAATTACGAAGGCGGAAAGGGGCGTGGCAAAAATATGAAATAAACTTGATCTGCCTGCAACAATAACACACCAAAAGCAAAAAGAATTAGACCTCTATCTCTTACCATCTCCGAGAACGAGGTGTTCATACATACAGACAGACGGACGGACGGACGGACGGACGGATGGACAGACGGACATGGCTATATCGACTCGGCTGTTGACGCTGATCAAGAATATATATCCTTTATGGGGTTGGAGATATCTCCTTCTCCCTGTTACATACATTTGCACAAAGTTAATATACCATTTGTACCTTAAGGTACATGGTATAAAAAGTGGAATTAAAATGTAACACAAGAATATTACCTTGATCCTTATTTTCATATTTTATATATTTGTTCCATATTTTTTATTTTATTTTTCGATATGTTAATTTTTAAAAGAGAGCAATAGCCGAAGAAGCGCCAAACAAAACTGCTGTCTTTGGAAGCTATGCAAAACCGCTGGAAAGCATTTTTCATTAATCATTAATCGATTCTTTGGAACCAATGTATTATTATTTATATTCATTCACAAAATTTTCATAAGGTAAACATGCTATTTACGCCACAATTTTTATTATTGCCCCAGCACACATTGGCGTTGGAGTCAAAGTCGCGCTCGGGTCGTGCAGAGGCAGCGAAGCAGCCGGGAGACACTTTATTAGCGTATTTTGCCAAGCACCTGTTTATGTGACTCGCATCCACGGGCGAGGAATTAGTCATTTTGTTGGTAACTTGATGCATGCAAAAAGGAGGAAGAGGAAGGGGACTGGGTGTGGCGAGGAAAACTCAGTTTCAGAAAAGCCATGTGCTGTGTGGAGCCAACCACAATGGCGAAAATTTACAAGACCAACAAGTCAAATGGGATTTGTCGGGGAAGTAGCCGAGAAAATGGGTAACAGTGGGTGGAAGCCAGTGACAGCGGTAATTGGGTGTGGTGCTACCGGAAAAGCGACAACATTTTTTATGCGCTTTTGAGCAAATTACATTTTCTAATTAAATTTTCTAGTGAAATGAGCATTAATTTCATAAAATTTACTTGCAAGCCAGTGCGAGTGAAGGGGAGGGCAGCAAACCTCTTTCTTCTGTGAAATTTGCTTTCTACTTTTTTATTAGACTGACGACGAACGAAGTGGTGGTACGGTGAGGGTGGACTTATCGTCCCTTTCATGTTAATGCCATGCTGCTTTTTTCGCACCAGAATTTTTCTCGGTTGATGTTGTCCTCGTCCTGCCTTTTTCCTGCGCCCTTGTCCCTAGCTCGTTTGTCGTCTGCTTAAAGTAATTAACTTAGAAAATTTTAATTGCTAATATGTTGTGATGCATGTGCCTGTGTCACTATGCACCTGGCATTCTCTACTCCGAGAGCGAAACTTTCGATATGGCCCTGAATATAGTATATGCTTTGAGAGAGCACAAATAATAAATAAGACTACTCCGGTAATACCAAAATGATGGCCTCGATTAATGTCTTGTTTTGCTTTTTATGCTAAGAGTTATATATACCCAGTTCTTAAAATAACCCGGTATATTGAATTCGTACAAAAGTACTTGTATACAAAAGGGGGAAGAAGTGGTCTGCGACCCCACAATATATTCTGGATTATTATCAAAAAACAGCTAAGTCAATATAGCAATATCCGGCTCTCCGTCTGTCTAGATCTCGGATGAATAATAGATGAACAAAAAAGAATTGCATTATCTGATTCTGGGGATACCTCCTCCTGCACGCCCATAAACCGCGAAATTATGTGGTGTGTATAACACCGACAAGATTTCTGGAAAACATATTGTCGCTATCAATGAGTTTTTCAGTTTAAATATTTAAGCCCCTAATTACAATGATCAAATCAATTAGGTCAAATGCAAAATGTTATATAACGTTGGCCGTATCTTCATCGATTATGGTCCGATCATTCTAAAACTTGGCGCATTTCTAAATATTACAATTTTATGCTGCAAGCAAGGATATAAGTTGGACTCTTGTCCAACTATTTCGAAGATATAAGCTAATCTGCAGCACATAAATATACTTTTTATAACCGGTTCTTTTTAAAAAGAATAAGGGTATATTGAATTCGTGCGTATGTCAAATATGAAACAGGGAGAAGGAAGCTTTTCCGACCCTATAACGTGTATATATTCTTGATCAGCATCAACATCTAGCCATCAGATCGTCTGTCTGTCCACCTGTCCGTATGAACGCCTAGATTTTGGAAACTATAATAGATAGAGATAAACTAATTGCTCATTCTGTTTCGAGGGATACCAGTTCAGCACAAGTATATTTTAAAAATCGGCTACCTCTCTTCGCACCCCAAACCGCGAAATTCTGTGGCATCCATAATTTATCCCTATAGGCTCTAGTCACTAATTTTGTATAGTACATTGTAGGGCCATTATCTATCTGTGTTGGGAAAATCAGCCGGTTACGCCCACTTTGGTTCGCGAAAATGACAAAAATGAGTTGCGCCCACAAGCTTCTCCATAGAAACATGGCGCGCACTTCTCTTACACACACCCCTCCAAACACAAAATTAGGAAAATTTGTTGCCCCCAAAATTTTAATGGTATTATATTGTGTCAAAAACCAGGTGACACTGAGAACCGGGTATTTATAGTCGAGACACTCGACTATAATCGTTCTTACTTGTTTGAATACTGCAAAGTCTGAACTTATATTCAAAAACGATATATTCAGCGAATAAACGTATTACCATCTTGTCACATACATACATAGGTGGAAAAAAATTCAGTTTTATGCACATTGCGAAGGTTTTATGCACATTGGAGCGAGACAAAAATATAAAAAACAACTCGACAAATTTTTTTTTTTCTTTTTCCTATAGCTATATCTTTGAGACAATTTTAAATGCGCTCCGCTGATCTTTAAGCTTGTGCATTACGTCCAGATCGGACAATAAGTATGTATAATTAGGTTATTTCCAAGTATAGCCCAAGTATTGAGCAAATGCACCAAGTTAAGATTTATTTTTAACAAAGCGAAGTTAATGAGAGACTTCGCCTGAAATTCAATTCAGTAAATAGTTCAGTAAATAAATTCAAGAAAATAGAGCAGTGGAATGGAAATTTGTGGGTGCTTCGCATCCATCATATTTTTGTTGTACCTTGCCCATCGAATTGCCTTTGGTGCGTACTACTTTCTTGTATTCTTGGATCCGGTCAGGTATCTTAAGATCCAATTCAATATTTCCTTTAATTTTTTCTGAACTACATACATTACATACGTATTTTAACGAATACGCCCTCAAGCGAGAGTGCATATGTATGTATGGTGAAAATTACTGCGAAAATACGCGTGTCCGAGTATTGAAATGGGAATTCTCTTGAACGGGTTCCTTACCGGCCAGCTACGATTTTCATTTTAAATTTCTGCGTGAATTCAAGTTCCTGGTACGAGTAAATCCATGTGGAAGCTTGGAGGAGTGTTATTTTGCTTGCATTTTTTTCTTGGTTTTCATACTTTCCCAGATTTTATACAGACATTGAGTGGTCCAGACCACTCGATCAGCAATTTGTGGGGATTTGTATATCTCAGTTTCCGGGTGCTTCATAGCTCAGAGCCACAGTCTGTTCGGGCATCGCTCCTCGATCCCCCAATGCGCTAAGTGGCGATTTGCATGGCCATGAGTGGCTTCCCCGATCCAGCGACTCATCTTCCCATCTTTAGATTCATCCATGAAAACTGTGACGCAAGTATACATATATACATACCTTGACACCACTCTGTGGATCAAAAATCGGGCCTGTCAACGCGGCTGCCGCCGCCTGTCTGTGCCAGCTCCTTCCTCTGGTTGCCTACTATTTACACCGATCTGTTCCCATGTGTATTCCTACTGCGCTTTCACTTTTTCCTTGCTTGTCAGTGTGCGGGTTTCCTTGGAACAATAGTTGATGTGTGCCACACTCCTCCCGCGCTCCGCGGAGAAGGGTAACGATCGGCAAAGATGCGTTCACGGAAGCCCAGATGAGTTGGAAACTAGATACAATTATGAAATATTAAAAATAACAAATTCAAAAAACCACTTCAAGTCGCGATTCAGCGCCATATGTTTTGGGATAAATATTTTCTATTTTAAGGGAAAAGGGAGTTCCGGCACCAGCAGGTCGTGGGAGAATCATTAACTAGTTTGACAAGAATATTATTGAACAGCGAAATGAAATCAAATCGAAATTGTAAGGCTCCTTGTATGCAGTATGTTTTACGTTGGAGTATCCTTTTTTTACTATGTACCTTAAGCTTCCAACGTTTTATAAATTAAGTGAAAATGTACGAGGTCTGTTTTAAAAGTGTTGCGAATTTTGACCCTCACTTATGTTGACAATTTCGGCCATTTTGAATGTCCAGTCATTTTTGACAGCTATTTTGCGTGGGCGTGTTTTAGCTTGTCTTCGATTTTCGTCTGTTTCGACCAAAAACAGCATCGCATTAACATTGCTCTGGAGCTGTTGGACTCTGTCCGGGACGACCCAAATTTGCTCCAGAGAGTCATTACTGGTGACGAATCATGAGTTTTTGGTTTTGACGTGAAAAAACATGAAAGTCGCGATACTTTTTGAACAGACTATGTATGTACATGCAGAAGGACACATCTTTGTCGTGACAAATATACATATGTATATAATATTATTGAACAGCATCAACAGTCAAAACGATTTAGCAATGTCCTTATGTCTGTCCGTCTGTATGTATGAACTTGAAGTTCTCCGAAATTACATTATTATTATCTTTAGGTCCGTAGTGTGTGTAGATCGAATTATTTCAAATATCTGTCACGGTGCTTTACAGTCTTTAAAATGATTTAAAAATCGATTGTTTTAGAATTAGACCCGTTTTAAATGCACAAAAATCATGGCAATATTTACCACTGAATATTAATAAAAACTTTTACCAGCTACTTTTTCTGTTTTTCCCATTTAAATTGCCATACTGATACATATTGTAATAGGTAGAAAATTTACCCACCCTTTGCCACTGTCAATGCTCGATGGATTTCGATTGTTCGATTGTTGATGACCGCTCTTTGTTATAATTTGACGAATACATCATTGTCGAATAACCTCTTGGTTGTTTTTATTAAGAGTTTTTGCTCCAATATGCCTGAGCCGATAGCATATATCTAAGGCGAATACCATATTCTTATTTTTTCCAGGACCTCTTGGCTCCAAGGACTTTGGCTTAGAGGGTCTGAACGGTTTTGGCGTTGGCCCGAACAGCAAAAAAAAGAAAAAAAAACGGAGGCATAGTCGCACCATCTTCACCAGCTATCAGCTCGAAAAACTGGAGGAGGCCTTCAAGGAAGCCCATTATCCTGATGTGTATGCCCGCGAGATGTTGTCCCTGAAAACCGAGTTACCCGAAGATCGTATACAGGTGAGTCGCAATCAGACCCCAGACAACACAGTGGCAACCCGATATGGCAACGATTGTTCAACGGATGCCTTTTGTTTGCACAATAACGGATCCCTTAATGAATTAACGAACTAATTACACATCCGTCGCAAGGGGAGGTGTCTGCTGTTGGCAAAACAAAAACTCGACTAAGAAATTTGCATTTCCTACGTAGCCACGTCTCAACGATTCTTTGTCTGCGTAAGATCGTTGTTTGGATATTTCTGCTCTGATTTTTCACACTTCTTTGAGGCGGGTGGAAGTTTGTTGTGTGCATCGCAAGCCATTTTTAATAAGCAATCAGTCTCAAGTGCAGCTTTTCGCCTTCATCCGAAGTCAGTGCCTTCTGGTCCTGCTCATACTTTGCTTGCTTTTGTATCTGCTCTTATGTCACTGAAACCATCATAACACTCACATAGCTTAAAAGCATTAGCTCTAAAATAGTGTTAAATATATATAAGTCAACACTCAATAAGTTAGGACGATTATAGCCTAGTGCCTCGACTATACCCGGTTCTTAGTTTCCACTTTACTTTTAAAGCATGGATAAGTATTGGCAATTTAAATGTATTATGCTCTTCTGTGCGCGGCATGTTTTTAAGGAGAAGCTCGTGGCGAAGCTCGTCGCTGGCGAGGATATTCATAACTGACTGATTTTGGCAATAAACCAAGATTTACTAATATCATATCCGAATATGGTGTTTCTAAAATGAAAATTGTTCACACCGCTGAAATTCACGGTTTGCGGGCGCATCGGAGGAGGAAGCCGATTTTAATTATTATATTTTGCCTATATATTATAATCTCAAGAACTAGGCGTTCATAGGGACAGACGGACATGGCTATATCAACTCGGTTGTTGGTGCTGATCAAGAATATACCCAATAAAGTGTTCGGGTATAAAATTGAAAAAGATTATTAAAATATACAAAGAAGTAGGTATCCTTAGACATTATTTTATGATAAGTATTGCCTATATTATAATCATTAAAATATTGTGAAATTTTAGATTATTTACTCATGCAGAATTCAAAATTATATTGCATGGTAAGACTTAAATATTAAAATCTCTAAACTATTTCAGTTCATACATATGTACATTGATGTTTGTTCCTTTAAAAGAATTAACAGTACCTTAAAGTACTGTTTTTTTTTCAATATAAGTATAAGGAAGTTAAAAATCTGGATAACAAAACAAGTTATTAAGTCTCTTTCATATTGCAAGACTTTAAAATTATTAAGTGGAATTTTATACGAGTTTTAACATTTATGATACATATTTGAAATTCGCATCGAGTATTGATCGCATGAATTTGAACGATTAATTATTTCTGGTTTTAGAATAATTAAATAAATGCGTATACAACAGAATATCAAATGAATATGTTATATTCCACTTAGCTCTGATTCAAGTATGTATGTACATATGCATGTTGGAACATACATACATACATATGTATGCATGAATAACCTAAGTCTGCACGACGACTCGGGACGACTGCTTCTCGAATGCGGTGTCTGAGCATTAAATTCACCGTGAGAGGTAAAAATGTCTACGGCATTGCGAACAACGCAAAATACGGCAATCATTTAACTTCCATCGTCTTTCTGTATGCGACCGAATGACGGTATTGAAGAAGGGAAAAGGGCGAAAGAAATAAATTTCATCTACGTTTGCGAATTTATAATTAAGCATTTTAATGGTCGTTATTGTTCTGAGGTCCGTATCGCTCGTGGGAGTGAGTGAGAGAGACAGAGAAAGAGATAGAGAGAGCGAGAGAGAGTGTGTGTGTGTGAGAGAGAGAGAGAGAGAGAGAACGGGAAATTGCCACCCTTAAAAGGATAAAATCTACCCCATCCGAGCAATGTTTGCCTCTGTTTGATTAGCAGAAAAGTGCGATCAAGCAGACCTGAGCAATCCACTAAAAATGTGTGTAATTATGGTGCAATTTTGTGCAAATTTGCCCTTTTTTACCCGCAAGTCGAGTGCGCCCCTCAGCAAGTCCGTAAGTTCTGGCTTCTCCGAAAAGTCAGAGCCCAAAACCAGGATTTATATTCGGGGTTCCTGGGGCCTGCAAAGGTAATGGCTGGGTTTGGTTTATCGTTTCCAAGCACATAAGAGTTCGCAAATGGGTGGGGCAGGATATTATTGATTCCCTGGATGCATACGAGTATTTTGAATTTCTGGAAGAAAAAAAGAACTTCCTTAGATCTACACAGAAATAAAAAATGTAGCAATATTGGAGTATCTTCACTATATATAAATCTAATGGTAGCACCATTTTTGGGGCATACCACAAAAAACGTTATTACCTTTTTAATGAGTTAAGTCTTGAGGTGCCTCGGTCGGATTTGAGGGGATATATGTACTTACATAGAGCAAATATTCCTTGACCTTATTGCTAGCAAGGGTTCAAGCAATTCCCATTTCATAATGACACAAAATAATCGAATATAAAGCATAACCTTTCGGTATCGGGTTTCAATTTAGATCTTAAATTTTTTTGGGTTTCGGTTTTTAAAGACAAATTTAAAATAAATAAAAAACAAGCATTCATAACTATGTTTAAAAAATGTATTTATTAACTCTTACTATTATTTATATGTATATATAAATTCAATATATATATTGCATATATTCAATATATTTAGCATTTTGAATTGCTAATTAAATATTTTAAGTGCTGTATTAGCACTCCTTGTAATAAAAATATTCAAAACAATACCTATTATTTTTAAATGAAGAATTACCCCAGGTTTTGACCAAATACGACCGCGTTTCTATTATTTTTTCCAGGTCAAAAACAAACAAGTAGGAACGCTGTAGTCGAGATTTCTCGACAACGAGATACCATGTACCTCCTTTCTTTATGAACCATTTCTTTGATTTTATTTTTTGTTTGCAAATAATTCACCAAATTTTCGTTTGTGTGCGGCATGCCGTTGCCTAGGGAAGGGGTGGGTAAAACTTTAATTGGCCATATCTTCTATATTTATTGTCCGATCTGAACGTAATTTTGCATGCACGTGTTTGACGATCAGCAGACTTATTGGACTCAAAATTATGCCTCTAGCTTTTTTTTTTCGAAGATATCGATTTTTTTGCAAATACGAGGGCGGAAAGGGGCGTGGCAAAAATCCAAAAATGACATTATCTGCGCAATAGTTAAGCGAACATAATGCAAAAAGAAATAGGTATCTACCTCTTATTTTGTGCAAGTTATGGGCTAATGTGTCGAAGAACATTTAGTTTTATGCAAATTACGAAGGCGTAAAGGGGCGTGGCAAAAATCCAATAATACCATTATCTGCGTAATTGCTAAACAAACATAATGCAAAAAGAAATAGGTCTCTAACTCTTATTTTGTCCAAGTTATAGGCAAATGTGTTGAGGAACATTCAGTTTTATGCAAATTACGAAGGCGGAAAGGGGCGTGGCAAAAATCCAATAATACCATTATCTGCGTAATTGCTAAACAAACATAATG
The DNA here is from genome assembly GCA_021223825.1 of Drosophila ironensis. Lineage (NCBI taxonomy): Eukaryota > Metazoa > Arthropoda > Insecta > Diptera > Drosophilidae > Drosophila > Drosophila ironensis. The sequence continues at coordinate 194,416 of JAJJHQ010011419.1, forward strand.
CAAAAAGAAATAGGTCTCTACCTCTTATTTTGTGCAAGTTATGGGCTAATGTGTCGTTATGGGCTAGAGGTACATTCAGTTTTATGCAAATTACGAAGGCGGAAAGAGGCGTGGCAAAAATTTGAAATAAACTTGATCTGCCTGCAATAATAACACACCAAAAGCAAAAAGAACTAGACCTCTAGCTCTTACCATCTCCGAGAACGAGGTGTTCATACATACAGACAGACGGACAGACGGACAGACGGACGGACGGACAGACGGACAGACGGACAGACGGACATGGCTATATCGACTCGGCTGTTGATGCTGATCAAGAATATATATACTTTATGGGGTCGGAGATGTCTCCTTCTGGCTGTTACATACATTTGCACAAAGTTAATATACCATTTGTACCTTAAGGTACATGGTATAAAAATTGAACTTAAATGCCATTTTTTAGCTAAATTAATAAAGTTAAATGCATTTCTGTTTTCTAGTATGTAAGATAGATGTATATATATCAGAGAAAAACTAAAATTTCCACTCATTACCACATTACTTATAAAAAATACGTATTTAAACCAAAAGTGAAAATTCGTTTCTATTATTTTTTCCATCACTGTAACTGATTTGATTCAGTCCGGGCTATGGAGTCCACGACAGTAGAACATAGTTTTCCAGGGGTAAGGGAAATAACAAAGTACAATCTGAAGAAGTAGCTAACACAATTTCCGACTTTTCCTTCGATATATAAGAACATCGTTTTTTTAGACGCTGTAGCCTACATTTCTCGACAATGGGATGGCATGTACCTATTTTCATAATCAACCAGTTTTTTGTTTAAAAAATTCAACATAAATTATAAATTACGTATGAAACAGCAGATAGGTGAGACGACGTGATCGGCGCATACCATCTCGAAGATAGAGTCAAGATAGGGTATTCGGATGAAAGTATAGTATGTAACAGGGAGAAGGAATGGTAAGCAAACCTTTTTTTTGTATTTATTTTACGATCTGTCTTAAGACAATAAGTAAATTCGTTTACATTAATATTTACAGTAATATAAGCTTTCAGTAAAGCTTACCATTATATTACGTACTAGTTTTTTATCATAGTTTTAAAAAAGCGATGGATAATGGTGTAAATCCAAGCAAACCTAATGCATAATGCAATTATGTCCCTAACTCCTACCACCTCTGATATATCATTAAAAATGTGTAAGATAATAAAGTATACCGGACCGAAATCAAAAACGAATTGGCTCTTACGTATATATACAAACAGTTAGGGTATATTGAATTCGTATGAAAGTATAGTATGTAACAGGGAGAAGGAATGGTCTCCGAACCCACAAAGTATGTACATATACATATATATTCTCATTCATTATTAACAGCCGAGTCGATAAAGCCATATTTGTCTGTCTTAAGAATCTCATAGATAGACAAAAAAATTATTGCATATTCTAATTCTGGAGTTTATGTTATTTTTTTAATTCCGCTCTCGCCTGTAAACCGCGAAATTTTGTGGCGTATACAATTTTTATTTTAGAAGCACTATATTCGCATATATATGGGTGGAATACGTATCGTGTTGCCAAAGATCAAATTGTCAATATTTATCCATGCTTTAAAAATCAGGTGGAAATTAAGAAATGGTTACTTATAGTCAAGTCAATCGACTAAACACTTGTATCTAGACTCATTTAATCAATCAATCGCAATCATAGAATTTGCGATCTCTTGACAGTGAGAAGGAAAATGCACTGATTTTCATTATCAACCGGTTCTTTGATTTGAAAATTTAGCGACTGTCCTATTCAAGTGGAGCTGTGTATGAATTTTACGGACATATGTACATGCATATGTACAATATATAAGCCAAAGCAGAAATGAATGAGATTACGTTATTGGGAATTGACAGTGCCAAAGGGCGGGTAAAACTGTAACTGACCGTATGTTCTATATCTATTTTCCGATCTTTATGCAACTAGGTATATATATGTGAAAGATTAAATGAAATATTGATCTGATTTAAACGCAAAACGGACCTAAAGCATAAATAATTACATCTCCATTATCTTAGCACCTTGCATATTGCGAATGGTTGTTCAGTTCCTTTTTTGACATTTTGTTTGAAGTGTAAACTTTTCCATTTATAGACTATTAAAATAACATTCATGTATGTATGTAAATATATGCACCCTTTTGGTGCTAAAAATCATGTATGCTTGCAGTCGTGTGCGTGTGGAAAGATATTTTCGTGTGTGGGTGCACTTTAAATGACTGTCCTCTTGGGATGCCTTGAAATTTCTAGGGGACACTCTGTAAAATGCGAGTCCAATTAGTAGCATTACTACTAACACTTCAATTGTGGCCACTACCTCGCTCCCACCCCACTCATAGGATTTTTCGTCTCGTTCTGCCTTGGAAAATAACGGCAATAGCCAACGCAGAATAGCACTGAACAACAACAGAGCAGCGCGAAGTAAAACAATGGCGCCAAAGTACGGCCATTTTGTGTGCCAAGTTGTGGCGATAAATGGGATTATGGAGGGGGCTGCGGATTATGAGGACCACGTCCTGCAGGATGGGATACCATATGTCCTTTAATTCAAATGAGTGAGATGCAAGGGCGTAAATTTTCATTTTACGTTGTTTGCGGTGCTCCGAAATTGCGTTCGTCCCCTCCGAATGTACTGGATTTTGCATGGGTGTAGAGCCTGAATAAACCACAAAACTATGTTGGAGATCCAAGATGCTACACACAGCGCACACTGGTTTATACAAAATTTAAATAAACGTGGAATATTTATATAAATATTTTATCCCTTGCGGTTTGAATTTATCTTTCGTCCCTCATTGTCAGAATGTGGTATACTAACGGATCTTGACGGGGTAAAGCCAGGTCCTGGTCGTGAGCTATGGCACTACGCTACGAATCTGAGCAAGCCTTTACTTTAAGTACCAAATCTTTACTAAAACATTGGTGGATTGCACTCTATGAAAGTACATTCAGCTATGCATTTAACATATACGTAGTTTCAGGGTGTGTATGTTCATAATCATCATTAGCAGCCGAGTCTATCTTGCGCTCCACTTGCACGTCTGTCGCTCCATCCGTCTATCTGTCCGTGTGAACATAACACAATATATTGTATTAAGCTTTATTAGCAATATGTACACACTCAATATTGATCTTAATTGAAAAGTTGTTAATTTTCCATGCCAGTAGCAGGAGTAGTTGCCGATGTGACATTCACACGCCCCACTCTGTGCAACGCCTTGGTGTGTTCGACATGTTCGCATCGAGGACTTTCGCTTCAAGTGCAAAAACTACGATTTAAAGTGAAGTTTTTGTACTACTTATTAGTTTTCGTATTAGTGTGCATGTGTGTTACTACAGACCCTAGGTAGTTATATGACTCTGTGTGAATACATTTTGATCTTTGCATTTTGATCATTTTGATGTATGTAACATATGTGCATATGTAGCAGGGTAAGAAAATTGTTTTCTATTTCATTGAGCATAGGTAGATGCTATATATACATATGTACATTTTATTTGTTATCGTCCGGTGCGGTTGCGAAAGTATGAATTTCCACGTCTCGCCTGGCCGACCGAGGGGCGCAGTCGTGCGGCTCGAGTCGCGCGGATAGCAAAGGTACGAGACTCTAATTATAATGTTGTGATAGGTGGTTTGGTATTAGCTAATTAATAATATTACGGTTGCTGTGAGGAGTGATAAGTTCGAGTTTATTGTAGTCCCCACATAACAAGTTCATGCTGTCGTTCGTTCTATAATGGTTTAGACTAAGGGGTTGTATTTTCTCTTTCGTCAGTAGGACTGTGAATATAACTATTCCTAAGATTACGAGTATTAACAAATGCAATCTCGTGCATACTTTTTTAATTTGAAAGTATTAAAATGTTGATTAACATTAATTTACATTTATAAGGATTAAAGTCACGACGTGCAAAATTAAGATTTCTTTTATCGATTCAATCTTGTCTTGGTCAATCCCAAATTTTTTTTATCAGCAATAACCGTTGTGTGGCGAAATGCCCGACCGTCTCTCTGTCTGTTCATATAAATTCCTAGATTTATTTATTTATTTCTTCATTTAAAGCTAACAAATAGTATAAAACTAAGAGCTAACTTGACTAAGAGCCAGAGCAGAAATTCCTAGATATTAGATATTATTATATACATATAGGTAGTAAGTCAAGCTTTCAAGATTGAAAAATTGGTGGAGCCAAAGCACTGTGGGAAAAAATGCATGGATATACGATATCATATTTGATATCGTATATCCGTGCTTTGATTATGTAAAACAAAGTTCTAGGAAACTAATTTACTCAACACGCCAAAGTCGACACGTCAAAGTATCTCGAGAGAGAGAGCTGAAACTGCAGTAGATGAAGCAGATTATCGCTGACATGAAACCGGGTATGGGAACTTCGAGCCGGGCTTACAAATTGTGGCCGCGTCATTGCAGCAGTTTGACTTGTTGGAGTAGCTTCGGCGGCCCGATTAGTAGATGCCAGCTCTTGCCACTACCTCCGACCATGCTTTATGTTGGCCTGGGAATCCAGCGAATACAAAAAATCAAAAGCAGAGTTGAGACAGACCGGTCCACTGCCCGATGCTGCCACTTGACGCAATGTCGTTTGCATCGCCGGCGATCGTGTTACCTACCTTAGGTCTTGGCCCTTTGCACTCTGCGCTTTCCAGCATGTACATACATAAAAATAATTCTAAAAAAAAACTGTGGGACAAAATTCAATTACAATTTCAAGAAGTTCTAATGTACATTTATGGGCTATCAGCATTAGTAATGCTTTACTTTTTGCTAGTTAAAAAAAAAAAATTGTTTCGATTGACACAGAATGTATATTTATAACTGCATACCATTTAAATCATATAATTAATTAATATCAATGTATTCAAAAAAACGATTGTTCCTTAAAATTAAATAAAACAATTTTCAAAATTGAATATAAATTAGTCCCCATATAAGAAGCTGCCTTTGTTTTTTTTCACTGTGCTATTTCGGTCAGGGAATCTCGCATCTTTTTTTGGTCCGCAATGATCGTGAAACTTCTTCATTTTGTTGACTTTGCGCTGAGTACCAATTCGTTTAAAATGGTATCAGTTCCAAGAAAAATATTATTTTTTTATAATTTCTCGAGTGCCTTAATCTGTTGCCGGGGACTTCGACTTTCGACCGACCGGCCGGCTGCAATTCGATGTGCATACTCACGGTGAGTCCTGTTTTTGTTGTTTTGGGTATTCGTATTTGCGGCTTTCTGACTTCGTTTTCTGGTTCCTGGCTTTCTGGCTTTCTTAAGTGAAAACAGGGGGAGATGTCGGAGAAGCCCCGTGGCCTGCGAGTCCCCGATTTGGTGTTGACGTGCTCCGCCACACAAAATGAAACGTCAATTTCAAGAGTTTTTCCTGGTAATAATTAGTAGCTGAGGTGGGCATTTAAATACTTGCTCGCACTCCATCGGCATCCATTTTTCTGCGCCGGTCTAGCGTCTCCCCTTCCGCGTCCGCTGTCACTCCGGGAAATATACAAGTATTCTGCGTATTTGTGTATAAAAATACACTGCTCAGCATCCGAATAATAATGCATATAATTGCATTTAAAGAAGTTGCTGACTGATGCCCAGACTGCCTGGAGTATTGTGTTTCCTTCGAGCTCATTTCAACCCCGACATAGTATTTGCTCTGTTATTTTTTTATAATAGGAGCAGAAGCTGTATGAGTGGATTTAAATTTCCCACTCTTGGCGTTTCCAGGAAAAGCCATCGGAAACGCCAAAAGCATGTGGGTGGTGAGCTCTATTTAAAAAATTTTTTAAGATAAAAGTTGGCGTTCCAAAGATAAACACAGCCTATTGTTTGGTGACCGCTTTTCAAGTAAAACTAATTATTATTGTGATTTGATTTGAGAGTTTTTAAATTTAGTTCGTGCGCTTTAAAAGGTTCCTTTACTCAAGTGGGGTGTGAAAATGCTGATAATAAGATTTTATGCATCATTCATTATTTATAGTATTAGAGCAAGAGGCGCACTTTTATGTGTTTTTTACAATCTCAAAATTGTTCGGTAATTATGATATTTACGAGTATTTATGACTTTAGATAGATTTTGGCTCTACCAATGTACTATCCAAATTTAGTACCTCTAGAGTTAAAATTGTGGACGCCACAGAATTTCGAAATACTGAAATGGTATCACACTATGTAATTAGTTTTTCATTATCTATTATAATTTCCAATATCCCTGCGTTCACAGGGACAGACGGAGGAACGGACGAACATGGCTAGATCGAATCGGCAGTTGATGCTGATCAAGAATATATATACTTTTTAAGGTAGGAAAAGCTTCCTTCTCCCTGTTACATACATTCGTACGAATTCAATATACCCTTGATATTTTTAAGAACCGGGTATAAAAAATAAGCTTGATCTGTGTACGAACACGCACACGGATAGCTGATGCTGATCAGGAATATGTATTTATACAATGTGATGTCGATTTCTCCCTGTTAAACTAATTGGCACTACATTAATGCCTAAAATATTTGAAAAATTACAAAATAGCCGTATCTAATGACTCTTTAATTTTCTTTAATTAAATCAGGTGTTCGCTTAAATGTGAGACCTTGAACAAAAAACTAAAAGTATTATTAACTTATGTAAATTTTATATCACACGTTTATTTTATATATATATATATATATATAAGCATTTTGGAATAAAACAAGTAGTAACAAAGTAGTCCAGATTTCTCGACAACGAGATACCATGTATGTTACCTCCCTTGCCACGGCATGCTGTTGCAAAAATCTGGAAAAGACATTATCTGCATAATAGTTAAATGGACCTAACTCGACCTGCGTACTCATTTAACGGACCAAAAGCAAACAAAACAAGTAGGAACGCTGCTGTCGAGATTTCTCGACAACAAGATACCATGTACCTCTTTTCTTTATGAACCATTTCTTTGTTTTTATTTTTTTTTTTTAATAATTCACCAAATTTTCGTTTGTTGACATCAAATCAGCAGGTGCACACATACACACACTACTGTATGAATACAAGTGCGAACGAATTGAAGTCAAAGAAGAGATTGATGACGTCACCCCAGCGTGTGCGGCATGCTGTTGCCTAGGGGGGGTGGGTAAAACTTTAATTGGCCATATCTTCTATATTTATTGTCCGATCCGTACGTAATTTTGCACGTACGTGTTTGACGATCAGTGTATTGAAAATTATTGGACTGAAAATGATGCCTCTAGCTTTCGCCTCTAGCCATCTCGAAGATATCGATTTTTTTGCAAATACGAGGGCGGAAAGGGACGTGGCAAAAATCCAAGAATGGCAATATCTGCGCAATAGTTAAACCGACATATTGCAAAAAGAAGTAGGTCTCTAACTCTTATTTTGTCCAACTTATAGGCAAATGTGTCGAAGAAAATACAGTTTTATGCAAATTACGAAGGCGGAAAGGGGCGTGGCAAAAATTTGAAATAAACTTGATCTGCCTGCAATAATAACACACCTAAAGAAAAAAGAATTACACGTCTATCTCTTACCATCTCCGAGAACGAGGTGTTCCTACATACAGACAGACGGACAGACGGACATGGCTATATCGACTCGGCTGTTGACGCTGATCAAGAATATATACTTTATGGGGTTGGAGATATCTCCTTCTGCCTGTTACATACATTTGCACAAAGTTAATATACCATTTGTACCTTAAGGTACATGGTATAATTACAGCTCTAGCTCCTACCATCTCCGAGAACGTGGTGTTCATACATACATACAGACAGACGAACAGACGGACATACGGACATGGCTATATCGACTCGGCTGTTGACACTGATCAAGAATATACATACTTTATGGGTGTTACTTACATTGCACAAACTTAACATACCATTTGTAGCTTAAGGTACATGGTATAAAAATAGAATAATAAGAAAGTAGCAAATCGGGAGTAAGTGGCGAAATCAAAGTGCCTGAAATACTTTTCCAGGATGCAGTATTCAGTTGCGAAACACATTGCGCTCATTTCGCGATAATCAGACCGCAAGATATTCGGTTCTAATGAGAATGGCATTTGGAATTGCGATTGGAAGTGCGTGCAAGCCGAATCATTAACATCCACCTTAAAAGACAGGCAAGGCCGGAGAAGGTCACGTTTTCACACCGTGGGTGGTGCGGTGGGTGTTTTTTTTTAGGATAGAGGGGCGACGATAACGGACGCAATCCCACTCGAAATAAATAACAAACAAGCAAATTAATAACAGTGCGTGGGTTAAGCTCAAGCAACGAGCAACCCACCCCAGAAAATGAAGTCTAATTGCGACAATGAGGCTGCTCTTACACGTGTCAACACAGCATCATCTTTTACAACGACATAAAAAAAATACTGAGGCAAACATGCCACGCACTAGCAGCTTTAACCCCGAGATTCCCTTGGGATATGTACTTCCGGATCTATGGATAAACCACAAGCACATTGTTGCCATTGACTTTGCACGTGGCCCTAACACCGGGGAGCACGATTCGCAGGACAATAGTTCTTTTATATTTTGTGATGGCATGTTCAATGTTTAGATGTTTTAAACTAAAGATGTGTTATGTAATAATGGGAATGAAGAAATATGACTAAAATCATATTTTTACTTTCGACAATGTTTTAAATAAAACATTTTTGTAGTATACTATTGTATATATAAATTTTTATTTAAAATTTGCGCCTTTATGTTTGACTTTATAAAGTTTACTCTGCCAACATATTCTATTTTTATACCCGGTTCAAATTGAATTCGTACGAAGTATGTAAAAGGAAGAAGGAATGGTCCGCGATCCCTTAAAGCATCATATTTATATTTTTTATTTCACCATCAGCCTAGTCGATCAAGCCACTTCCGTCTCTCCGTTGGGTGTCTGTCTGTATAAATGCCTTGACCTTAGAGATTATAATAGATATACAAAAAATAATTGCCTATTCTGATTCTGGGGATATCAGTTCAGGTAGTCAAGTTAAAATTGACTACCTGCCGCCGCTCATTCACAAACCTCAACATTCTGTAGCTTCCACAGTTTTTATACAAGAGACTCCAAATACAGATATTATATTGGCAAATCCAATTTCCAAACTATGTCACTGAATGGATACTAGTGGCACTTTGGGTTATTTTATAAGTCTAAAAAGTCGAATCCCAAATCTAAAAACTTTTACTCAGTCCTACTTTGAAATTACTTAATTTTGATTTAATGTTTGCTTTAACTTACCATCGTCCGCCAATTCAGATAATTTGCACCTGATTCCACAATAAATGCCCATTGCTCTCGAGTCTAAACACACCGAACAATTTGGGGCTGTTCTTACAATAAAGACAAATGCACTAAAACTTGTTTACGTCCCAGGAAAAAATTAAAATCAAACATCAAATGTAAAAAAAGAGAGTGATCCGTAAATAAGGCCTATTTATACCATGTACCTTAAGGTGCAAATGGTATATTAAGCTTGTGAAAAGTATGTAACAGGGAAAAGGAAGCGTTTCCACCATATAATGGATATATATTCTTGATCAGCATCAACAGCCGAGTCGATTTAGTCCGATCTAGTCTAGTCCGCCTGTCTGGTCGTCTGTCTGTCTGTCTGTCTGTGCGTCTGTATGTATGAACACGCTTATTTAAAATTTTTACCACGCCCCTTCCCGCCTTCGTAATTTGCATAAAACTGAATTTTTTTCGATAACTAAGACAAATTCAAAGCTAGACCCCTATTTCTTTTTGCATTGAGTCCCTTTAAAATATTATGCAGATAGTGTCATTCGCAGATTTTTTCCACGCTTCTTTCCGCCTTCGTAAAATCAATATCCCAAAATGGTAAAATTTTCAAAATTTACGTCGAGATCGGACAATAAATATGGAAGATATGATCAAATCAAGTTTTACCCACCCCTTCCCATGGCAACGGCAAGAGAGGTATATGGTATCTCGTTGCCGAGAAATCTTGACTACAGCGTTTCTACTTGTTTTTGACGACAATGGCGTCATTGTCACATCAAAAACAATTTTGAAATTTTTTATATTTGAGCCCGTATTTACTCAATAAACATTATCGTCGATCGGCCAGACTGGCCATTTTTTAGCCTTGCTCAGCAATTCACTTCAAATAACAGATTTCACAACTGCTGACAGACTTTTTCATAAGAATTTCCTGTTTAACCGAGCCAGAAGCTTGTGGCGAAGCCCACATAAATTTTGGATATATTAAGATGTCTTTGTTTCACGATCACCATTGGTGATAATAAGCGAGTTTAGCGAATTGCCAGCCAGAAAATAACGCGAATGCATTAACATATGTTATTGTATTTTTGTCCCTCGATCGCTGACTCCTCTTGGCCAATTGACAGTGGTCTCGCAGTTACACTGCAATATATGAGTTGGTGGGGATTACTCGCGTGGAACTTGGCCGAAGCAGTAAAATCACATCATAATCAGTCTAATTCTGCGACGGAGGCAAATTTTGGTTAATTTACACCAAATGCCTTTTATTTTTGCGCACTTATATTCACCACTTCTGTTTTTTTTATGGTTTCAAATTGTTTGCATCCGAACAATGAATATGGGGATGGCAAAAGCAGAGGGAAAATATAATTTAAAGAGTGTTATTATATTTTCACGCCTCGACTACGCGGAAAAGTCAACAGACACAGTCGGCTAAGGGGCAGAAACAAATTGGGCAGACGAGGCGAACGAAATGAAACTAAACAAAAACGTCAACGATTCCGACGAATTATGCCGAATCATCAAATTAAAGGTTTGATGTTGATTTCAACAAGTCCCACATCACGGGTGCTACAGAGTCCAAGTTGCAGGTAGTACGTTACATTCCATATATACGTAGTATTTACAATATGTAAATATACATGTAGTATATATTGTATATATAACGCTTTTCTTATAAATATGTGTAATTTGAATAATTTGTATAATATAAAAAATCGGACAGTCATTCCATGAGCAGAGCGTTCCCGCTACTCACTAACGATCGAGTTTTCATTCATTCTTTCGTTTATTATTTCGAATTGGCTGTCATACGATTTGAGTAGAAAATTGATGTGCAACGGACAGCAAGAAATCGAATTTGCTGACTGCAGTTGTTTTGGGCGGCGAGACTTAAGTGTGTTGAAACCGGGAAAAAGGGTTTCTTGATTGCGATATTTATTTGCAATCAACTCGAAAGAGTTCCCAAAACCATCAAAAATAGCCACATATGCGGGCAAGAAAATAATCAAAATTAGGGATTGTCAAGGATATTGTGGAACATCAGATAAAACAAAATCCCTTAATTATTTATTAAATATAATTATAACAATATAAATAAAATAAATCAAAATTTAAATAAATAACGAGTAATTCCGAAGAAAAGCGATGGTTATAAATAGCGTAATATATCTAATTTAACCAGAAATGTTTTAATTCTAATTGTTTAATCTTAAGTAATTTATTTATTTATTTTTAGATAATCCGGTTTCTTTTTTCATAATCCGGATTACGATAATTGATTAATTTATGATGAAATCAATTTTCATTAACAAATTGAATAATAATATTTTTGAAGTCCGCGGTGTCGGAGTTGCGTTTGCCGTTCCGCAGGTATACAAAACTGAGACCTAATATCTGGTAATTACTCGGGCTTCTGTATTCGTTGTAATTCTATTCTAATGGATTTGCCAGTTTCCCATAATATTACTGGGCTAACTGACTTCCTTCCGGCCTCTGTCTTTTCAATTTGTTAAAAAAGCAAAGCGAAATTCTCGCACTTTCATTGTTTTTCCCGAAGCAACCCCTTTTTAGTGCCTGGCAGGAAATTGGTCGTGCCCACTGCCCGATTTGTTATGCATTTACATATATTTTTTTTTAGACCGAAAAATCGGACATTCGATGCCCTCCTAGGACAACTCGTACTCCATGATTGATAGTCATTCAAAGTCGGGTGATTGATGTTGAAAGAAGGATTCCTCCACAACAAGAATTAAATGGAATGGGCGGATGTTCCGTTTTTATTGTGTCAAACGTGTTCAATTTACGCTCCCACTAATCCTCACTTTCATCTCTCCTAGCTCAAATTGTACAAGCCAATTCCAAGCTCCGGAATCCGAGCACAATTCACATTATTAATCGTATTTCACGCCAATTTTCAACAACAAGTGACGCAAATAGTCCACCGAAACGATGCGGTTTCTGGCAAACGGCAACATAATTTACAATTTAAGCCGGGCAGCCTCCGGGGAATTTTCGCCGGCAAACAAAGCATTTTCTCTTTGAAGCGAGCCGGTTTTGAGGAAATTAATTTTATAGATTGGGGAGGTAACATTCGATGAAGGTAAGCTTAAAGCGGGCTGATCGGGAGCAATAGCCTCGTCAACAACCCTCGTTCTTTGTCGTTGCCAGAAGGTGCATACCTTGCCATTTCCCACATCTCCATACCCGTGCGGTAATTGAGAAATTGTCAGCGAATTATAGCCGCATTTGGGAATTTAGTTATTGGGCGACAAAACCTGGGTGGCCCAGCATGATCCAGCCTATATATATAAACGCACATCGACTCGCCCGGAGCCGCAGAATCTGTGCACATTATCAACTGTAGCAATTTAGGGGCGGGTAGCCACGCCGCGTGTCTCGACTGGAGCTGACACTTCAATTGGTGTGCCGGCTCGCAAAATAAAACAGACAGACAAGCAGTGATACTGCTGGTAACAAGCTCGTATTTGTCAACTACCCGAATCCTCAGTGACCAAACTTTGAAATTATAGAGAATGAGTGTGTGCATTCATGATCATATTCAAGTTTGTGCAACAAGCAGAAATATACATCTCCGAGCCCACAAAATAAATATATTTTGATCACAATCCACAGTAAAGTCGATAAGGCCATATCCGTCTCTCTGTCTGTATGTATTAATACGTTCTTCTCCGAGATTGAAACTTTATTCTCTTTTCAACTGCCTGTTTCATTTAAAATCCTTTAGACTCAAATTGATTAAAAATTGTAATATCTACTCATGAGGATATTTTCATGGAGATCGGACACTACATAATGTGGAAGGAGGCCATGAAAGACTTATTCCCCCTTTACCCGATGACGTATCTAATGCTCTGTTTTACGTGATAGATACATATGTTATGTATGTCCTGGTTTCCGATTTGTTTGAAGTTTCTTATTACCATTAAATTATAATGAAAGTATGTAGGTGGTATCTCATTGTCGAGAAATCTTGACTACAGCAATAATTGTGGCCTTCAATATATTTTTTTTCCAAGCCTGCCGTTTGGGCGTGGCACGTCGCCGGAGACTTTGGCGTTCTGGGGTGCGTTTTACTCTGTTTGACACACGCAAATCAGACAATTTGTATCCAGCGGCGAATATAATTGAAAAATGATTGGTTTACCCTTAATGAAAACATCGTTGACTGCTGTCAAAAACATACATCAACAGTGGCCTTTGTGGGGTCAATCGGCCATCGAACGATTGGATAATCAGAACAATAAAAACAGTAATATCAATGATAATGACGATAATTATAATAAAAATGAAAAATATAATAACCACGTTAAAGAATTTGATGCCACTTGTTGACGGTGCCAAGATTTGTTTGGCAAGAATATATATATCAATTTATGTGTATACATGTGTACATCCATACGGATGGAGTTCCAAAAGTTTTTGGAATCGAGGGATAGAGGATGTCAGCTATATGTCATACTTCTTAAATGGTGACTCAACATGAATACATGAATATACATTATACACTATACATTAAGCTTCGAGCTGAATTACCTTATTCGTTAAGAATTGACATAAAAATGTGTCTTCGACAATGCCATTGTTAAATTTTCTCATCATTATATTATTATACCCGGGTCTTAAAAAGAACAAGGGTATATTGAATTCGTACGAATGTATGTAACGGGGAAAGGCTTTTCTGACCCCATAAGGTAAATATATATTCTTGATCAGCATCAACCGAGTCGATCTAGCCATTTCCGCCTGTCCGTCCGTCTGTCCGTATGAACGCCTACATTTTGGACACTATAAAAGAAAAACTATTTGCATATTTAGAATTGTGTGATAACAGCTCAGTACAAGTTTGTTTTAAAAATCGGCTACCTCTACCCCCAGCCCCGCAAACCGCGAAAGTTTATGTGGTCTACAAATCTAGAGGCACTACAGTTTGGACAGCTCATTGATAGGGATCATATCTATCTGTTTGACAAAAATTACAAAAATGTGTTGCGCTAACAAGCTTCTTCACTACACACACGCACTTCACTAGACATACTCAGCTCCAAACACCAAATTACGAAAATTTGTTGCGCCCAAAATTTCAATGCTATTATAATGTGTCAAAAACCAGGTAAAACTGAGAACCAGGTATTAATAGTCGAGAGTCTCGACTATAATCGTTCTTACTTGTTTTGGTCTTCAGTTGATTGTCTGGGGTAAGCGTGAGGACGCGGAATGATATCCTTACCACGCATAGAACCGCAGCTTTAATTTTCCTTCCCTTACTTTTATATATTAATCGTCAAGCACATCCATTCAAAAAAGATAACATCATTTTATTATATTGTTCAAAGAAACAATTTTTTATTTATTAAAATAATCATATATCGACGCTTTTCTGCGAAATTATCGTAATTCTTTTTTTTTTCGAAATTGAGATTTAAAGGCAAAAGTTAAAAAAATTCAAAATAAAAAAAAATGCCGCTTAAAAATGCAAAATACTATTTTCAAGTATTCCCAAGAGATAAAGTTGAAAAAATGCTTCTCCTGAAAAATAAGATATTTCTACATACGATACATTCGCGGAAATGCGTCAATATATACATATTTAATTTCATAATATAGTAGCTACGTACATACATAATTAAAACATAGCAAAATATTTTATACAAACTTTTAATAATACAAACAGAAATAGGCCCCCAAGGACCAAGTAAATCGAATACGTACAATAGATGCGAACTAATTAGAGGGCTAGGGATACTTGGCAGTCACAAAAACAAAAAAAAAGGCTGAGGGTGAAGGACTCGTAATCTGTGTCAAACGATTATATCTTTCTTTAAATATTCGCACGTCCAGAAACGTCCGATTCTGCATAACTTTTCGGGAGCGACAAGCATGCGTGACTTAAATATTAAATCGCTTTCGGCACTTTGGCAGTCTGTCGCCGCAAATTGGAAATTCCAATCTTATCATTAATTCGAATACGATTATTTGATTTTCGGCCAATGTTCGATTGCGGGTGGCTAAATGCGAGATGCAGGCCTTGTATTTCGACACCTCGGAGTCAACTTCAATCAGCCGCAGGATTCAGGTCGCCGGCTAATGGTTATCCCGCCGTATAATGCTTGGAACAAAACCTTCAAACACCCGAGCTCGGCCTAGAAAATCTGGTATTGTTTCCCTGGGAAACGGTCATGCAAAATGCCATAAGCTTAAGTGTGCCCCGAGTGCGTCCGATTCCCCAGAGATACCAACTTGCGTTGGGTCCATTGGGTGAAAAGGGAATGACATTAGCGAGCGTTAGTCATAAACAAGTCAGCAGTCTGGAGGGTTGAAAACTTTCCGAACAACCCTTTGTTTTCCAATGAGGGTCCCAAAAACCGGGACAAACAAACAAATTGCAACAGTTCTCACACTGTACGCCAGAAGGCAACCTGCTGGGCAGGCACGCGTATAAGTTCCACGTGCACTTGCCAATTTGTTGATTTGGCTTTACACTTGGGTTTGAAAGATAAGCACTCAGTCGAGGAATGGGCGACCAAAGCCTTAGGAAAAGCGGCGATAGGCCTTTGTCCTAAAATTATAGTTTTGGACTCATTTTTTTAAGCATCCACGAGGATCGAGTTTTTAAACGTCCTCTCCTTCTTTATAATTTTCCAAAAAAAGTATATCTACCAGAATACATCCAATATGGAACGGCCATGCGGTATGCTTTCCATGTACCTTAAGGTACAAATGGTATATTAAGTTTGTGCAAAGTATGTAACAGGGAGAAGGAAGCGTTTTGAGTTTATTTAAAATTGTTGTCACGCCCCTTTCCGCATGCCTTCACTTACTTAACTAGGACCATAACTTGGAAAAAAGTTGGAGACAAAATTCTTATGCATTAGATCTGTTTACCTAAGACGCAGATATTTCCAGATTTATGCCCCGCCCCTTTCCGCCTTCGCGTTTGCTATATCCTTTGCAAGTGCTATATCTTCGAAATATTCAAAACACAAAATTTTGGGTCCTCAGGGTTCGCTGATTGTTAAGCACGTGCATGCAAAATAACTTCAAGAGTGGATAATAATTATAGAGATATGACCGATAATAGGTTTACCCAACCCTTTCCAAAGCAAGCATGCCGTGGCAAGAGAGGTACATGGTATCTCGTTGTCGAGAAATCTCGGCTACTGTGTTTCTACTTGTTTAATTTTCACCAGGCTTTGTACCGCCCCTCCAAATTTTAATATAGTGTATAATTTTAATATAGTGTATAATTTATACATTCCACACATTATTAGACACAATTTTTATTATACCATGTACTTTAGAATACTACTGTGGGTAAAAAAAAGGTTAATTGTTTGTAAAATTAAAAATCTATTCCTTTTCCGGTATAGCCATGTGCATCATCTTCGATTTTGCTTTTTTCTCCTCAATCGACTCCAAACGCGTTCCCCAGAGTGGTCAATATATGTACCTGGTTCAAATAGAGAACATATTTAAATGTATCCCATCCACGTAAGGTATATATAGTATATTACATAACGTATATAGCTGTTCCTCTGCCAGTCTGTCTATCTGTATGTCCCTTAGTTCGGCTTTTTTTATTAATGCCTTATCAATTTTTAAGATTACAATAGATAGAGAACAAATAAATAAATATATGTATGAATATTTTCAGATTTCAGCAATCCACAAAATTCTGTGGAGAGTAAAATTTTAACACTATACATTTTCAAAAATATTTTACTTTTGCCCACACCCCAATGCTCAGATGTCAATATTCTTACGTAACCCTTAAACTACAAAAACATTTCCCGAAATAGTAAATAATATACGTATATACAAATAATTTCTAAAAATTTGCAACCTTATTTGAATTCGTACAATAAAATTGCCGTGAATTAAAAGTATTTCTCCATATGTAAAGGAGTTTTCAAAGTGGATAGGATAAAACATGAGTAAAATTACACTCAATACAATTTGGCCGGTCGTTTATGGCTCTGCTTTCTGACTATTTATCGCATTAACAACTGTGTGTGCTAAATTAACCTTAATTGCTTGGAATCGCCTCGATTTAAGAACATCCCGCACCACCCCCATGACGACCCCACTGCGCTTTCTTTCATTTTCAAATCCAACTCTCGAACGTAATTAGAAAATAGGTTCATTAATCATTAGACATTTAAAACATCATTTGAGAGTAATTAATAGTTAAACATCAACGCAACAGCCGCGACATGGCACTGGAAACTAAATGTCAAGGAGAGGCCATGAAATAACTCGAATATGCAAGGGCGAGTGTCGGTACATACCTCCTCTGTGTATTTACTCCTGCGAAGTCCGTTTGTGTAAATTAATACACGTCAAAAAAATAAAGCTGGACAAAGCTAGCACATACGCGATTGTCCAAAAAGAAAAAAAATATTTTGAATTTACATATCCGTTCAGCTCAAATTGAAGTTTCGGAGAGAACGGGATCCGGAGTGTTGTCGCTAGGCAAAGACGAAGACAAAAAGGATGCCGGAGAAATCGGAGAAAAGCGGAGATGAACGAAATAACTGGCAGAGTGCTTGTATTATGTAATGCATAAATATTTAGTATCTGTTCTCCAGTGATAGATTCCGATTAAATTTGTAATATAACCTTCAGCTAAAATAAGTAAGTTTATTAATTTATATATATATGTATTTTTATGTGATTGCAAAACCACAACATATCGACGCATTTCCGTAGAAAAATCTAATATTATGTAGAAAAATCTAATTTTACAGGAGCAGCATTTTTTCAACCTAATCTTAAAGAAATAGTTGAAAATAGTATTTTGCATTTTTAAACGGGGTAGGTCGTAAGCACTGCTGTTTTAATGAGCACAGCTGTATATTATATACCTTATTTCTTTACTTTTGTGCGTTTGAAGTATATTTATTCACATGAAAAACAAAATACAAAAAAAATTGAAACTTAATTTTTATTGGAACTATAGCGCTTTCAGTTATAATATTTTACAGGGAAGTGACACATTAGGTGCCTAACAATTTTGCATTGATATCTCAATTTCAATATGAATACAGTATATACGGTTTGGTTTGCTACTCAATAACCTATGTCAGAGTTTCTTCCGAAACCGAGATACCTTCTGCGGTTTCTGTGAAAACGAAATTTAAAAATTTCAATTGAATTTTGCATAAAAAAGACGGACTGTCATTATGAAATTTCCAAACGCTCTACAGGCTGACTGGCTGGTTGACTTGGATAAACGAACTGCCAGACAGCGATCTGCTGCATTGAACTCGGAAACACCCAGATTCTATTAAGAACATCCCCCCCTCACCGTTTGTTCAAGTTGATGACGTAATCCAATAAAGGCTGAACCGCTCTGCCCCAAGCTTGGGGGCAAATTCCATGCATAAAAGCGAACCGTTCCCAAGCCAAACCCAATCAATTGCAATATGTTTGAGGCGATGTCACCTGCAAGGACGGCAACGAGCCCAGTTCATATGCGGTTTGCGCAACTTTGCAGCCCCAATGAACAAATATTTATCATCCGATTCGCAATTTGCAAACCGCCAGAATACCATCCGCATCTCTCTTATTGACACACGAGATACCCCGGGCAGGCCATTGAGCATGGTAAGGAAGGTCTTAATTATGCCCAAACCCTTTTTTTGCACAAAAATTAAAATTTATGTCGCTTAATAGGAGGGCAATATTAAGGCTTACTTAGTACCCCCGAGTTTTGATCTAGGGTGTAACCATATCATTGCTCAATTTGCTGTGCCGTCCGACCTGATGATTCGATACTTTAAAAGCGATACCACCAACAGGGCGAGTGGGCGTAATGTAACATCCTTGTCTGTTTAGTTCTCATTTGGCATTTTTTGCCATCCCTGGTCTCGGTCCATAAAAGTTTTCGGACACACGCAAAGTCTGACGAGGATAATAATATCTTTTCAATCAGCAAATTAATGACGTGATTCTCGGCGCAGTGAAATATAAATAGAAAAGGCACTGAGACTAGTCAAGTAATCACTTAGTAGCCAGTTGACCATAGCTGTTATCTATATTAAAGTGTTTGGAATTATTCACTCGACGCCCCGACCCAGATTCGGCATACTTAATCTTTTATTTTTTATGTGGTCACTAAACTGGGGGCCATTAATAGATTAAAATTACTATTGTATAATAGGAAGATTTTTTTAATATGGGGTTTATCTTTTTAAGCTTAAGGCAACTTATTTAAAAACTCAGCGGTTTCGTTGCATGTTAACAAGCAACATTTTGCAGCTCTTAGGTCCAAGTATCGGTTCTAAAGAGAACTGCATATTGGTTCGATTTCATATCCAAGTGTAGGCTTCCTCTTTTTTCCGACAAGACAATTTAGTTAGTACCGATTTTCCGTTTTCAAATTTATGGCGTTTCCCTATTTGATTTCCGCACTCAAAGTGGACGCAGTTTTCCCCCTCTGGTCCCAAATGTTTCGGGCACAGCATTTCCGGCCCCCAGACTTGGCATCATAATCACGATTGTATCTGGATGATGGGATGTTGATGTTGTTGCTCCAGTGTTGTTGCAAATTGCAAAATGATATAATTCAATGAGAGTTGATTAATTTATCAGGGATGATGGCTGCCAGAGCAGCACTGTTGACTCCCGCGCAACCCCCTTCCTCCGCTTCCTGCAACATCGGACGTTCATGTTGCTGTTGCAGTTGCGACAGTTGCTGGTTGCCTCTGTGCCTTGTTAATGAAATTTTCCGGTCCTTTAACCGAGGCTCACATCCGTGTTTGTATTGTTTACATCAGAGCGTGTGTTGCTGTTTAATATTGCAAAATGTTGTTGCTGTTGCTTCTTTGCCTTTTGTCTGTTGTTGCAGCTGATGATGATGACTTTGACGTAACATGATGAAATAACAAACCGGATTAATTTGATTTTGCATGCCAGCAAGGCCCAAGTAACGAGCATCTTCCGTACCCTAGATAATGCGATAGTCTGTGCTTTTAAATTACGAATTTGACATCAGTTGGCAGGCCTTAGAAAAAGACGGGTAATTTTAGACCAAGGAGAATCGGAAAGGCACAAATACGGGAATAGAATTATTTTTTCTTCGAGGCTTTTATACGAGTGCGTATAAAGAGCGTATAAAACCTTTAAATGGCCAAATATTCTATATTTATTATCCGATCGGGACGTAATTTTGCACGCGCATGCCTAACAATCAGCTGACTTAAAATTATGTATCTACCTTTTTTTACATTTCGAAGATATAGCTTTTGAAACGGATATAGCGAATGCAAAGACGGAAAGAAGCGCTCCAAAGTAAAAAAAGTTGTCCCTAACTTTTATTTTGTTCAAGTTTCGGTTAAGTATGTAGGGACATGTACAGTGTGACTTTTTTTGCAATGTATTTAACAGGGAGAAAAAAGCGTTTCCGACCCAAAAAAGTATAAATATTTAAATATTCCAGATCAGCATCAACAGCCGAGCCGAGTATAACCGCTTAGATTTCCAAAACTGTAAAAGATAGAGAAAAACAAATTGCATGTTCAGAATTCTGTGATATCAGTTCAGCACAAGTTTATATTAAAAATCGGCTACCTCTTCCTGTACCACCGCAAACCCGAAATTATCTGGCGTCCACAATTTTAACACTGGAGGCACTCAAATTAAAAGTACATTGGTAGGGCCATTTTCTATCCCACTGACAAAAGTGTGTTGCGCGCACAAGCTTTTCCACTACACACACGCACTGTGTGTAGTGACACACGCAGCTCCAAATACCAAATTACTAAAAATTTGTTGCGCCCAAAATTTCAATGGTATTATAATGTGTCGAAAACCAGGGTATTTATAGTCGAGACACTCGACTATATTCGTCCTTTTTTTACTTCGTTTTTGTGGGGAGTCGGCGAAGTTCTTGTACTCGATCAACCAGATTTATGAGATTCGAGACTCCTTGGTAGGCATCCAAAATTTTGGTTTTTCTTTTTTTTGCGGACTATTCTCTCAAATGATATGATCCTTGTCGCGCGCACGTTTTTTTGGCCGGATTTGTTGAACCCGTGTAAAAGGAATTGGGTTTTCCGGGGTCCGGCGCGATTTCTTGGCCAAGAAGTTTTAAACAGGAAATGCCGCCGCACTCGTACTTGCCGCCCCATTCCACTTAAGCCTTTCGCCCCCAATCCAACAGAGCTCCCTTCTAGTCTGCTTTGCATATTTTTCATTTTTACCATTATGAATTTTCATTCTGTTGCCTCCACAGCTACTACACTTAATTTTGTTGATGTTTGTCCTGAGTATCTCTGCCCTGTCACTATCCCTTAAACCCCTCGAACCCCCACCCCTTTGGCGCGGCGCACATGACTAATAGCAGAACTAAACTATTTGATGGACCAGAAAAATGATGACTTCTTTTCGGTGCACACGCAGGAAATGTTTGGGAAGAGTAAGGGTTGCGTAAGGAATCCTAAGAGGGTGATTGAACAATGGGGGGTGTGGGGGGGGGATTGAGTGTACGCATTAAATTCTTTTTGATTCCAAGGGTGGTTTTGGCAAATCATTTGGCTGTGCGGTAAATCCTTTTATTGTGACAGTTGTTGTTGCTGGTTTTCGGTTTTTTGTGATCAACTTTTAATGTTTTTATATTATTATAATTTTGGATGTTGTTGTTGTCCGAGAATCGGTTTAATGTTTCGGAAGATAATCTAATTTGGTCACTAATCTGCGAATATGTATATCAGTTGCCTGTGTGTGTTTGCGAAGAACTGATGTGAGTGGTTTTGCACAAATGCTGTCAATTTTGTTTCATGTTGACTTTGCACCGAAAAGGACGTTTAAAAAAAGTTGATGCGATATTGTCATATCTATTGTATAAGAAAGAGTGTGTTTTTTTTTTGGAAAACAAAGTTAAAATAATTTTTACAGAATCATAAAGTAACGTCTGACCAAAAATATTAATTATATTCAACTATGAATAAACCGACAAATTTTATTATTTTATTATACGAGTAGTAGGCCAAATTCCACTACCATGTCCGTCTGTCCGTCCGTCTCTCCGTACGAATGACTAGAACGCCTAATCTATAATAGATAATAAAGATAATAGAGAAAATTTAATTACATATTCGGAGTTCTGTAATACCAGTTCAGCACAAGTTTTTTTTTTAAATCGGCTACCTCCCTATGCACCCCAGCAAACGCCCAAATTCTGTGGTATCCACAATTTTAACTCTATAGGCACTAAAAGTATATTCGGGCCATTCTTTATCTGTATTGCGAAAATCAGCCGGTTACATCCACTTTTGTTCGCGCAAAAGACAAAAATGTGCTGCGCCCACAAGCTTCTCCAAGGATTTATCAAGGAGTGTTTTTTTTTCTTTAAACAATGAAACTAGTATAATTTTATCAGAAATGGCTGGGATGGCATTAACCCTGACAATAGACAGATTAGCTCTTACCATCTCTGAGAACGAAGTGTTCATACATACAGACATACAGACAGACAGACAGACAGACAGACGGACATGGCTATATCGACTCGGCTGTTGATGCTGATCAAGAATATATATACTTTATGCGGTCGGAGACGTCTCCTTCTGTCTGTTACATACATTTTCACAAAGTTAATATACCATTTGTACCTTAAGGTACATGGTATAAAATTGTTTCGAATCAGGTATGTGAAAGAAAATATTGTATAATGTCCGTCCGTCTGTTTGTCTGAATGTATGACACCTCGTTCTCGGAAATGGTAAGAGCTAGAGGTGTAATTCTTTTTGCTTTCGATGGGGTTTTATTACAGGCAGATTACGTTTACTTAACATTTTTGCCACGCCCCTTTTCGCTTTCGTGAATTGCATAACACTAGATTTTCTTCGACATATTTGGCCCTAACTTAAGCAAATAAAATCTAGAGAACTATTTCTTTTTGCAGTAAGTCCGTATAACTATATCGCAGATAATGTAGTCCCCGGATTTTCGCAATGCCCCCTTCCACCTTCGTTTTTCCAAAAAAATCGATATCTCAAAAATGGCAAAAGCTAGAGACATACTTTTGCGTCCGCTAGGTCCGCTAATCTTCATACTCGTGCAAAATTAAGGCCAGATCGGACAATGAATATAGAAGATATGAGCAATTTAAAGTTTCCCATGCCCAAGACAATGACAAAAATGTGCTGCGCCGAGAACGAGGGGTAGATTGCTCTATAATATAGAATCTATATCTCCAAAATGGTTAGACAAAGAGATTAAATTTTTTTATTGCTTTCAGCTAAAAATTTTAATATCTAGCCATATGCCAATTTTTACAAGAATAGGACAATAAACAATAAACTTATGATCAACAAAAATGATCTACGTGTCAATGCCGGATGATGCCATAAAAATGTCTTTTTTAACCTAAGATTTGAACCTTGTAATTAGAGGTTAAAATTTTCAAATTGAAATACTAATCGATAATGTTAATAGGTACATGGTATTTCGTTGTCGAGATAATAGGTACATTGTATCTCGTTGTCGAGAAATCTCGACTACAGCTTTTCTACTTGTTATATACGTATATTAATTTGTGATGAATGTGATTAAAGAATATGTGCTATGGCCATTGGTCCGGCATCCAAATGGCCGAATTCATTATTGGTGCTCGGAATTTAATTTTAGTTATCGCTCAGTATCCAGACGCTAGTAACTCGATTTTTTTAGTTCACGGCCAAAAATACTTCCAATAGATATATCAGCTAAATAATTCCATATTAATGCTATATTTATAATATTGGCACGTATATAAGCTTTATATTCGCGCCAAAATCAAATTAAAGCAGACCCCTAAGATTATGCTACATTATTTTTGTAGTTATTTTCAACGTGAATTTACTAAAGGCTCAGTCGCATTTCTGCTTTCAACTAGTTCAGTTGTGTTTCGCGTGCGCAAAGTAACTATTGCGTTTTTTTTTTTTTTTTTTTTTTTTTNCCCATCGCGTGCTAAAAATAACACAATTCGTTATCTCTGGCGCTGAGTCGCGCAGTGTCGACAAAAGTAAAACAAGAAATTCTTCCAAAGAATTTGCTATTCCAAGTGCAAATCAGTACCCCTCTGCGTGCGCGCTACCGCACAAGAGGGGATACCGTCAGATCACCAGAGCAAAGCACAAACAAAACATTAGAAAACTATAAATTAAATTGAATTCAGCGACTCAACAAAACAAAACACTTTAATGATTCAACGAAAATA
Organism: Drosophila ironensis; assembly: GCA_021223825.1. Classification (NCBI taxonomy): domain Eukaryota; kingdom Metazoa; phylum Arthropoda; class Insecta; order Diptera; family Drosophilidae; genus Drosophila; species Drosophila ironensis. The sequence goes on from JAJJHQ010011419.1 coordinate 218,948, forward strand.
TGAACTCAACTAAGAAAGAGTTCATGGGGGCGATCGCTGGTGAAACAGCAGCAAACATTCGTGCTAGCATAATCACTAGCGGAGGGCTTAACGCATATGGCATAGCAGTATCAACCAGTTATGCAGCCTGTGTCACTAGTACTGTGACTACAACTCATAGTCCATTATGTACCTACACTACATCATCACCCAGTATATGCAGTAGCGTATGCTCAACACCAAGGTCTCCTGAAGCATTAAGCACTCCTTTACTCACACTGCTTCTAAGGTCAAAGAAAGAAACGTACAAAACAAGAACGCGAATGAACAAAGTAAAACTAATTTACCCATGATAAATTCTGCTCCCATTGGCATCCCAAAACCACCACCAATTGTCTTGATGGATGTCACAAATGTGAATGAACTTCTTATAGCTATCGAGGAAGTTACAAATCTTGAAAATGTCGAAATCAAATCCTCTATGGGCTCCACTCACAGAATCTACACTAAAAACGCAGATTCTTACAGGAATGTAGTGCGACAATTAAAAAATCTAAAAATATAATTTCATTGTTATCAATTGAAAGACGAAAAGCCGTACAGAGTTGTTGTACGAGGATTGCATCATTCACAGCTTCATTGCAACATCAAAGAGGACTTACTTAGACAGGGGCACAAAGTCTTATCAATTTATAACCCAAAAAGCAATAAGAGCGGAGAACAGATGAATCTCTTTTTCATTACTATAGAAAAGAGCCTCTATAACAAAGAAATACTCCAACTACGATCTCTATGCCGCCAACGTGTCATTTTTGAAGTAGCCAGAAAAGCACAGGACATTGTGCAATGTCGGAGATGCCAATCTTTTGGTCATACGGCCAATTATTGCTACAGACCATTTATCTATGTCTCATGCGGTGATTACTATAAATCAAATGATTGCCCCAGAAGCAAAGAGGCACCAGCAACCTGCACTCACTGTGGTGGAAACCACCCAGCAAACTTCCGTGGCTGCAAGTCCTATCAAAACTTACTTAAAATGAACACTAATGTACAGAAAATACCAAAAGTGGGTATAAACACAAACTCTGCACCTAAACAATATGAAAATGGACCTTCTTATGCTCAAATAGCCAGAGATGCACATCCCAACACGGAAAAGCAACATAAACGACCAGGTAACCTAACACATAGGCTAAAGGACGCCAATCAACAGCAACATCACTACAGTGCAAAAAATCATGTACAAGTTTTCTCCGATGTGTCACAACAGCAAAATGCACAAGAATCTAAACTACAAATGGCAGTCGCATCGCTCACAAAAGCAATCGAGGGACTCCATGCAATCGAGGGACTCCGTGTAGCCCAGATGCTGCAGATGCTGGTTGCAATTAACGCGCAACTCTCACAATGTCCCAAATAAAGGTTCTTACTTGGAATACGCGGGGTGCTGCCGGTAAAATGACTGAAATCGGCCACCTTGCGGAGAGAGAGAATATTGACATTCTCCTTCTCACTGAAACGAAGACATCCAACCTCAAACTATTTGGATATGAAGCCTATATTGCAAACTTACCAGACGGCAGCCGCAGGGGTGGAGCTGCAATCTTGGTGAATAAGAAGATCAATCACTTTCCCATTGAACCAATCGTCCATGCCAAAGCCCAAATTGTGGGTGCTCAAATTCTAACAGGTATTGGACAAATATTTATCGGGGCAATCTACTGCCCTCCAAGCTTCAGATTTCGACGATATATTCGCTAACTTTAACTTCCCAAGACTATTTATCAGCGGTGATTGGAACGCAAAACATCCATGGTGGGGATCTGCGAGCACATGTCACCGAGGTAACGTACTAGCTGCTAGCGTCTTCTCAATTAACGCCAACATCCTAGCGACTGGAGCACCAACATATTACTCAAGCGCAGTAAATCGAGGACCATCCTGTTTAGACTTTGCAATTTATAGCAACATACCGCACAATAAGCTAAACATCAGAGACAGGACCTTGAATCTGGCCACCTATCTCTCATTACTACATTGAAAACAGAAGCCACACAATACAGTCAACGTAGGCAACTTCTCGGCAAACACACAAATGTAGCTGTATTCAAAGAAGAATTATGTAGAAAGACACACCTAAACATCGAGCTTAATTCTGCTGCAGATATTGATGAAGCAGTAGACCTCTTCTCTACTAACGTGAAAAATGCGGCGATGAGAGCAAACGTGTACACTGCAAATAATCATAGTAGAGCCCTCATACGCCAATCGAGTAGAATTAACCCAGCTGTTGCAGAGATTCTGGTCCGAAAGAGAGCTCTGAGAAGAAGTTATATTCGAACGCACCGTCCTGAGGACAAAGTTCAATGGCATAGATGTGCCAGAGAACTTCACAAAGCCATGTCTGAATTAAAAAATGCGCAATTTGAACATATGCTGACCAACATGGATTATTCAAATGATCCCATTTTTAATATGTGGTCCTTTACCAAAAAAGTTAAAAGAATGCCACAGAAAGTCACGCCTCTGAAGAACATCAATGGTAACTGGTGTCGCTCCTTAGAAGAACAAGTTCAAACATTTTCGGAGCATCTTGGCGACAGATTTACCGCGTATAATTTCGCATCTGAGGAGGACGTCAACAAAATAAATGAAATATTACAGCGCCCATTCCAGATGTCACCTCCAATAAGACATATCAGCCTGTGAGAAGTTTCAAATATGATACGCACACTCAAAAGACGAAAGGCTCCTGGTCACGATTTAATTAGCAACGCAGTAATTAAAATCCTCCCCAAGAGAGCACTACTATTTATCACATTGATATTTAATGCGATACTTAGAGTCCAATATTTCCCGAAAAAATGGAAGAGTGCTAGGATCAGTATGATTCTTAAGCCAGGGAAGCCGGAACAGGATCCAAGTTCATACCGGCCTATTAGTCTCCTGCCTTCCTTATCTAAGGTTATAGAAAGACTGATCGCTTCCCGACTAACAAAACATCTAGAGGTTAATGAAACTATCCCAATGCATCAGTTCGGATTTAGAGCTGGTCACAGTACGGTGGAGCAATTGCATCGTGTTGTTAACCACATATTGAAAGCTTTTGACCACAAAGAATATTGCAACGGTATTTTTCTAGACATACAGCAGGCATTTGATAGAGTATGGCTCCCGGGCCTCCTAGCCAAAGTAAAACTAGCGCTGCCAGCTAATCTGTTTGAGCTAATCAGATCGTTCCTTACAAACAGAGATTTCTGCGTTCAGTCCAGAGACGCAATATCTGCAAACGTTGCCATTGCAGCTGGCGTCCCCCAAGGAAGCGTCTTAGAGCCGATACTGTACTCCATCTTTACAGCAGACATCCCCAAGCCAAGCTATAATAAAATTATCAGTGATAATAGCAAAATGTTACTGGCCAGCTTTGCTGATGACGTCTGCTTCCTTAACTCCTCGAAAAGTGAGTCTGAGTCGTCACATGCGTTGCAAACGTATTTGAACGAATTCAAGGAATGGGCAATAGCGAACAATATTAAAATTAATGAAAGCAAATGTTGAAATGTTTGCTTCACGTTACGACGAAACGAAACTACACCCGCAGTCCATATCAATAATGTGCACATAGAGCAAGCGTCGAAGGCTAAATACCTAGGCCTCACACTGGATAAACGTCTAACCTTTCGGGAACATATCGCCAACGCCGTTAAAAAGTGCAACGTTAAGCGGAATCTTTTATATTGGATGCTAAATAAAAAAAGCAAATTACCCAAGCGTCAGATTTACCAGCAAATCATGGCACCAACTTGGAGATACGGAATCCAAATCTGGGGTGTGGCGGCTACGTCCCACCGAAAACGACTCCAAACTTTACAGAATAAGTCATTAGGACAAATCACTGGCTGTGAGTGATATCGTTTTTCTCAAGCAGATATAACGATCGACTAACTGCCCACCGCAATCGTCTTGCTCGGCGACTACCGGGGTCTATTCCTATTCGCAGACTTAAAAGGAGATATTTTGGGCTGCTACTAAGACAACCTAAAGATAATACTAAATAATAATAAAACATAAAAAATTCATATACTTAGCACCTTTCAACAAATTATCATGAAAATTAATTATAATTATAATTAAGAGATTTTTACTTAAGATAACATTTAGGTTAAAGGCTTTAATTAGATCTGTTCCTGAATTGAATTATATTATAATAAAATAAGATGTTAATTTGTTGAAAGGTGCTAAGTATATGAATTTTTTATGTTTTATTATTATTTAGTATTATCTTTAGGTTGTCTTAGCAGCAGCCCAAAATATCTCCTTTTAAGTCTGCGAATAGGAATAGACCCCGGTAGTCGCCGAGCAAGACGATTGCGGTGGGCAGTTAGTCGATCGTTATATNTTGTTGGAGGCGTTAAATTGCTACCGTTAGTAAAGTAGACCCAGAGTGCTTCTCGTGTATGCCAGAAGACTGCTCGGGTCTAGTTTTCCTATTTCTTCCAGCGATGCGAAGAACGGTGCATTCATGTATCGTTGTCGTTTTGTGATAAGGGCTGGGCAGCGACACAGGATATGCTCTAGCGGTTCTTTCTCGCCTGGCTCCTTGCATTGCCAATACACATCGTTCCCTGTTAGGCCTAGTTTTAGAGCATGGACTTGCAGAAGGCAGTGACCTGTAAACAGACCGACTAGCAATCTGCAGTTTTGCCTCGGTAGCTTCAGTAGGAACGATGCCCTTTTTTGGCATTGTGTTTCGCACATGGCTCTGGATATTTTGCAGTTAGTGGTGCCCACCTACTGTTTGCTTCCATTAGAGCTTTAGCCTCCAATTTGGTGTGTAGGGTGCGTAGCGAGATGAGTACCTCCTCCACTCCTCTATTTTGGTCTAGCGCTTCTCGTTTTGCCAGTTCGTCTGCCATTTCGTTGCCCTCAAATCCTTGGTGGCTGGGAATCCAATAGATCTGCACCTCTTTTCGATTGTAGTGCCGTGATAGCTGCTTGGCTATCTACAAACACATATACCTTAGTCGTTGTTTCCATCTTCTGGGCCTTCTCTGCAGCTTTCCTTATGGAGAAGACTTCCTCCTGGAATATGCTGCAGTGGTCTGGTGGTTTCAAAGCCAGCGATAAACAGTAAACTGCCGCCCCTACTTCTTCGTCCATTTTTGAACCCTCCGTATAGATGTTAGTGACCTTTTGCACTGCCGCAGAGCGCCTGTCATCCTTTCCCAGCAGTGCAGACATGTTTGTGAAGTTTGGTATGGGGGTCATGTAGTCCGTGCCTACAAAAATCCCCTGGCTAAAAGCACAGTGTCTATAGTTCTGCACTGCTGGTTGACCCTGTGGACATAGGCGTTGAGCCGTCTTTTTTGCCGTTAGGTGCTCTTGGATATCTAGCGGGTTTATTCCCAGAAGCATTTCCAGTGCCCTTGTTGGTGTCGTTCTCATAGCGGCGGTGATGCAGAGATGCTCGTGTCTTTGTGGCCTTTTCAGGATCTTTAGGTATGTGGACTTTTCTAAATCTTTTCACCATACCAGATCCCCATATAGAAGGATTGGTCGCACAACCGATAAAAATCCAATGTGTTAGTCTTGGTGATAGGCCCCATGGGCTACCCAGCATTTTCTGCGATGCATTGCACCAATGCACTGGTCGCCTTTTTGGCGCTTTCTTCCACATTTGGCTTCCAACTCAGCTTGTCGTCAATGATCGTTCCCAGGTACTTTATTCGGTCCTTGGGGATCAATTGCATCCCATTTATTTTTAGCGGAGTCCAGCGATGTACCTTGTATGTCTTTGTGAAGAGAATGAGGTTCGTGTTGTCCACAATAATGCTCACACCGGCTTCCTTCGCCCATTGTAGCACTTCTTTGAGTGGGTTGTCCATGACCGAGCTGATTTTCGATAGACATTTTCCCATGATAATTATGATCATGTCGTCTTCGTAGGCGGTTAACTTTGGGACTTTCCGTTTTTGTTTCGCCAGGAGATCATTAACCACGATTTTCCATAATAGGGGCGACAGTACACCTCCTTGCGGTGTTCCCCTTTACGCGTTCATGGTTATGGTAGTGGTTTCCCAATCCACCTGTATCCGTCTGCAGCTCTGCAGATTTTGGCTCCAGGTGATTACGGATTCTTGGGGTACTGCGGCTCTTAGGCACCGCATTATTTTCTCCATTGACACGTTGTTGAATGCTCCGTATATGTCTAGGAATTCCCCTAGCGCATAATTTCGATTGAGCAGTGCTTTCCTTTCTCTATGCTTGCTACTGGTGAGTGTAGCACTGTTTCCACAGATTTGCCTTTCGTGTAGGCATGTTGGTTCGCCTCCATCAGCGTGCGTGTTACGGTTCTGATGTCCCAACGATCTTGCAAGACGTTTTGGTGCTTTGAAAAAAAAGAGTCTATCCCTTATGCCACAGACAAAGCGTTATCGGATCATAATGCAACTTCAAAATTTTAATAGATTGCCAATGTACACAGCGCTGCCATACATAGATATGTACCTATGCATAGGTACCTACATATGCAGCTGCTGACAGAATCTCTTGGTTTTTCGTCGCGCTTGTGAATATGAATGCGGCAATTTCCGACGGACTGGGGGAGAGGTGATCAGTCAATAACTTGACTATTTGTATTAAATTAAACTGCCCTGAGTTGGAGCTGCCAATGATGTCACCAGCGAATGTCAGAAAGGCTGCATGTTCGCGCTATTCATCTGTTACATCATTGGCCAACAAATTACAACATGACGCGTTCAATATACATACATACATGCATTGCGCATTTGTGAGTATGACCCAGGGTTCCAAAGTGATGATGATATGATTAGCATTCACGGTTGTCTTTGTATCCATATTTGGAGTTTTTAGTATTAGACTAGGTACAAAATGTAAATCGGGTGGTTAATTCTAGGTTAGAGTTGGCATGAAGGCAGTTTTATATATAATCAGTTTGTTTTCTTTGGAAATCCTGGACTTACGGTTAACTAAAACGTAAAGAATGCTAATGAATTTCTTATCGAGAGGTCAGCCTAAGTACCGGATGGTGTCAGATCATTAAATGGGTGTGTATATTATGCTTAGAAAACCTTCAAGTAGATAGTATGATATTTTTATTTTTGTTAAACAAAAATCAAATTAGTTTTCTAAGGTTTTACTTTAATTATACCCGGTTATTTTAAAAAAGAATAAGGGTATATTGAATTAGTGCGAATGTCAAATATGTCTGTTCGTCTGTCCGTATGAACTCCTAGATTTTTGAAACTATAATAGATAGAGAAAAACTAATTGCACATTCTAATTCTAGGGATACCAGTTCAGCACAAGTTTATTTTACAAATCGGCTTCCTCCCTCCGCAGCCTCGTAAGCCGCGAACTTCTGTATTATCCACAATTTTAGCTCTATGGCCACTCATTTTGGATAGTACATTAGTAGGGCCATTATCTATCTGTGTTGCGAAAATCAGCCGGTTAAGTGCACTTTTGTTTGCGAAAATAACAAAAATGAGTTGCGTTGAATGAAAAAATTACAAGTTTCTCCATAGAAACACTCATACAAACACACACCTAAAAAAAAATTTATTGCTCCCAAAAGTAGGTAGGTATTATATTGTTTCAAAAACCAGGTGAAACTGAGAACCGGGTATTTATAGTCGAGACACTCGACTATAATCGTTCTTACTTGTTTTCTAATATGGTAATATGACTCTGGCTTGTTTAAGTAGTTTTGTACGGGACAGCTGATTTTATTGTACATCACTCGCGCTATAGATAGCTGCATCGACGACAAATAGAGTAAACACCCAATTTTCACTTTGAGGTATATCATGAGAATCGGTATTCATTAAATAAGATAGGCCCCAAGACAGATCCTTTGTGGATTCCCGCTTTGATATTTCGTTTTAAGATTGCGTCCACCACTACGAAGAAATTATTGTACGTTTTGTTAGGAAACTATGGACAATTTTAATTAGGTATAGTGGTGTTCCTATAGCACAGTATTAACTGCCGCTTATAGCATTATCAGTGCTAGAGATTTTTTGCTTTGAAATCTGTTTTTAATAAAATCTTTTCAATTAAGCAATGGGTTGTCAGGTTAACTCAGTTTTGAAGCCATATTGCACTGCTGGTAGTACATTGTGATCATCAATAAAGTTGGTCAGAAGAGTTTTAATTAATTTTTCCATAATTTTAGATAATACACTTATTAGACTAATGGCCTATAGTTTTCTGGTCTATCGGTGGGTTTTATTTGTTGTACCATATGCTTTAAGGTACAAATGGTATATAAACTTTGTGTATGTACACGGCAGATGGAGACGTCCATAAATTATATATACGAGTATATTAGCATCAACAGACGAGTTTGTCCGTCGCCTTTTCAATTTGCATAAAACTGTATCTGCTTTGGCATATTTGACCATAAAACGGAAAAAACAAGAGCTAGAGACATAATTATTTTTGCATTTCCATATTTTTTCCACACCCTTTTCCGCATTTACATAAAACTGTACATGCCTCTACATATTTGACCATAACTTCGACACAAAATTCTTTTTGCATGAGGTCCATTTAACTAATACGCAGAAAATGTTATTTTCAATTTTTTTTCACGTAGATCTATCTTGAAGTGGCTTTTTATATGGTTACGATTGCACCAGTTAGACAGACATAGCCAGTATTGTAAACAGAATAGACTTGAAAGATATCTAGTTTCCACCTGATTTACTTTTTTTTTTAAATTGCGAAAATATGAGAATATAATTATTAATTTAGTTGTTCATGAAGGTCTGGGTAGGGGAGTGACAGCATATTTTTTTTGGCTTGGATAGATCTTGGCTATGCTAATAAAATATCCAAATTTGGTTTTGGTGCATGGAGATATTCGAAGTCTGTGGATGCAAAGGGGTGGCCGAAATACATTTTCGGCAATTACGCAGGCGATTGAATCCTCGTGACTGGCTGATTTTGGAACAGGAATAGATATGTATTCCAGTAACATCGTATATAGTGTTTCTAAAAATGAAACTTGTACACGCCACAGAATTTCGCGGTTTATGGGCGTGCAGAAGGAAGTAGTCAATTTTCAGAATTTGTCTATCTATTATAATCTCAAAAATCTAGGATTTCACACGAACAGACGGACGGAAGGGCGGACGGACATGGCTATATCGACTTAGCTGTTGACGGGGATAAAAAATATATGTATATACATACTTTCGGGGGTCGTACACCATTCCTTCTTCCTTTTACATACTTTCACACGAATTAAATATATCTTCTTTTTAAAAAACCAGACATAACAAACATAACCACCTTTGTCAATGTTTTGCGTCTTTTATTGCCCTCAGCCGTTATACTTTTTACTTTAAAAGCGCCAGTTACATTTGCAAACATCCCAACAAACTCGCATATAGAAAGTTTGGTTCTCGAAAAAAGCGCTTGCCCACAGATGCCCTTGCTTGGGCATGCCCACAGATCCAAGTCCTCAAAGGTCAAAAAAACTTTCACTTTCTTCGAAGCGAACGGACGCGTTTTTTTCTCTGCGAATAATAATTTATTTCCCGCGAAAATTAAGCCCGCAAAGATTAAACGTTTAACTCTGTGCGAATCCCTCAGCGTTTTGTTTTTTAAAAACCGTGTCGCTTCCGCGTGTGCAGGCAATAAATAGGCATTAAATATTTGGTTATTTAATACCTTTTTAATATCTGCTTATCTTGTTGTGCTCTCTATCTCTCCTCCCAATCCTCTTCACTTTTGCATTCGCATAACTGCACTCTCGCTCTCAAGTTACACTCCAATCGCTCTATCATTATCTGTCGAGTGTAACTCTCTCTCTGTCTTTCACTCTTGCCATTTATCTATTTGTGCTTACAGTGGTTTTAAAGTGGTTTTAAAGGTACGTAATTGTAATAGAAAAATTATGGATTTTGAATTGGTCTGCTCAATTAAAAAATGCAAAAAAGGCATTTCCGCCAATCAGCCGAGCGTTCTCTGCTGGCTGTGCAACAACCTGGCTCACGCAAAATGTGCCGGTTTTAACGCGGCAGTATCAGACGCTTTGGCTAGATCTGGTTCCGGTCTGCATTATTGCTGTGAAAATTGTAGAGGGGTTCAGAACGAAATGAGATCGTTCATGCGGCAGACGAAAACTGAGTTTAAGGAGGTTCTTGGCCTATTTAAAAAGGCCGATGCAGCTTTCCAGGCACTGAATACTCGTTTCAATAACCTTCAGTTATTGAATGAGTCTCCTAAGCGCAAAAAACCTAGTTCTTGCCTGCCGCAGACTGAGAACCAATTACCTCTTAATTTACCGCAGCTAAACATTCTGAAAACACCGCTGCCGTATTCCACCCCCTTGGCAACGACACCGGTGACAACAAAACATTCGGATCCCGACTGTATAATTGTTGAAGAATGTAAGCAGAGGTCCGATGATGTACCCACCGTCAGTTCGATGGTTATTCCAAAAAAGAAAAAATCGCCCACACCTAAAGGGACCCGAACCTCCGGACTACCGGTTGCAAATGAAATCTCAGGTCATCCACCTGCGATTCCAAAATCCCTAAAGGTGATACCTCCCTCGAAACACATTTTTGTTTCTCGGCTCGCCCCTGATACGTCAGAAATTGACATCCTGGCTTATATACAAGCCAAAGTTAAAGCCGATATAAATCGGGAGGACGTAGTAAAATTTAAATATTCCTACACCCGTCTTTCTCCGACCTCATCTTTCAAGATACGTGTGCCACTGATGGACTTCGACAACATATGTTCGGCAAACTTTTGGCCTGAACATATATTTGTCCAAGAACATCAGCCTAGGAATATAAAGATAAAACGTCCGCTGGGTGTTAGACTCCCAGAAATTAAAACCACGGACAAGACCACTAAAAACTCAAAAAACTAACATCTTTCGCATTCCTTACTATTTCTTACCAAAATACTAGGGGCCTACGTAGTAAGCTCACAAATCTCTTTACTAACAGTCTTACTTTTGCATCCCAGGTTATAGTGTTCACTGAAACTTGGCTAAAATCGGACATACTCAACTCGGAAATTTTTCCGAATAAGTACTCCATTTTTAGACGCGATCGTCCTCACCGAAAAGGGGGTGGAGTACTAATTGCTATCGACTCCAAACTCGTTTCGGATGAGGTTAATCTTGAATTCGGAGATATCGAATTCATTTGTGTCCAGATTAAATTCTGAAACTTTTCCTTATTTATTACTTGCTCCTATTTACCCCCTTCGTCTGAGTTGCCAACATACTGGCACCATTTGGCAGCGATTCAATCCGTATTCAACTTAATGTCTGATACGGACCAATTGGTCGTTCTGGGAGATTTTAATCTACCTGAAACTTCCTGGTCAACTTCTAATAGTTTACCTGCTTTAATTCCCACCGTACATCATGACTTTACTGCGGGCATGTTAGACATGTCACTCGCACAGGTTAACCATATTAAAAATTCTTTAGGTCGGTATCTAGATTTATGCTTTGTCTCGGATCCGGAAACCGTATCCTTATCCAGGGCGTCACCTCTCATTTACCCCGAAGATCCTTACCATCCCTCATTAGAGATGAGGATGGATATAAAAGTTGATTCTCCCAAAAAGTATGAGGCAGTCAAGAAAACTCGCTGTTTTCGAAAGGCTAATTTTGAGAGACTCAACTACAATATTTTAACGTACGACTGGTCCGATCTATACAATTGCACAGATATGGCCGTTGCCATACAATCTTTTACAGTGCAATGAACTCTTTTTTTAATGACTGTGTTCCGGCGCGGTATCCACTCACAAGTGACGATCCGCCTTGGTATACCAAGAACCTAAAAAACTTAAAAAATATATACTTAAGGCTAGGTAAAAAATTTAAAAAAGAAGGGAGTTCTGCGAATTTCTCACAGTATTCAATAGCCCGGTCGAATTATACCGTGCTGAACGCGCGGTGTTATAAGGATTATATTTCTCGTTGTCGGGTTCAGTTCACCCAGGACCCGAAACAGTTCTATAACTTTGTTAACACCAAACGTAAACCTTCCACTTCCTTAGCCTCTCTCATGTTTGAAGGTACAACAGCAACGAATGATCAGGCCATAACCGATCTCTTTGCCAAGTTTTTTCAAACAACTTATTCACCTGTAGTTGACCCAACTCAGCCTTATGCCTATGATTTACCGAAATTGAATCTTATCTTCTGCCCCTCATTATCCGAGGAAGGGATACTAAAGGATCTTTATACGGTAAAGCCAACAATTTCGCCAGGTCCTGACGGAGTACCTGCATGTGTGCTAAGGTATTGTGCCAAGAATCTGAGCAAGCCGCTTCTAAAATTATTCAACCTTTCATTGGAAACTTCTGAGTTCCCCTTAATGTGGAAGGAATCTTTCATCATTCCTTTACATAAAAAAGGTAAAAAATCGGACGCGGTAAACTACAGAGGTATCTCAAAGTTATCCGCTATTCCAAAACTATTCGAAAAATTAATTACCCCTCACCTGCAGCACCTTTGTAGATCGGTAATATCTCCTTACCAACACGGATTTATGAGCCGTAGATCTATTACCACTAATCTTTTGGAACTGACTTCCTTTATAATTAGCGGTTTCAAAAAGAATCGTCAAACAGATGTCATTTATACCGATTTCAGCAAGGCATTTGACTCTGTAAACCATTCCCTGCTCCTATGTAAACTAGATTTGCTAGGTTTCGCGTTAAATCTTCTTAATTGGATCCGTAGTTACCTGACTGGTAGAACGCAGCGTGTCCTATTAAAAAATTCTTTATCCGATGTGGTCAGTGTCACGTCCGGTGTCCCACAAGGGAGTCACCTCGGTCCGCTTTTGTTCACATTGTTTATAAATGATCTTCCACTCACTATAAAAAACTCCTTAATACTTATGTTCGCTGACGATGTGAAAATTTGCTATCAATACAGCGTTGCGTCCTACCAATCGGAACTACAATCCGACTTAACCAATCTCCAGAAGTGGTGCTCTACTAACTTTTTAAATCTTAATGGCTCTAAGTGCAAGACAATGACCTTCTGTCGTAATCCCATGCTTGCGACTTATTACCTAAATTGGGACGCCCAGGATCGTTTAAAGCTTATTGACGATCTTGGCATCCGCTTAGATCCTACACTTAAATTTACCGACCATATATCGTGTATGGTTAACAAAGCCAGGGGTGTACTGGGATTTGTAAAAAGATGGTCGAAAGAATTTAACGACCCATATCTTACAAAAACTTTATATATGTCCCTAGTTCGTCCGATTCTGGAATACGGGTCTTGTGTCTGGAATCCTCAATACGAGGTTCACAAAGACAGCATTGAATCGGTGCAAAAAAACTTTCTTATTTTCGCACTTCGTGGCCTTAACTGGGATGCAAACCAACACCTTCCCTCGTACCATAGTAGATTACTTTAAATAAACCTACCTACCCTTACTAACCGTAGAACGATGCTTGGCGTCGTATTTATTAATAAACTAATACAAGGTGAAATTGACTGTACAAAGTTACTCGGCCATTTAAATTTCACCGTGCCCTGTAGACTAACCCGCAATTTCATCCCCCTTAAATTACCACATTGTAGAACGAACTACGCCCTGCATGATCCTTTTAGGGTGCTATGTTCGGACTACAATGCACTTTTCACCATTACCTCTAACTCTAATCCTAACAACCTTAAAACCCTAATACTTATTTACCTATCACAACAACATCTAAACTAGTTTCCTCGTATTCTTTCTTTCTATCAAGTTTTCCTCGTATTTTCTTTCGGGTCTATCCCCGCGACTCGAGCCGTACGACACACGGCGCGCCCCTCGGTCGGTGGGGGGGGGGGGGGGAAGTTGCACGTTAAGCCACGGGGCCCCGCGAAAAAAAAAAAAAAAAAAAAAAGCTGCATCCCTTCTCTTCAAGGCCTGAGCTCTTCAAGGCCTGAGAAGCTTGCAAAATCGAACCAACAAGAACTAGATATCCCCTGTAAAAAGCGCACTTATAACCTAAGTGCCCAAAGGAAGCCGACATGGCTCTGAGAGAACCACGAAGGACCTTGGCTTGCAGTCAACAAGAAAAAGCTACTGTTTCGGCCTGCCATCGTGTGATAGTTTTTTCTCCAAATTTATCCACATCCCAGCTCGTAATTCCAGAATAACCAACATCCGAATTGACCCTAGCTATATATTAAAAAAAAAAACGAGATATGTATGGTCATCACAAATCACTTTAGACCTAATAAATCTCCAGTATATGAACACATAACTCCAAAAATGATTATAAAGCTCCCAGTCCGTGCCAATAAAATTAATATTTAAGCACTATTCAATGCCATACTGAAAATTGGGTACTTTCCTAGGAGGTCGAAAAAATTCATTAATATTATGATAGCGAAACCAGGCAAGGATAAATTACTAGCCTCATCTTACAGACCAATAAGCCAACTCTCGTACCTACTTGTCGACACTGTTTAAAAACTTCTGAAACGTTCGCTGGTAACACCGCTTTACTAAGTCGATCTAATTGCCAAAAAGAAACCTCCCGAAACTAGCCGCTCACCTGCATCCAATAGAAAATGGACGAAACCACATACCTTGGTATGCTCATCTACAGACGAAACAATTGGAAAAACGCATTCAGTCAAAACCTCAGAAAACTGCACTGGCTCATAAACACCCGTTCTCCCCTGCCGCTTGAGTGCAAAGTCCTGGCTTGTACGGAATGTACACATCCACAAAAAACTCGGGATAAACCTCGTCAGGAACGAAATATCCCCACTATAAGAAAAGCAAAAACGAATTTTAACACACTCATATCCCTTAGCCAGATACGCACCCGAACCCGTCGAGAATAAATGACTCAGTAATTCAGAAGCAACACAGAGCCAATATCGCAAACTCAAATGGAGATCCAAAAGTTTTTATTACTTTGTCACCTCCTCAATACTCTTACGGCTACAACCCATCGGAAATCAATCTTAGCTCCTTCTGTAACTCCAACGCCTCTCTAGGCACATTCCCTTTTTAGCAGTTTATTAGTCGTCAACGGAAAATATAATATATGTATATGCTGCAAATACAAATAATAACAAGCAATACCATTTCCCTTGATAGAAAATAAACTGACTCTAAACAAAATATAGTAGACATAAATATATGTAAATAAATAATCAAATTATTTAATAACCCAGAAAACTCTACAACGTTCATGTTCTTATATTAAACGGAAATAAGTTATGTTAAATGCAAAAAAAAAAAACTGTTTTAGATGTTTTTATCAAATATTTTGGCCAACAATGAGCAGCTCTTGGCGCTTTCGGCTTCCATCACTTTTTCTGTCAAATCAGGGAATCTAAATACTTTATCAATAGTTTGAAAAACATAGTCCTCAGAATTCGCTTAATTTTCGATTTTGAATTGCAGGTGTGGTTCCAAAATCGGCGTGCTAAGTGGCGCAAAACCGAAAAGGTTTGGGGCGGCAGCACAATTATGGCCGAGTACGGTCTCTACGGGGCCATGGTGCGGCACTCGCTACCGCTTCCGGACACTATTCTGAAGTCGGCCAGGGACAACGACGCTGTGGCACCTTGGCTACTAGGTATGGAGCAGAAATGTAAATGCAACAATCATATCGAAACTTTCTCAAACTACATCACAATCTCTAAAACAACACCCAACAAGAAATGCTGTAGTCAAGATTTCTCAATAACGAGATACCATGTACCTCTCTTCTTTATCAACCATGCTTAACAATCAGCTGACTCAGCGGACTCAAAATGATGTCTCTAGTTTTTAACATATTGGTATATTGGTATACATGGTATAAAAAGCTATACAAATTTAGATGCATTAATAAAATTGTAAGGCTTAATACGATAAAACGCGAGAATTTTTAGTCAGAGCCTTTGGTGAGTGTGTGTGCTGTTCCCCCAAGTATTTAATTAAATTTTCGGCCACACAAAGACAGCAGTTCGGGGATTATAAAATTATAGCGGGTGGATGCCGTATTGGGAAAATTGTGAGCATATTTGGCGGGCATGTTCAGACGACGGCGCCGGATCTTTTCGCATTTCGGTCATATATTCAGCGTACAGAGTTCCCGGAATGACTTTGCGGATTATCAGACAAGACCTCGGGACGCACAAACGGCACAAGGGCTTCCCGGGGGTGATTCTTTTATACTTTAATAATCACTTAATAAGTGCAAAATGCACACGCTTTCGAGTTTAAGCGATAGGGTGACAGGGTGAACGGCAATAAATTCACAACCCATCGTATTTACGGTATGCTTTATTCGCCGCTTAACTATTTTAGGGGAGTGTCAAGGTCTCCGGCATTCCTTGCCACATTTCCTGGCCCCGGCTCACAAATTAATTAAGTAGCTGTGGCCAAAAGTAGCTTAGCGGGTTAGATTTTTAATTATGTAGATATGTATGTCAAATTAGCAATCGGCTGGTGAGGGGTTGGATAATAGATGACCTTCTTTGTCATATACAGCGGAGCATAGCTTCAATCTTGTGGTAATTCCTTCCTGTCTTAAGTAAAAATCGTCCGCGAACTTTTTATTGAGATGACGATGAATGCTCCAGGGCAGCCTTCTGTTTTTAGAAGGAATTAATTTATTCCACCTTGTTTTAAATAAAACGCGATTTTTGTGGGCTTTAAATTTATTAAAGGTTCCTGTGCAAGCCGTACCGAACCGATCGAGCGCCAAATCTATACAAGTGTAAAAATGCAACTCGATAGCCTAGGGATGAGTCCGTGCGTACCCATTGTGCGATAGGTGGGCGGCAATCTTAGTTTAGGCTTTGGGAGAGCTGCCTTCTTTCTCCCAACACCTTCTGCTTTCTTAAAAATAAAAAATTAATTCTTGTTTTTTCCTATTCGTCCTAATTGGTAAATTTAAGATACTGAAAATATCATTATTGCCTTACTTATTATAGCGTATTATAATAACGACAAAATTTGTATATAATATATTTTTTAATTAGATCTATATATCAATATATTATAAATTATTATTGTTAGATATTACAGTATAATAGTAATATAAAAAACTATTAAAAGTAGATACGATTACAATGACTATAGTAGAGGACAAAATTATAGTTATATAGGCTATAGCCTTTTCAATGTGTTAATTTAGTTGACTTTTTATTGCGGCTAAATTTTAAGATTGTCATTGGTCTAGTAGGACTGCTTCTGGTCTGGTTGATTTTTTGCTTCCTAATGCTTATTTAATTTTTCATTTTGTTATTCAACTTCTGGCCATCGAAGATTATCCCTTATAAAAGGGATGGTACTTTTATAAGAACGAAACCTACATAAATATGTTTCTATCCTGTGTTCCTCAAATAAAGGAGTCAATTTGTTCCCAATTATTTTATTTTTCTCTACTTGGACAAGATTGCCTACCTTAAATGGTCTGTTCTGCCTTGTTATATTATTTTGTTCTTTTCATTCGGTCGGAAATTTCGTCTCTAATCTCAGTCCACTGCAGTGGTTGTAGCACGCATAATGTCTATTGGCTTTCTGTTGGTTACTGAATGTACAGTGCGGTCCAGCTGCTTAACGTGCAACGTTCCCACCTTCTGCCCGACTGACCGGGGGGCGCATCGTGTAACGTACGGTAAAGTAGGAGAGATACGAGGAAACTTTTTATGATGTTGTTGTGCCAGCTGAATTAATATAAGGGTTTTAAGGTTGTTAGGATTAGAGTTGCAAATAATAGAGAAAAGTGAATTATAGCCCGCACATATGCGCAACAAATTTTTGTAAATAATGTTTGTAGGTGTGTGTGTGTATATGAGAAGTTCGCGCCATGTTTCTATGGAGAAGCTTGTGGGCGCAAAACATTTTTGTCATTTGCGCAAACAAAAGTGGTCGTAACCGGCTTCGCAACACAGATAGAGAATGGCCCTACCAATATACTATCCAAATTTAGTGTCTATAGAATTAAAATTGTGGATGATACAGAATTTCGACGTTTGCGGGGGTGCGGAGGGAGGTATCCGATTTTTAAAATAAACTTGTGCTGAACTGGTATCGCAGAATTCAAAATATGCAATTGGTTTTTCTCCATCTATTATAGTCTCCAAAATCTAGGCATTTATACGGACAGATGAAACGTGAAACGAAGTTTGTACTGGGAGACCCGACCTTGCTGGGCCACGCTGTAGTTTCCGGCTCTAACTTGCGGCTTAGGGGGTGGTGGTCTTGCTTTGGACGGATCGTACAGGCTACGCATTAATAATATCAAAGTGGAGAATTGAGCGTGCTAGCGACAAAAGGAAGATATAGAGGAACCGGTAGAATTTAATAGAATTATTTAAACTCAAAAAGAGGAGAAAGGTAAAAGTGAAAGACAGAAGTGCGAGATGAGTAAACAAGGCGAGTCCACCGATGCACAGTGGGGAATTTCATAGGCCAAAAATAAAAAAACCAAAATCCGAAATGTTAAACTTTTTTTTTTGTTTTTGTTTCTCAATAGATCACTGAATATAACACCGTTTTCATTTTTTCTGTATCTCATTCGTACGCGCTACGAAAAGGGAGAGACAAAAAAAACACCTGGTCTTTGCAGCGAACGGAGCTTGCAAATTTGCTCCTACGAAAAAATTAAATCTTAATATTAAATCGCTTCCAATCGTAGTAAATTAAAATTAATATGGAAAAGAAAGGTATTTACTATAAAACTGTTAAATTTGTATGTCATTTTGTGGTGTGTTAATATTTTAAATTTAATGTTTTATCAGTGACCTGCCGAGTGGTGAATTTTTTGTGTATACTAAGATTTCAGAGAAAGATATAGTTATGATCCCCCTCTTACCCCTCAATGAAACTTAGTTTGTTATATTTGTGAATGTTTTTTTAATCTATGTTGTAAAATTTAGCTGCAACTTTTTGCAACCTTCAGAGTTATTCGCTTTTTTGTGATCGTGTAAAGAACTATTTCTGAGATGGAAACAAAATATACAGTCCGAATTTCGCAAAAAAATGGGTCTTTGTAATATATTTATTTTTATTTTTAATTTAGTATAACATATCATAAAATTTAATAAATATTTAAAAAATTTTTAATTGTTTTTGTATAAAAATAAAAAAATTTTAATTAAATGTTGTTGGGATTTCGTTACCCTAAAAGTATGCTTTGGAATTTTTCTATAAAAAAAAGGTATTTTCTAATATTTTTGGCATTTAACGAGTGGTTTTTGCCTTAAATTTTTAATTTTCTTAATGTTATTGGGTCTATCTAGCAATAGAGAAATTTTCAGCTCTCTATTCCAACGG
>JAJJHQ010011419.1:238519-264370 GCA_021223825.1 Drosophila ironensis
CTGGTGTGACGACCGATCTGCTCCTCGATCGTGTGAACTCTTAGGTCCCTGTGTAAGGTGGAGCCACGCACATACCAGGGGCAGTTTGTTATCTGCCTAAGTGCCCTGTTTTGTAGGGTTTGGATGCTCATATAGTTGGATTTGGCCGCTATCCCTCATATTTGGATGCCGTATAGCCATATTGGGGCTATGCAGTGGGCATACACAGCCCTCTTGGCCCTGAGTGTCATCTTACTCCTTTTGTTTACCAACCATCTCAGTTGTTGCATCCTTTGGCCACATTTTTTCTTTGTGGCTATGAGGTGTGGTCCAAAGGTGAGGCGTTTGTCTAGGGTGATGCCTAGGTATTTGGCTACACTCGGCTGCTCCAACGTGACTCCTTCCAGCTGGATAGGGGGCGTTGTTGATATAAGCCTCTTCAGCGTGAAGCATGGGTTAACAGTTTTTAGGGGGTTTATTTTTAGGTTCCACCTCCTGCACCAATCAGCCAGGGTGGAAAGATACGCCTGAATTCCGTTAGCGGCCTCTAAGTGGTTCCTGGAATTGTACAGGACAGCCACGTCGTCTGCATACGTCGCAATTAATGCCTTCGAGGGTGACTCCATATCGATGTCATTGGGCGTAGGAATGTCTGCTGTATATAGCGAGTATAGCAGAGGCCCAAGCACACTGCCTTGCGGCACCCCTGCTCTCATGGTACAAACTGCCGAGTCTGTATCCCTTATTCTGACTTTAAATGCACGGCCATCCAGGTATGATCGTAAGAGACCATAGTATCGAGCTGGTAGAATTTTTTTATTTTGCACAGTAAGCCATCGTGCCAGACTCTATCAAAGGCCTGCTGCATATCGATAAAAACTGCGTTGCAGTATTCTCTCTCGTCAAACGCCTGCAGGATATGTAGGGCTAATCTATGGACCTGCTCCACTGTGCCGTGTCCCTGTCTGAAGCCAAATTGGTGTTCCGGAATAAGGTGATGCTGGCTTATGACTTCCCGAAGCCGGTGGGCGATGAGCCTCTCCCACACCTTAGATAGAGCAGGGAGTAGACTTATAGGGCGGTATGATTCAGGCTCTGTCTCCGGTTTACCTGGCTTATGAATCAGTATTGATTCATAAGTATTGATTCAGGCTCTGTCTCATCAGTATTGACGCCATCTTCCACTGCTTAGGATAAGCCTCCACTCTGATAATAGCGTTGAATATCAACGCTATGTACAGAAGCGCTCTAGTTGGTAGAGCCTTCAATGTGGCATGGCAGATCCTGTCTGCCCCAGGCGCTTTATTATTGAGCAGTGCCTTGGTAATCCCAGTAATCTCCTCAATTTTGATTGGGCGGATGGGTAGAGACAACTGCAGTGGTGTCAGCAGGGAGTTCCGAGTCTCGCTAACTTGCTGGATTGTAGCAAACTCGTGCGGTGTGAAGCGATCCTCCAGGTGTTGAGCGAATGAGTTAGCTTGCTCCTCCTCATTTTTTGCCAACTGTCCACCCGGACAGTGCACTTCCATAGCGAATAATTTGCGTCAGCGGTGTAGTCCATGTCAGCCAGCTTTTGTTCAAAAAAGTCACTACGAAGTTCATTCAGAAGTTCACGGAGCTGTTTTGCAGTTCTGTACCACAGGATACGATCCCAAGGATCTTGAGATCGAATTGCTCTTCTACGAAGTCGTCTTTTCATTTTGAGGAGCTCTCTGGCTTCCCTTGTGAGCACAATGCCATGATTATTCTGTACTGCCGGAGGGCGTGTGGGCGTTGCAGCAGCAGCTGCCCTGTAGACGGTGCTGTTGAAAATATCTATAGCAGCCTCTATATCTTCCCCTGTATTCAGTGACTCATTAAGCTGGAATGCGGTGTCCAGGTACTGCTTGAAGACGGTCAGGTTTGTATATTTGGTAACGAGTCGAGGGTTAGAGTAACAGGCTACCACTTCCGTTGCTATTGTGGCTACAAGTGCAAGGTGGTCAGAGTCTAGGTCCCAACAGTGGCTTATTCTGCATCGATGGTCCGGAATGCCGTGGTGCACAGCAAAGTCTATACAGGTCGGCGTGTGACTTAGAACATATGGATACCTAGTGGGCGATCCTGTAGCGAGTATCTTGTTCCCGCAGACAGATATGGCTTCTGCTAACTCTCTCCCCCTTGGCGAGTTGTATGTATCACCCCACAACCAGTGACGCGCATTCCAATCCCCTCCAATCAAATATCTGTGGACGCGAGTACTAAAAATGTCTGTGAAGTCTCTCTCAATCAGTCTATTTCCAGGAGGGCAGTAGATGGCACTGATCTCCATATCACCGAGCCCGGTGACTACCTTGATTGTAGACATTTGAATAGTTAGTGTCTCAATAACTCTTTGTGGAAAGAGTCTCAGTGAGCTTTTTACCAGGACCGCCGCTCCACCTACGCTCCTATTATTTTTGGATGGCTTAAAGGCTGGGTAAAAGGCGTAACCGTGTACTTTAATGGTGGTTCCCCTGTTTAACCGTGTTTCACTTAGAAGGATTATGTCAACGTTGTTATTCTGCGCAAAGAGCTCAACTTCTTTGGCTTTCCCTGCGATGCCATTGACATTCCAGATTAGGATTTTAAGAGAACTCATTGTAAGGTTGATGCGTTGTTCGGGACGTGGAGGTTCGAAGAATCCCCATTCCTTTGCTTAATGGTTTTTATTAATTCTAATACCATACCTTCCAGCCGGTCAAGTCGTTGACTATTTTGCTCAGTCAGTTGGTGTTGGTCATGTTGTTGCTGTTGCAGGAAACGTAGTAGCTGCTGCTGTTGTTGTTGGTGTTGTTGCTGCCAATCCATGAATTGTTGATGTTGTTGAATTATTAAAGCTTGAACGTCAGCTGGAAGCTGCTGCTGAGTATGATTTCCATTTGAGTTGATAGTCTGTTGTTGTGTCTGAATACCATGTACGCGGCGCTCGGCAGGAGCATTGCCATTTCTTACAGCAGATGCATAGGACAGGCCTGCAGTGTGGACGCCCGGAGTGCGGGTATCTTGAACTTTTTGCTGACGAATTGGCTGTTGTTGATCCAGAGGACGAACACACTGATTGGTGAGATGCTTTTCACCACATCGAGAGCAGTAAGCCTGTCGACGGCAGTATTTTGCTGTATGACCGTATTCCTGGCATCGTGAGCAATTTGCAACTTCTTGTCTTTTTCGCATCCTCTCTACAGATACTCTTTGCCGGCAGAGCGTTTTAATGTCAAATACAGCATTAATATTAGGACATTTTCTAATGTTAACGAAGAATATGTTTAAGTTTTGGTCCTTGTTAACTCTTGATTTAAGGTTATGCACCTGCACAGCGTCAAAGCCAAGGCTTTTAAAATTTTCAATAATTTGTCCGTGTAGTGTGCTATGATGAAGCCCCTTAACAACAATTTTGTATGGATTGTCTTCTTTTAATTGATAAGTATGAAATTCAATTCCAATATTATCAAAATGACTTACTATGGCTCTATAAGCGTCACTATTTTTTGGGAAAATGCGGGCTGTTACCCCTTGGTTAACTTTGACAACCACGTTGTCCAAATTAGTCGCTTCACTGATGATTTCAAACAAGTCGTTGAGATTGATAATGTCAACCACAATTTGCGGTGGTTTAGTTGACGAATGCTGTTGATTGTTATCAGTCTGCTGTGGGCCAATCTTTGTTGAAGAGGCTTTAGGAGCCTCATTTAAATCTCCTGTGTTCACCTCAATATCATTGACACTCGCTATCGGCAAACCGATTGCTGTTATCTGCTTTGTTAGTTTCTGATGAGTTAAGTTTCATTATATTAACCCTTTTGGAGCTCATAACAGGAGAAGCCGTTTTCTTCCGTATATTCAACTGTAGCTTTTGGACTTCTTTAGTTCTTAAAGCAGCTTCACTCATTGCTTGGGTCGCAGCAACACTTATGATTGGCGTTGAGGTAGTTGATGAGCCATATTTTGCACCATAACAAGCACTGCTAGTTGTTGCAGTTGCTGTAGTAACTATTGAGCTACTAGTGGCGCTAGTGAAAGTAATTGTTGTAGTGATAGCACTTATGTTTTGTGTACTACCCAGGCGCTGAGAGCTCATAAGCTCTGTTCTAATATCCAATGGGGTTTTGCCAGCTACTCGACGCATTTCTTCATAAACACTCTGCTTATCGCTAAGCTGAGAGTTAGAAAAAATGTTTCCATTCATTGCAGCTTAAAAACTAAATTGCTTAAAGTTGGAGTTTTAAGCAATTTGTTATGCACACTTTAGATCAAAACGTCTGATAAGCAAAGCTTAGTCGCCCCTCTATGCGGCTGAGCGCAGAGTGAGGGGCGGCGAACGTAGTCTTGTCTAACTATTGATTAATTATTGTTATTGTCCAGCTGCCGACACTGTGCAAGACAGCGTCCGAAGATTATCGCTTGTTCTTTTTTGCACACGTAAGGCAAAAAATCAAAACAAAACGAAAGTAATTGTCCGCGACACAACCGATCTCAATGAGAGCAGATTAGAGACTGGAAGACTCGTTAAATGCCGAAAATATTTTTTTTTTTTTCATTGATTGATTTATTTCATTTAAACAAGTTTTCTGCTACCTTTTCGTGGCAGCTTTAGCAGGTTACATATGAGAGGGAGGATAAAGATTAGTATTACTATAATGTACTAATTATATATACCTATGTACAAGACTTAAATTACAATTTATAAATTAATTTGTGAGTATTTTTATTTGGTCTAATTAAGGATTCTGTTCGGAAGATCCTGCACGTGAATGGCTTTTAGTCTTCGTACTCTTCGCCTGGAAACTAGCTGTCTGGCCAGGGAGTTGGGATGGCATCCTAAACGTTGTAGGTATTTGGCTGATTGGTCCTGTAGCACATCGCCAACCATAGGTACCTTGAGATCTCTCTCAATGTCTCTAGTGCGCATGTACCATGGGGCATTTGATATTCTTCGGAGTATTTTCGCTTGCGCAACTCTTATCTTGTTCAGGTTTGATTTCGCAGCAATGCCGTAAATTGGTAGCGCATACTTCCATATGGGGCTCAGTATGGCTTTGTATATTGTAACTTTATTAAGCAAGGACAATTTGTTTTTCGGTGACAATAGCCATGACATCTTCCCAGCTTTGGTCAGAACTGACTTTTGAACCATAGTCGTGTGTCCCTTAAATGTGAGCCCTCTATCCAGAATTACTCCAAGGTACTTGTGCGATCTTTTGTGGACCAGAGTGGAGCCAAGCATGTTGATACCTCCACAGGATTGCGCTCTTTTGGCAAACGTGACGCTTGCACATTTGCTACTGTTGATGCCGATGTTCCATTTTAGGGCCCAGTGCTCGAACCCGCGTGCATATTGCTGTAGAGTTTCTGTAGCTACACAGATATTAGCGCTTCTGGTTATTACAGCGGTGTCGTCAGCATACGTTGCTATTAGTACGTCGCTACTGTCTATAGCCGTAACAGTGCTGTGGGATGGCATGTCAGCAGTAAATAGAGTGTATAGCGTTGGCCCTAGAACGCTACCTTGGGGCACCCCTGCGCATATTGGTCGCTTAGTGGATTTCTCTCCATCGACAACCACTTGGAAGCTTCTGTCTAACAGGAAGCTTCGGACAAGCTGGAACAGCTGCGGAGTAAGCAAGCCTCTTAGTTTGAACAGCAGACCATCGTGCCATACTCTATCAAATGCTTGTCTGATGTCCATGAAAACAGCGACAGCATACATTTTGTGCTCCATTGCATCTTGGGTAAAGTTTACCACACGGTGTAACTGCTCTGGAGTGCCATGACTTCTTCTGAATCCAAACTGCCACTTTGGAATCCTCGCAGCCACTGCTTCAAGGTCTAGCATCCGGTTAAGGATGACTCTTTCTGCAATTTTCCCTAGTGTTGGAAGGAGGCTGATTGGTCTGTATCCATCAACCTCAGTGGACGGCTTTTCTGGCTTTGGAATCATATTGATGAGCGCTGTTTTCCATACACTTGGAAAGTATTCCAGCCTGAGCATGCTATTTAGCAGCAAAGTTATGAAGAGAAGCGCCCGTTTTGGAAGCAGTTTCAGGGTTCTGTTGTCTAGAAGGTCCTGACCATGGGCTTTCTTGATTTGCAGCTTGTTGATAAGGAACTCAACCTCTTGCAGCGTAACGGGGTTGGCAGGCAAGGCCATTTGGAATGGCATGTCTAGCTGCATCGCCACAGCTCTTTGTGTCACGTCTGACGTGGTGTTAAATGGCTTGAATCTTTCCTCTAAGCTATCTGCAAAAACTTTTGCTTTCTCCTGGCTGGAGTAGCACCACCCCCCGGCGGGGTCTTTAATGGGAGACTTTGGGCTAGGTAGTCTCTTGAACCGCCTTGTAAGCTTCCAGAGTGAATAGTTGGTGGATTAACCAGGACCAACATCGCTCAGTAACCTATCGATCTTTCCCTGTTTGGCTTTTTCAAGTGCTTTATGTACACGATTTGAAAGTCTGTTAAAAATTTGTTTGACACGAGCGTCTCTCGTTCTCGCGTATTCTTTCCTCACTTTTCTTTTTATTTTCAGGAGCGCAACTATATTAGCGGGCAGGAGTGATTGCTGACATCGGCGTGGCGGGTATATGGGAGCAGAAATAGATCCAGCCAGAGATAAATTGTGCATGAAAATGCTAATAGCGTTATCTATATCCGCTGTGCTGTTTATGTCTATGTTTAAGTTGATTCTACGTTCAAGTTCAGCTATGAAAACGGGAATACGTGAACCCGGCGGGAGTAGAAACTGCTTCTTGGGCTTATACTGCGGTTGTTGATGCAGTGAAGCTACAAGTGGCAGATGGTCGGACGAGAGCTCGTATTTTATTTCAACAGAAAGCCTATCGTGTAGGATTCCATTGACTATAAAGAAATCCAGGGCAGAAGGAGTGAGCAGTGCATTGCCTGAGTAAAAGGTTGGCTCCCCAGTTGCAAGGATTTGACATGTACTACCGATAATGGCTTCATGAAGACGTCTTCCACGAGTACATGACCTTATATTTCCCCACCAAGGATGCTTTGCGTTGAAGTCACCGCCTGCAAGGAATCTGCTGCCTAGAGTTATGAACAGCTGCTCGAAGTCGGCCGCGCTCCATTGTTCGTTAGGAGGAAGATATAAGGAGGAAATCTTAATGTATCCACCATTTGTTGGCACATTTACACTGGCTGCTTGTAAGCTAGTGAGTGTGATGGGATCAGATTGCGTATGAGAAATACTTGATCGAATAATAATAGCGGAACCACTCTTTGAGGTGCCGCTGGGATGATTGGCATAGTATTGCTCGTATCCAGGAATATACACCTTTTGACCGGGGCGCATGTGCGTTTCTGTTACTAGCATAATGTCTATTGTATTAGCAGCAAGGAACAGTCTCAGTTCTTCAGTATTTTTAACCAAACCTCGTGCGTTCCAAAGACCAATTTTTATTAGTGAGTTAATCATTTGGAAATTAGCTTTTGTATCAGTTCACGAAAGGCTCTATTAGAGTCCATCGCATCCTGAATTAGATTAAACATTGATCCATTCTAGCATTTAGATCAAATATAGCCTTTTCCATAAGGCTGAATTTAATACTGAAGCGGTCTTTAGCAGTCTCGTTCGATATGGGCCAGTTTTGCCTAGTTATCATCTTGACTTGATTTTCCCTTGCTGGTCTGGCTATGTCAGCATACGAGAAGCCACTCTTAACGGTGGTGTTTGAGATGAACTGATCTGTAGTGTTTTGATTCATTCTGTAGGTATTAGCCATACCGTCTCTCGGCAGCCTCACCTCAGGCTTTAGCTTTTTGCATAGTTCGACTCTAACTTTGCAGCCTTTGAAACTAGATATATGGTCTTCTCCACAATTCGCGCATACATATTTGTCGCTGGCATTTACTTGGCACAATGCAGAGGCTGTATCATGATCGCCAGAGCATTTGCCGCAGACTGGCTTCTTCAGACAATAGTTTCGCGTGTGTCCGAAGTCTTGACACCGGAAGCACTGCACCAGTTCACTTCTAGGTTTTGCCTTGGAAATTGTTACCCTATGCCTGCCTATTTGGCTTATTAGCAGTGCCTCTGCTACATTTGGGGCGTTTTGCAAATTAACGAAGAATAAGTTTTGCCTTGTTCTTGCGTTTTTAGAATCTTCGTCATCCTCATCATTTGTTTGAACGTTGCGCCAGTTTGGTTTTCTGGGGCAATATATATTCAAAACTATGAAACCCTTGTCAGTGAAGGCACGTTCTATTAGTTCTTTGGGCACGTTTGGGTGAATATCATGTATCACTAATCTAAATGGTTTATTTTCTTTTAATTGATGGTGCCAAAACTCACATTTTTGGTTAGACAATGTGCTTACAACCGTTCGAAAGGCACTTGGGTTCTTGGTGTATATACGTGAGATACCAAACTTCGATGTACGGATTTCGTAATCGTTCGCCGGTACCACAGTGTTAAGTATTTGCTCTAATTTATGTATTTTGTGCACATGTGGCACACATATAGCTGGAGGCTTACGCGTTTTAATCTGCTGCTGTTCTGTGACACTTTCGCTAAGGCAACTGGTTTCAGCTTCATCTTTTTGGCATTCATCGTCGAATTCCATGGCAGACTCAGCTTCACCAGCGAGGACTGCAAATCGGTTACTACTATTAGATGCCGGCGTGGAAGTGGCATTGAAGTTTAGTTGACGCCCTTTAGTAAGGTTGGGTTGAGTTTTGGATTTTTGAATCGTTTTTGAGGCTTTGTCGGTTTTTTTCTGCTTCTTATGCAGTGGAACCAATGGGATTTGAAAGGAACAATTGTTTGTTCGTTTTGCGTTTTGAACAATGTTGCTCGTAGAACATGATGCGCTTGCAATAGAGCAGATGCTGCTGCTAACTGCAGTTGTTACAGATGTGTAACTTGGTAAATAGCTTCCAGTAGTAAACGTTACGCTACACGTTGTAGTTGTATTTGTTGTTTTGCTAACGTAGCTTGGTTGTCTTAAAGCTTCTTCCAAGTCTCTGGCCAGTCTGCTACGGAGATCTTCTGATGAACCAGCTATTCTTTTCTTCTGCGCGAACTCACCCAGCGTATTGCTACGCTGCGAGCCAGCAGAGAGGTCTTTGCTCATCTTTACACACTTTTTTAGGCAATTAACAATATTTGTCAAAACAAAATTTGCAGTTGCCCCATTAACCGCTGTTTATTGCCCCCCGCTTGAGCCACGCTCAGGCGAGGGCGAGAAGTTGTTTTTTACGAACAGAGTCGAGTGCGGGAAGTTAGAAGACGAGTGCGGAAGGTTGGAAAGCGAGTGCGTGGAAAATACGGGAGTGCAGCGAACGCCAGCGGGCCAGGAGCACCACATAGAAGCAGGACAACACGGACGTTTTCCCCGGAGTCACCCAGCCAACCGATCAGCAGCCACCACGGGAGCGGCGCAGCGGCACAGCGAGGGAGCCAAAGGGAAACAGGGTGAGCTACGGGACCGACGATCCGACCCGGACGGGNTATTTTTATACAAAAACAATTAAAAATTTTTTAAATATTTATTAAATTTTATGATATGTTATACTAAATTAAAAATAAAAATAAATATATTACAAAGACCCATTTTTTTGCGAAATTCGGACTGCATATTTTGTTTCCATCGCAGAAATAGTTCTTTACACGATCACAAAAAAGCGAATAACTCTGAAGGTTGCAAAAAGTTGCAGCTAAATTTTACAACATAGATTAAAAAAACATTCACAAATATAACAAACTAAGTTTAGTTGAGGGGTAAGAGGGGGATCATATCTATATCTTTCTCTGAAATCATAGTATACACAAAAAATTCACCACTCGGCAGGTCACTGATAAAACATTAAATTTAAAATATTAACACACCACAAAATGACATACAAATTTAACAGTTTTATAGTAAATACCTTTCTTTTCCATATTAATTTTAATTTACTACGATTGGAAGCGATTTAATATAAAGATTTAATTTTTTCGTAGGAGCAAATTTGCAAGCTCCGTTCGCTGCAAAGACCACGTGTTTTTTTTGTCTCTCCCTTTTCGTAGCGCGTACGAATGAGATACAGAAAAAATGAAAACGGTGTTAGATTCAGTGATCTATTGAGAAACAAAAACAAAAAAAAAGTTTAACATTTCGGATTTTCGTTTTTTTATTTTTGGCCTATGAAATTCCCCACTGTGCGCTGGCCCTGGGATTTCCAGGCTGGGCTAAGGGACCGGACTAGCCCAAGAAAAGGAAAATTTGTCGGCCGACTGACCCTTCAATGGCTACCAGCCTCGCCTGATTTTCAATCAATATTACCCACGCTGGGGAAAGGGAAGTTAATTAGCCCCGGTCCCAATTTTCACATAAACCAATGAACTTACTCTGGGACTAATTTTTCTTCTCCGACTAGAAACTTGAGTCACTCGCGTTTGTATCTTACGTCGCGTGGGAAAACCCCGACTCACACTCTTTAAGAAACTGAGGCTAAGACAAACTCTGTCCGACAGATACCAAGTCGTCTGTTCTTTCAAACTACACGGGCACTAAAGAGAACGAGTCGGGTTGCATCCGAGCTTTTAAGCGCAATGCTAGCGGAAGTCACCGCGATCTAAATCCCCTCTCTCTCTTTAGACCGACCCGCTAATCTTCCCTGATCACGACATGCGGGTGGTCCATCCTAACCGGTCACTTAATATTGGGACAAGCTAGCGCCACCTAGCGTGCATATTTATGCGTCACAATTGCATACCTGCAGCTTGTCCACTCTAAAAAATGGCTGCACGCACGGTTGCCATTCCAAAAAAATTTTTTGTACCAAAATTTTGAAAAAATTTACCAATTTGAGCAAAAATGTACCACAAATTTTTCTCGGTATTTTTTAAAACTAAAATTTCTTAACGTTTTTTTAAAATGATCTTTTATTATTTCACGTTTCATTTTTTACTTCAAATTATAGTTAAATTATTTTTAAAAATGAACAGTCTTTTGGAGACCAAACATAGTGAAGGTCTTTACAATTAATCAATTCTTTACAATACATAATATTATTTAGTGTCTTAAATTCTAATTTATTTCGTAATTTAGTTTTTATTAAAGAAATTTCAAAAAATTTTCTCTCTGCAGCAGCAGAGCTGTGTGGCAACGACATCAAGTTATATATGAATTCTATCAAGCTTTTGAACAGCGATTCGTCAAAACCGTTTTTTTTACTTCCAATGTCTGTCCAAAATTTACAAATGTCTTTTTCTTTTCCCTTATTTAAAGACAGACGGAGTTGGTTCCATTGGGATATTGAATCATCGGGATCACCATTGTATAAATTTTCGAAGGTTTTCATCAAAGGTACTATTGAAAGTTCATCTTCGCTTAGAAATTTAGCTGGAGTTATTGCCTCTAAAAGTTTTACATCTTCTCTTTCGAAGTCAAATCTCATTTTTATTTGTGAAATCAGCTCAATATAGTTTCTTATAATCGAATAGTTTCTTTAATTTTACACTTTTCAAATTCACTCAGATTTTCGCTATCAATATACTGCTGCGCTTTTGTACCAATACAAATATTTGCTACTGGTAAAAAGTGATTTTTATCTTTAAGGACGATATCTTTTATATTTTTGTTTTTAATATAAGGAGTTTGACAGAAGTTACATAATATTAACAGAAACTTCAAGTCTATTGTATAGGTACGGAAGTCTGACAGATTCGGATTGAAATTCAGTGTTAAGTTCATTAATAATTTTTAGAGCGTACGTTAAAAACAATATATATGCTTTTATTTCCGGTGCTAACATAATATTGGCTCCTTGGGCTTTATGTTATTGACTTCCAAACATTGGGATAGAAAATAAAGCTGTAGTGCATCCCACTGCTCTACAATTCTACAAATAACTTTATCAAGAGAAAGCCACCGTGTCATTGCTAATCCTAAGATCTTATGGGGCTTGATGTCGCAGAAGTCTTGAAATTCTTTTAGCTCTAGCACTCTCTTAGGACTCCACGCGAAATAGGAATAAATGTTCCTGCACAGCTTTTCAACGTCTGATGGCAATTTTTTGCAAGAGTAGCTTGCGCACAAATGTAGTGAGTAGAAATGTAGAAAATGTACCAAAATGAAAAAAAGTGATCCAATGTACCAACGCATAAAAAATGTACCAGTTTTGGTACATTTGTACCAAAAATGGCAACCGTGGCTGCACGCAGCAACGGCAAAACAAACAATTCCCCTTCATCGGCTTTTTGAACCTAATATATGTACCGATTCAATGCTGTTCATATCATCGATATTTACTCGTATTGTCCGATCTGGATGTAATTTTGCATGCACGTGTTTGCCGATTGGCGGACTTGACGGAATCAAAAGTATGTCTCTAGGAGCGTGGAAAAAATCTGGGAATGATATATTTATACCTTTTGCAAAAGATCTTATTTAAGGCAAGTTATGGGCAATATGCCAAAAAAAAATACAGTTTTATGCAAATTAAGAAGGCGGAAGGGGCCGTGGAAAATATTTGAAATACACTTGATCTGCCTGCAACAATAACACACCAAAAGCAAAAAGAATTAGACTTTTATCCCTTACCATCTCCGAGAACGAGGTGTTCATACATACAGACAGACGGACGGACGGACAAACGGACGGACGGACAGACGGACATGGCTATATCGACTCGGCTGTTGATGCTGATCAAGAATATATATACTTTATGGGGTCGGAGATGTCTCCTTCTGGCTGTTACATACATTTGCACAAAGTTAATATACCATTTGTACCTTAAGGTACATGGTATAATAAAATCAAGGAAATGGTTTATAAAGAAAAGAGGTACATGGTATCTCGTTGTCGAGAAACTAAAGCGTTCCTACTTGTTTTTTTTATTTATGTAGATTTTTTTTATCATCTTCTAAGTGGTATTTGCTCAGTTTTTCGTTAACCCAATCAGACACAATTGATATTTTGCGATTGTTGCTGCGCCAAATATCGAAAAGATCGCTATGGCGAAACTCGAACGAACCTGAATATTGTGGATTTGTAAGAAAAGGGGGACGAACGGGGAAAATGTGTTAACTAGCTCTGAAAAACGACATTTATGTGAACAAACTGACGTTGTTAGTTTATGTCGGCAGACGTGGGGTCGTTTTTTTTTATCCACGAAACACAGGGGACGCATGCTAATTTTCTACAAAAATACACATAAATTGGACATTAAACACAACTCAAATACTAAAACTATACATAAATGTACAATATACAGTTAATAATACACACTTTGATCTTCAATTTCCATTATTAACTTGAGTTTGTTCGAACAGATAATTTTTAATTTCACGCACAAACGTAAACAAAATAATTTGGTGTCAATTTCCTAAACCTAAGCAGCTGATCGATTGCATTCTTTTGAAAGATCATACAAAGCTTCAGTGAAGCTTTTAAAACTTTATTATTTAAGTTTTTAGAAGTATGATGTATTAACTTTAAGAATTTAAAACCAAAAATACGAAACATTAACATAAAAATTTCGACTTTATGCCAAAAAATCCGACTCTTGGACCATAGTGCACGTTGGGCGGAAACGCCGATTTTTTGGCATAAATTCTAATTTTAGAGATACTGGGCTCAAATTTTGCATATATGCTTAAACTATTTTTGTCGAATTTCGTATTTTGTTATTTTTGATATTTGACCACGCCTATGCCCGCCGCCCACATCAACAGTGGGCCATATGCCCATTTTTACTTACTTTTTTCATAAACTAAAGTTTTTAATAAATAGAACTACAACTTTTACTAAATATGCTTCCATTAGTTATTAAATTTAATATTTTTAACATTTTTTTTAAATTTCATATTTTTTTCTAACAAAAAATTTTTTTTATAATTCTACATCTAAATCAAAATCAAAACAAGTAGAAACGCTGTAGTCGAGATTCCTCGACAACGAGATACCATGTACCTCTCTTGCCGTTGCCTTGGGAAGGGGTGGGTAAAACTTTAATTGGTCATATCTTCTATATTTATTGTCCGATCTGAACGTAATTTTGCATGCACGTGTTAGACGATCAGCAGACTTAGCAGACTTAAAACTAAGTTTCTAGCTTTAATCATTTTGGAGATATCGATTTTTTTTGCGACTATGAGGGCGGAAAGGGGCGTGGCAAAAATCTGGAAATGGCATTATCTGCATAATAGTTAAACGGTCCTAATGCAAAAAGAAACAGGTTTCTAGCTCTTATTTTGTCCAAGTTATCGAAGAAAATGCAGTTTTATGCAAATTACGAAGGCGGAAAGTGGCGTGGCAAAAATTTGAAATAAACTCGACCTGCGTACACATATAACGGACCTAAAGCAAAAAAAAATTACACTTCTAGCTCTTACCATCTCCGAGAACGACGTGTTCATACATACAGACGGACAGACGGACGGACAGAAGGACGGACAGACGGACAGACGGACATGGCTAGATCGACTCGGCTGTTGATGCTGATCAAGAATATATATACTTTATAGGGTCGGAAACGCTTCCTTCTCCCTGTTACATACTTTGCACAAACTTAATATACCATTTGTACCTTAAGGTACATGGTATAAATATTTTTAAATTCAAAATCGTATTCCATATTGTCTACTTCGTCAATTGTCGGTGATTCCAACAGCTCAATAACTTTTTTCGGTAGAGCTTGTGTCCTGGAGTTTCTGTATGAAGAGATTCCGAATAGATACGGATCAGAAGAATCCAGAGCTCTGTGGAAAACGTCTGCCAAATTATTTATTCTGCTGTTTTTTCTAGCATGAAATAGTCTATCACGCTTATAATGCTTATTACGTGCCTCAGAAGCATTTTCTCCCAAGCAACCGACAGGAAGAACCGAACATATAATAATATCCGCGCCGTGAACTAAGAACTTGTGAACGGTAGCGGTCGTCGGATACCATGGATATTTATTTATGTAGGTGTAAGATAAGGGTTTCTTCACAGAATTTCTTAAACTTAATGGCAATTAAGCAATTTTTGTTTATTTTATCGCATAGCCAATCAAAAGTAGCGTCAATACTGCGTCCCCACATCCAACAAATCGGATCGATGAATGTTAAGTTGTCCTAAAACTATTCAAATATTTTTAATTTGCGCAAGTATGCGCAAAAGGTGGTAACTTTATTTCAATATACGTACATAGAATAACACACAACCTCATTTGCAGTTCACATAATACGACGTAATATCATTAGTTCTAGTCCACGAAACACCGGCATTTTGGGGTTAGGTTCCATATAAAACATGTATATATAAATCAACTAAATATAACATAACACAAACACATACATAATTTTGAAACTTTCAACAGTATTCTATATACCTTGATGTCTTTTTTCCATACTTAAGATTCAAAATATGCACTGTGTTTTAATAATTGAAAATTAACAAACGTTGGCCACGTGAAAGAGAAAAAGTTTTAAACACATAACCTAGAACAAGCTGACTTTAAATGGCTACCAAAAAGCCAGGAATGGCAATAAAAATATTTTAAAAATATTTTTATAGTGGGGCAACATTTGTTTTTAACGGAATAAAAAAAAAGGGGAAATTTAACAAAATAATTTTGGACTTTATGCCAAAAAATCGGCGTTTCCGCCCAACGTGCACTGTCTTTAGTGGATCTATTAAATTAATTTCTAACTGCCCTGTCAAGACTCGAGTTTTTGGAATACCGCCAATAAACCTATCAGAGTAACACTTTAGGATATTCGTTAAGGCCATTTTATCGGATTCGACTAAATCAATATCATCATTTATAATATCTCTGTAATCAGTTACAGTCAAAACATCTACCCTTTTTGTTTTATAAATTTGGAATTTGTCGGCGTCTATCGTTACTCCAAAGCCCTGGCTAAGGATTTCACGACCAACCAACACATCGTATTTCAGATACTTATCCATTATTACGTGTAACAAAATTTCAAAACAGTATTGTTCAATATTTATATTACATAATACATGCTGTGTACTACAAATGGCATCATTACTTATACCGTTAAGTTTTACAATGTTATTTATTCTTTTTCCCTTAAATTTATCTACGGCGCTTTCCTTCACTAAAGAGCATTCAGCACCCGAATCAAAGCAAAATGGAATAGACTCACCGGATGCCCTTATTATTCCAGACGGTGGAGCTACTGTGCAGATATCTACCCGCTTCTCATACGTTCGGCCTTTTGGACAAGCAGGTGCAAAATGTCCTATTTCGCCGCACTTGAAGCACTTAACACCTGAGCGATCCTTCGGTCCAGTTATGTTGCTGCCGCTGTGGATTTTGCCTTTGCTCTGGCCCTTCTCCAAGCGAGCACCACATTCGGCGTATTTATGGCCAGCCTTTCCACAATAATTGTATTTCATCGGTGTCGGAAACATGAACTTCTTGCGCTCCGAGCCTGTTGAATCGTCGTCCATACTGCGCTTTTTGAAAGAGTGTGCGTGTAGCTGTTTTTGTAGCTCATTGCGAATTTTCACGTTGTTTGTAAAAACCCAGCGCGTCAACTTGTTGTCTATTTGCGCCATGTGAGCCAGAGTCACGGATACCGCTATTTCTTCCAAATCCTTGGTTTTCCATTTTGACATAAGTAGCGTCACAATACGGCTGCCGTATTCGGCGAAGCCCTCCTCCGGCTTTGGTCGATCACTCAGAACATTTAATAGCATGGCAGCAGAAGTCTCAATTCCAACAAAGCGTTGTATGAACAGCTCCTTGAACTGCGCCCAAGTGATGCCGGCAAAGCAAATTTGGGAAAGCCACTGTGATGCGCAGCCTTCTAGTGCCTTGCTTAGGACGATCACCAGAATTAGATCAACTGTTGAACACCAAGAGGAAGCATCTGCTCCAGCGATGTCAGGGTTGAATTTTGGAAGAGTCACATATGACGCTGTTCCATCGACTGGCGGTGCCCTTGGTGTCTGCATGTTTTTGATGATTTCCAGTAGGTTGCGGTTTTGTAGCTCCATCGCTGACAAATACGGATCGGTGGCATGAGCTGTAGGCAAAGCAGATCCCACTTCTGATGTCGGCGGCAAGGGTATGTCGGCCGACGTCAAGGATAGGTTTTCCATTCTGATGCTTCTATTGATTTTAGCAGCTGCACAGCGAGTTCCGATCGGTTCGAATACCCAGCTCAACTGACTATCAGCATACGCGCCCACGTCTTGAACTCACTCAAGTCGAGCGTATGCAGCCATCTCTGTCTTACTCATGACTCTTGGTATCCCACGATCGGACCTCACTCAGCAGCAGAGCGTCTCTGCCTCTTTCGCTCAATATCAGCTAGTAAAGCAGAAGCAGGGAATTCCCCGCATTACCCGAATGCTACTTTTACTAGGAATCACACTGCGACGCGCTCGGCAGAGCTTTTGCTCTCCCTCCCCACCGCGCTCTCATTCCAAAGCTTCTCTCTCATTAAGCTTATCTCCGACATATACTTTATAGCAAAGCTCGCAAATAACAGTTGACCGTTTCTTGCACTCACCAAAAAACTGTTTTTGCCCACCACTTGCTGAAAAAGTCAGACAAGAACCGTTCATCAGTGTCTCGTGAACGAACGGTCTGTGCTCAACCAAAACCAAATTTTGTGCTTTCTTTTTGATCTGCTCATTCGCTGAGCGATTTGCAACGGGCGAAGAAAATAACAGTCTTTTGCTTTTGTATGAGTTTGTATGCGAGTAACTTTTAAGCCACACATGCTTTTGTGGATTCGGTGCGTTTGGAATGTTCTAATTCTTGTATCAAGATGGGTCATATTTTTTTTGAATACATTGATATACGCGTTAATTGCATCTTAAACGACCAGCAAACATTTTTAGCAAAGCTAAATCTAAAAAAAATGCATACCGCTTATTGGAGCTAAAGCAAGTAAGGCTACGTGTGTTTGAAGTTAAGGTCCTGTTTTATTGTTGTTAATTGCATGTCAAAAACTCGCACTTTTACTAAACTAATATTGCAAAAAATATGTTCTAATTTATTTTTTATTTAAGTAGCATAAATATGCAAGATTTGTTGCTAAACGTTATCTAAAAGGTGCTAAAGACAAATGACCATTTACAATGAGCTTTTTGTTTTTTCGCTCTTCTGCTGACCATCAATGAGCGAGCGTTCAGTTGAATCGCTCTCTCTAAGTTGTTGATAAGTGAGCATAACAAAAACCCTGCAACTGAGAACAATTAACCGAAAACCAAAACAAAGAGCAACGAAAAGTTCTGTTCAGATCGAGAGCACACGAGCATAGCCTTTTTCGGTCCTGTTAGTGAGCAGACCTCAACACGAAAAACGGTCAACTGGTATTTGCGAGCTCTGCTTCATAGGGTCGGAAAAGCTTTCTTCTCCCTTTTCCATATTTGACATTCGTACGAATTCAATTTACACTTATTTTTTTTTAAGAACCGGGTATAACAAGTAGTAACGGTGTAGTCCAGATTTCTCGACAACGAGATATCATTTATGTACCTCTCTTGCCGCGGTATGCCGTTGCTGTGGCAAGGGGTGGGTAAAACATTATTTGGCCATATCTTCTATATTTATAATTCGATTTAGTAATTTGCATGCACATGCCCAGAAATTAGCGGACTCAGCGGAATTTAAATTTCGAGCTTTTGCGATGTATATAGAAAAAGCGATGGCGGAAATGGGCGGGGGTAAAAAGCGAACCTATTTTGTCCAAGTTATAGTTAATTAATAACTATGGAGAGGAGTGTGTAAAAAATTGAAATAAATTCGATCTGCTTGCATTAATAACACACTAAAAGCAAAAATAATTACTCTTCTAGCTCGTACCATCTCCGAGAACGACGTGTTCATACAAACAGACAGAAAGACAGACGGACATGGCTAGATCGACTTGGCTGCTGGTGCTGAACAAGAATATACATATGTATATACTTTATAGGGTCGGAAACGCTTCCTTTTCCATATTACATATATTGCACAAACTAAATATACCATATGTACCTTAAGGTACATGGTATAATAAAAAAAGAAATGGTTGATAGAGAAAATAAGTAGTATCTATCTTGTTGTCGAAAAATCTCGACTACAGCGTTTATAATTTTTTTTTTTATTTTTGTGACTGTTGAGAGCTAACTGTGTTGCCACAAAAAAAAAAACGCTCCTGCAACACTCATGTGCCATTTTTCCAAAATTTCCTAATATGATAGTTTATGATAAAAAAATGTCTTCTCTTTTGTATATACGTATTTAATGTAGAAACCATATATATTAAAAATGCAGCAAATTCGCGATACATACACTGCCGCTCAACTGAATAGGTTCATAATTTCAGAAATAGAAATAGGTCTATAATTCCTAAGCCAGTTTTCCGATTTACATAATTTTTTTTTCTTTAATTCTTAAATCATATTTAAATTAAAATCTGAAGACGGTTTTTATAGAAACATATTATTTATTGATTATTTATATTTTCTCATGAAAGGTTAACAAAATCAATGATTTTTTTTGGTTCATCTGAATAGGTTCAACTTAAACAAATTCAAATTACATAAGGAACTTAAGACAATTTCATATTCTTAGCACTTGGTTTATACTTAAGTACAATTATAATGTAATGTTTAATAAATTTAATATTGAGTGAATCTGCCGTTTCTGGCTATAACTTCATATAAACGATCGGGAAGCGAGCTATACAAATTTTGCAGTATTTGAAGCGAAATGGTTTTCCAGGCCGATTTAATTGCCGCAACTAAAGATGTTTTGCAATCAAATTGCTTACCTCTTTCATATACCTTGCGTGATAGCAACCCCCATACGTTTTCCATTATATTAAGGTCAGGTGAATATGGGGGCCATTCGAGCAAGTCCACATTTTGAGCCTTAATCCATTCTTTTACCACCTTTGTTGTATGAATAGGAGCGTTATCATGCTGGTAAGTCCATTTAATGAGGTGAAAACGCAGCTCGCACTATATGCCTCCTTTCTGCCGCAGAGGTGGCGTATTTGACTCCGCCTTTCATATTTTTTCCATATTCTGTTTTGTTTCTTAAGAAATTACTAACAACATTTTGGCTTCGTCCAATTTTTTGAGCAATTTTGCGATGGCCAAGACCACATTCATGGTAGGCTTCAATTTGGCCTCTTTCTTGCTCGGATAACTGTTCGCCGCGTCCCATTTTTCAATTAATTTAAAGGAATTGCGTAGAAATTAGCGAAAGAAATAGCAAAACAGAAAATGCAAATTAACGGTACTTCGCAAACGGTTCTTTACTAGCACACACTGATGGACACAAATATAATGTTAAAATGTATTTAAAAAAACATGCGTAAGATCAATATGTGATGAACGAATCATGAAAATGCAAGCGGATTTATGTGAACCTATTCAGTTGAGCGGCAGTGTATGTATATTATTAAGTAATTCCATTTTCAATCTACACAAGTACAATTACTGCCTGAGAGAATCGAATGGCACGGCCATACTCTACCAGCCAACTAGGTGGTGTGTTTGTTTCAGCAGGCGGCAAATTTAAAATTCTGTTGCATCAGTACACGTTTTTGCATTGTATTTATAGTTTTAACTGACTGAAGGCTTGCCTGCATTCTCTGATTTGGCATACGTTTTTAATATAATAATAATTCTTAAATTCCAGGGTAAAATAATATTAAATAAGTTCATATTCAATTCCATTTCGATTTATTACAGATAATACCAACTTATGCATACATTCCATATTTTGTTTTTTTTTTTAGATTTCAAATTATTCCAAATCAAATTTCCAAGTCGACATATTGTATGTTTGTATCATTCTTAACACAGTTAATATGGTATGAAACCAAATATTTTATAAATAATAGAAGATAGTCGAGTGTCTCGACTATATGTTAAATACCCGGTTCTCAGTTTCAACCTGATTTTTAAAACATTAACATATGAGTTAACACCTAAAATGTCAAATAACTAAGTAATACTGAATTAGCGACGTGCACCGGATGCAATATGACGCCGTGGCACCAATAAGGATCACACGGATCGAAAGACACGTGCGCTGAGTAAGCATTGATTATGCTTGCGATCGTGTGAAAGCCAAAAGAAATAAAACACCCAAATATTTGGCAAGCTGACTGAACCTCATGGCCAACAGCACAATGCACTTGCATTGTCCATTTTGGAGCGAAGACATGGACTTCAGTTACAGCAATAACATCAGCTATCAATGGCATCGAGGGACGCCGGCAGCAGTAGCTAGCGCGCCCGAGACCGCGGCAGCGATGTAGCGACTCATAGGTGTAAGAATCACAATTTTCTGTTCTAATCCGACAAAATCTATTTAACTTATGTGTACGAGTATGAGAAGTGCGCAGCATTTTTCTATGGTGGTGTGGCTTGCGGGGGTGCCGGGGTGCGGGGGGAGGTTATTTTTTTTTAAACAAACTTGTGCTGAACTATCACGAAATTCTGAATATGCAATTAGTTTTCCTCTATCTTTTATAGTCTCCAAAATCTAGGCGTTTATCCGGACAGGCGAACGGACGGACGGGCAGAAAGACTGACATGGCTAGCTCTAACATATTCGGCTGTTGATGCTGAATAAGAATATGTATACTTTATGGGGTCGGAAAAGCCTTCTTCTCCCTATAACATATATTCTTACGAATTCATTATCCATGTTCTTTTTAAGATCCGGGTATAAAAAGTATTGTATATAAAATTTAAAAAAAAGTGTCTTTCAGCAACTAATTTTTTTACCTGAGTTGTATAAGATATTTTTGTTTCGTTCACAAAATAATAAAATTTCTGGCAGCTAGCATACAATGTACATATATGCAAATCAAATTCGGTATACGCTATGTATATTTCCAATGCTTATCGGTTCTCGTAAAATGCTTATAGACTCTCAAGACATGCATTAAAGTACGCTAATATTTCAAATCGTTATAGGGACTTCACAAAAAAAAATCTTAGATAATTATTTATGGATATTAATCTTAATACTAGTAAAATTTGTTTTTCCGCTATTGTTAATGTTTTCTTTGGGCTTGTGTGTATGTTGTTTTATAAAATCTGTTTAGCTTGGCGCGCTCTTGCGTCAAGTATCCTCACTGGCGACGACGGGTCCACCACTGGTCAGCTCAAATTTATTGCCGTTGAGATTCGCAATGGGAATGGCATTGGGCATGGGCATAGGCGGGGAGGTCTCTAGGGAAACGCTGTTATTGTTGTTATGTCCCTTAAACACTTTATCTATATCACAAGCCACCGGGGCATGGCACTGAGCCAGAGCCACAGACTCCGCCTGGGCTTGGGCCTGAGCTTGGGCGTGCGCGGCAAAGCTGCGCACCTGCAGGAAGAGTCCGCCGTTATTCATAAGTCGCGCCTGATGCTCTTGCGCCTTGGCCCGCAGACAGGCAATCGAATTGTTTCTGTAGAACGATAAGATATTTTCATATTAGAAAATTGAAAATTTCATAGTTTTATTTAAGCCTTATAGATTTTGGGGGCTAATTCCGTTTGATATATTTTGCTATTTTCGAGTGTCAAAAGTTTTTTTTTCAAAAGTGAATATCTAATTGGATCTATCTAAACGGTTACAGTCATCACAAAGCTAAGGCGGAGGCACCAGCCAGCAAGCGGTCCCATTACAAACCAACCTCCCCACCGAAGAAAAGTAAAGGAGATGTTTAAGAACGGAATGAACGGAAGGGCTGATCGACAGAGGACAGCGATGACGCTGTCAAAACACTTCCGGATGCACATTTTCAAGGTTGCATTGAGGCAGGCAAATCCAGGCAGGGTGCTTGAGATATAGTCACGTCATATTCCACCCTAGAACAGGCAAATGCTCTCATGTCCTTCACAAGGCCTACAGGCCAATAAGCTTAACATCAATCACCCTAAAAACACTAGAAAAACTGTTGGAACTCCACTTCAGAATTGCAACATGCACGCTGATGGAGACAAATCAACATGCTTACTCAAAAGGAAAATCTATGAAAACAGCGTTACACTGTCTAGTAGCAAGGAAGCACACGGGGCCTATTTTACTAACGGTAGCAATCAACGCCTCCACCTGTTGTTGGACTACAATGGTCCTCTCGAGAAGAGGTCATCCAGATTACATAATTTTTATATTAATTTTTTAATTTAAAAAAATTAGTGTTGTTTTTATGGGAGCGGCTTAGGGGAATGATATTCCCAATAATTCCCAAAAATACGTTATCATATCAATAACTTGCACGGTTAAGGAGTTAATAAATTTGTCTCAAAAAAATGGTAAAATTCCCCATATTGCAAATACCGTCAAACAGGGCTGCCTCTTTTCGCAGCTACTGTTCAATTTGGTAATAGACGAGTTCATGAGAGACGTAAACAGATCCAAGCGTGGGATCACATGGAGCTTCACCCGTCATCTTGAAGCCCTAAGCACCCAAGTGGAGTAACGAGGAAGAAGCACTCTGGTCACTTGCACTTCACTTGTCTCCTTTAAAACCAGTGCTTAAAACAATTTGGAACGCTGTAGTCGAGATTTCTCAATAACGAGATACCATGTACCTCTTTTCTTTATCAACCATTTTTATACCATGTCCTTAACCATTGTACCTTAAGGTAGTACAAATGGTATATTAACTTTGTGAAAATGTATGTAACAGGCAGAAGGAGACATCTCCGACCCCATAAAGTATATATATTCTTGATCAGCGTCAACAGCCGAGTCGATATAGCCATGTCCGTCTGTCCGTCCATCCGTCCGTCCGTCCGTCTGTCTGTCTGTATGTATGAACACCTCGTTCTCGGAGATGGTAAGAGATAGACGTGTAATTTGGACCAAATAAGAGCTAGAGACCTATTTTTATATATCCTATTTTTATATATCCGATGACTTCCGAATTGAAGTCAAAGAAGAAATGGATGACGTCACCCCAGCGTGTGCGGCATGCCGTTGCCTAGGGAAGGGGTGGGTAAAATTTCAATTGGCCATATCTTCTATATTTATTGTCCGATCCGTACGTAATTTTAAACGTACGTGTTTGACGATCAGTGAATTGAAAATTATTGGACTGAAAATTATGCCTCTAGCTTTTACCATTTCGAAGATATCGATTTTTTTTTAAATACGAGGGCGGAAAGGGGCGTTGCAAAAATCCAAGAATGACATTATCTGCGCAATAGTTAAACGGACATATTGCAAAAATATTTAGTCCAAGTTATAGGCAAATGTGTCGAAGAAAATACAGTTTTATGCAAATTGTGAAGGCAGAAATGTGCGTGGCAAAAATTTGAAATAAACTTGCTATGCCTGCAACAATAACACACCAAAAGCAAGAATTAGTCCTCTATCTCTTACCATCTCCGAGAACGAGGTGTTCCTACATACAGACAGACGGACAGACGGACATGGCTATATCGACTCGGCTGTGGATGCTGATCAAGAATATATATACTTTATGGGGTCGGAGATGTCTCCTTCT
This sequence comes from Drosophila ironensis, assembly GCA_021223825.1. Taxonomy (NCBI): domain Eukaryota; kingdom Metazoa; phylum Arthropoda; class Insecta; order Diptera; family Drosophilidae; genus Drosophila; species Drosophila ironensis. The sequence continues at coordinate 262,938 of JAJJHQ010011419.1, forward strand.
GGCTGTTACATACATTTGCACAAAGTTTATACCTTAAGGTACATGGTATAAAAATAACAAAACCAGCAGCAACGAAAAAACGGAACAAAAAACCACAAAACCAACAACACAATCCAAATCCGCAATAATACAAGCAGCGATAAGACATTTATCGTTGCAAACACGGAAAGAACATCATCCAACACCACATCTACACAGCTGTCCTACACCAAAAAAACACAATCGATGCTGATGATTACGATTACGACTACGATGATCAAATCTAACAAAACTAAAATCACTTCTATTCTCCCAACTACTTCTTCCAACTGAAAACAAAATGAACTTAATATATCAGACGATTCTATGGACGCCTCTGATATATAAAAATAATCTATTCTTTTCCATTGCCCATATTATTTGCGGATATTATTTGCCTACAAGAGACTAATGTTAAATGTATTACCACACAAGTCGCAACTCTCAAACCTTTTATTGGTTATTTTTTCAATAATTCTGCAATTCTCCATGCGAAGCATGGCGTTGGTATACTTATTCGGCAAAATATCCCACACAAAACTATCAATGTTAACTCTTACACTTGCTCCATTGGCATTGAAAATGTATCCCATCCGAATATAATAATATTTAACTCCTATTTCCCCCCAAACAAAAGGCTATTAGCCACCGATTTAATAGATATCGTAGTCAGTTCAATAACCTGTAGTTTATGTTGGGGACCTCAATGCGTGGAGCCCGCTCTGGGGGCCCCGCTCTCGCAATTCTAAAGGTTATCAAGTCGAAGACTTCATTGTCAGAACAAACCTTGCCATTTTAAATGACCATTCTGCCACCCATCACTCGACTCATTACTCTTTTACCAACATTGACCTGAGTATGGCTTCCGCAACCCTGGCACCATACAGAAAATGGTAAATTATCCAAAACCTACACGGAAGCAATCAGTTTCCTATTACAATTAACCTCCTGACACATCTCAAACCGGAAAAGTTGCCTTTTACGATAAGGTTCAAAACTGACCATACCAACTGGAATACCTTTCAATCCGTTTGTAAGAAAAGCTTTCAATTTTAATCGTCCAATGATCTAAACGTCTTTACTGTCAGAATAACGAAATCCATAAAAACAGCAGCCAACGTAGCCTTTCCTCAAACCAAACCTAAAAAACAAATGGGGAACCCTGTTTTGTTTAGCCCAAATCTATAAGATCTGAGGAAGAACAGGTTCTCTGGCCTACAAAATAGCCTACAAAAAAGCTAGAGCCCTGTTTAAAAGGGAAGCCATTATGCAAAACGTGAATCCTTTGGCAATTGCACCTCAAACATTAACCCACTGTCCACAACTAAAACAAGTAGAAACGCTGTAGTCGAGATTTCTCGACAACGGGATACCATGTACCTCTTTTCTTTATGAACCATTTCTTTGATTTTATT
>JAJJHQ010011474.1:0-134501 GCA_021223825.1 Drosophila ironensis
GTGATCCACTTTTTGTATAGTTTTTATTGTGATTAGTTATTTTTGTTTTATAAATTTTGGGGTGTCTGGAGCTGTGTTTTGAATGTGGTTGAAATATGTTTTTGCAGTTAAGGTTTTTTTTTTCGTTGTTGCACACTTAATACTCTTCTGTATGGGCTTTCTCGGAGCTGTTCTTGCAAAGTTCTGTGCAGCCTTTACAGGTGGAGCCCCTTTACTCCTTCGTAATTTGCACAAAACTGTATTTTCCTCGTTAACTTGGACAATATAAGTTTTTTTTTCCCGAGACTAAAAAGAGGTGTCTCAAATCTTTTATTTTTAACCTAACTAACAATCATGTTGACTGGTACAGAATTAGAAGGCCCTAAAAATCAATTGGTGGGTTGGGAGGTCGTTGCGTCGCAGGCGGGATCCGCTGGAAACCCGAGTCAATCCCCGAACGAGGAAGGACTCTTTTAGCTTCCGGATTTCGTCTTTCACTGCGAGGATGCCAAGATGCCGGTGGATGTTTTCGTTGCGAATATATCAAAGTACCCCAGTGATAGTTCTCAGGATTTTTGATTGTGCGCGCTGTATGATTTCTATGTTGCTGTTGCTCTCGTTCTCCCACAGCTGGAAGCCATACGTCCAGATTGGCTTTAGGACTGAATTGTAGAGTAGTAGCTTGTAGTCCAGGCACAGTGGCGATCGTGAGTTTATGATCCAGAGGAGTCTGCTTGCTTTTAATTTTAGGTGCATCTTCTTACATTCGATGTGCTCATGCCAGGTTAGTCGTCTATCAAGGTGGAAGCCAAGGTACGTTACTTCGTTAGCTTGAGGGATCTGCATACCGTTTAGTTGATGGGTGTGTGTTGGCAAATACGTCTTAATTTTGTGTATGAGTCCTTTTAGCCAAATTCGGTCGAAAGCTTGAGATACGTCGAGAAATATAGCCCTACAGTATTCTCTCTGTTTAAAGGCTGAGCGTATTTCGGATGGTAATCTGTTCACTTGCTCGATGGTTCCGTGGTTTCATCGGAAGCCAAATTGGTGTGCTGGGATAATATTGCAAGTTTCCATATATAGTATTATGCGAGTTAACAAGCATTGTTCAAACCATTTAGACAAACAAGATAGAAGGTTTATTGGTCTATACGATGTCGGAATTGGTCTTTTTCAGGCTTCGGTATCATTATGGTGATGGATTTCTTCCACTTTATTGGGAAATAGCCGTGATTAATGATCCCATTAATAGTTAACAGACGACATCTATAGCGCATTTTGGAAGTTCGACCAACATCTTTGGCGTCAGTAGGTCACCTCAGCTGTGCATTTTCTTCCTGTTGGTGAAGGGCCTGGTCGAGTGGTCGGGTTGCTTCCTTAAGGCATTGCTTTGAGGCAGGTGAACTGGTGTTTTTCAAGTCACGACGCGTTCGCCTCATTTCTGTTCGATTTGCTAATTGGATTTGTAGTATTTGTCTCGGTCTACTTCCTTCCATTGAGGAGTAGACATTTAAGCTGCCGCAACGAGTACTTCTTTCAGGGCGCTCGTAGTGTAGTCGATGTCCGATTCCATGTTAAGTTCCGGGGCGAGATCTATTTGGGCACTCACTTACTTTTTGTATTTAAACTAGTTCGTTTTTAGCGACGGCAGCGATGTTCGGTTATTTCTGGGCTTTGAAGGAGCGTTAGGAGAACAGGCGTGTGGTATGATGATAAGTCCGAGACTGCTTTAGCACTTATTAGATTGCGAGGTATGTTTTTTGTAGGTCTGGGAGCTGGTCTGTTGGCCAGTATGTGGGACTTCCAGGGGAAACATAGTCCAGTTTATTTCTCACATTTATAATTGCATTGTACAATTGCCTTCCTTTGGGAGTCACTAGACGTAATCCCCACTGCGTATGTTTGGCATTTTAGTCACCTGCGGCTATAAAGCGATCTCTAAGTAAATTGTAGAAGTCCATAAATTGTCCTTCCGAGATTGAGAAGCGAGGAGGGCAGTAAACGGCAGCGATTGAAAGGCTTCCGTTACTTGACTGAATTTGTATCTATGTTGCCTGCAAGAAGTTTGTTGCAAACCTTTTGTGAAAATGGTCTCTGATTAGAACTCCGCTTCCGCCGTGGGTTTTCCCATCCGGATGATCTGTGTGGTAGATCTTTTTTGAAAACTGTCTGTGCTTGTAAGATGCGTTTCCACCAGTAACGTCAATATGGTTTTCGTTCAAGAATTGGGACAATTTATGCCGTGAGACATCATTGGCGTTCCAAATTGATATTCGTAGAGTCTGCATAGATTATTTAGACTGTTGTGCTACGAGCAGCTGTATTACCATGATCTGATTTTGAACAAGTGTTTGCATGGTCGTTTTCATGAATGACATAAGCTCCATCAAATGTACTTTGTTCGAGGGTAAGCATCATAGTTTCCATTTTGCTATGCGGCTGTTCTGGGGCGTTTTGAACGCTTTGTGAGTTAGGCTGAAATGGATTTTCTATTCCGGATCGTAGAGCATCGGCATAGGAGAACCCGTTGGTGGTGTTTTGGCGACCGAATAAGGACCTCGCAGCTTTGGCGAAGAAGACGTCTGGCGTAGCTTTTGACGCAATGTACACATTCTGTGGATTTTGATTGCGCGTTGCGATTATTTGTCGCATACGACTCTTTAAATCCTTGTACACCATACATCCTCCATAGTTTGCCGTATGGTTGCCTCCGCAGTTTCCACATTTCTTCACGGTACTGTCCTTGTTTGTAGTGTAGTGAGCAGAGTTGTGGGCGTCCCCGCAGACTACACATAAAGCCCGGAGTGTGCAGTATGACCTATAGTGTCCATACTCTTGGCAGTTAGTGTATTGCACTGGACCGTTGCGTTTATGTGGCTCTTCAACAGTTATTCTCCGATGCAAAGGATATTGCAGATTGTAAATCGAGTGGACTTCGTTCTTCTTCAGCGACTTGCTTTCTGGCCCGAGCTCGACCTTGAAGAGGGGTTCTGGCATTCTGTCTTTATTTCAGATGTTAATAACATTCTTGGCGGCGAAGCCCTTTTCTTTAAGGGCGGTTACTATTTCCGCGGCGGTAACATCGGGTTCGATTCCCTTTATTACCTTTTTGTAGACCCTTGCTGCTTTTCAGCTGGTACGTGTAATAGTTTTTATTAGCATTGTTCAGATATTTGGACACGATTCGGAAGTGCTCTTCAGTCTTAGTTTCCACCTTTGTTTCATGGATGTTCCCTTTGATAAGCGGGACAACATAAAAGTTCCCATTGCTCCCGATCAACGCCTCAATATGGTTGACTAGGTCATTGGAGCTTTTCTCCCTGATATAGATTGGAGGGGGCTTTGGTTTTTTTGCGGTGTCTTGCGCTGGTTGGTTTTGTCAACATCTTGCAGTAGGGAAAATCTGTTGCTACTGGATCTGCTTGGTTCTTCGTCGATCTTCTGGACGCGGTTAATTTTTGTTTTATTGCCGGCCGGATTACCCTGCGGGCTAAGCTTACGATTAATTTGAATGTAGCGATCCAATCCGGTCTTTGTAGCTTTGGCACTTTCAGACCTTGTTGTTTTTTACTCGCTGTGGTCGTTGACGTCGCGGTATTTTGAATTGCAGTGGTTGTCGCTGTGGTTGCAGAAATTGTAGCACTGCTTGTTATTGGTCCTAAATTTGTTTCCTTCATTGGAGGGGGGGTTTTACACTGCGAACCTCATGACGCGGGAGTCGGAGTGAGCAGAGCGAGTGAGCTTTCAGCGGTTAGTAGAACCGAGTTGCTCTTAAACGCCAATTTATCCATTTCGGTATCGCGGGTTGAAAAGTAAGAGTAAAGGCCGATTCTTTGGTTCACCGAGCTTCTCCCCCCTTTTTTTAACGTTGCTCGATGATTTCATTCCGTGGCACTTATTTATTTTGGAACTGCATATGTTTTTTCACAGCACTTGGGGAAAAACGATTTTCCACGGATCTGGTTGAGGCATATGCACCACACTATATGCAATTTCTTGTTAGGCTTCCCCACGGGGGATACTAGTTTCCGTCTCTATCGGTACCGTTTTTCAAGTTTTAGCCGGTGTTCACACGGAGTGCTCGGGAGGCACGTCTACTCACTTCGACGCTTTTTTGCCGCAATATGGAGTTCATAAAGACCGCATTAAATCGGTGCCAAAAATCAATTATTATTTTTGTGCAAACCAGCAACTTCCTTCTTACCATAGTAGATTACTTTTAATTAACTTACGGACCCTCACTAACAGTAGAACAATGCTTGGCGCTGTATTCATTTATAGACTAATACATGGTGAAATTGACAGTTTAAATTTGCTTTGCTAAATTTGCCCCGTAGACTAACTCGCTTTTTTTCCCCTTAATTTACCACATTGACAGTGACCACGAGCTAATGGTCGGGGATCTCTCAATCAAACTGAGGCGTGTCCGTACTGTCCCTAGGGAAACAAGAACCCGATGAACTAACACCGACTGTGCGATCCCGCTTTCTCGGCCAGACATCATTCTCGACAGACGACATCGCGCGCTATGCAAATTGCGGAAGAAAGCAGCTTGGAACGACAAGAGGGCATAAGTGAACAGGCTTGCTAGCGTTCAACTCATAGATCAGTATAGAGCAGCTATATAATGGGCGCTCGCACAGAAGGCGGTGCCAATCAGCATTAACATCAGCGGTAAAAATGTAGAGTTTGTCGAAAGCTTTAACTACCTTAGCACCATCATAACATCAAGCGGTGCTTTGGAAAAAAACGTGGAGAACCGACTGTGCAAAGCAAGATCTGCATTTGGAAGATTGTGCCGCATATTGAGAAACCAGTAAATAACGAGAAGAACAAAGCTGTATATCTTCAATGTGTGCGTAAAATCCATACTGTTGTACGAATCAGAGACGTGGCTGACCTCCGAAAGGATGATGATGAAGCTGCAATCACACGTCAACAAGTGCCTTTGGATTATCTGTGGTATATTCTGGCCAAAAAGCATTACCAACCACGACCTGTTGCGCGAACAAAAGGGGACCCAAGACAGCATCAGACAATAAGACGGAAATAGATCGGACACGCACTCAGAAAGACGAAGACAGCATCGTCACGATGGCCTTGGAGTGGAATCTACAAGGAAGCAGAAGAGTGGGACGCCACAAAATGTTTGGGAAGAAAAGCCTTCGGCGAATTTCATAATTTATTTAATGAGGTGCGACATTTTATTGCATTACGTTGAAAATTGAACTGCTAATTATTTAAAATTGTACAAATTTTGATAAAACCCCAATTATACCTGCAGAAAGGTAGAAAATTGTTTAAATATTTGTTGTTTTCATTCAACCATTTTTCGAAGTAAAATAGCAAGCGATTCGTCTTCAAAAACAGTACCGCACCGTTTAAAGCAGATTGCTTGGGTTTCGTCTTCATCTTTGGCCTCGTCTCAGTGCGAACTGTTTGCGGGCGAGCGAATTCATATAAACTGTTCTGCACCGTTTTTCGTCTTCAGCTTCGTCTTTGGCTCAGCGGGCACTATGTTTGCAGCCTTACCCATATTAACAATTATAAATGAAAACATATTTATAACAATTATAAATGATAACAATATCAAAAAAAAACAGTAAAAAAATGTTCATCAGCCGAATTATACAAAAGAATCAAGAATCACAACTATACACCTACATATAAATAAAAACGATCTTAAAATTTACCACCATGGACTTTCAAGAAAAATTTAATCTCAACCTCGCTTACGATCCACGACATACACTTACACCTTTATTTGTACGGAACTAACAACAATAACTCCACAACTTTTGTGATCACAACCGATAATGAGGTCCTCAAAATACGGTTTCTACCACAGTACTCCATATTTAATGACAACAATAATCAAAAGTACAAACTAAAAGTACAAAGAGCCCGTGGTGATGAGCTGGGAGAAGATGTCCAAGTCGAAGCTGAACGGTGTGGAACCGAACGACATGTTCGACGAGTACGGCACGGACACCACTCGACTGATCATTCTGGCCGATGTGGCGCCCACCTCTCATCGTAATTGGTCGAGTGCGACCTTTCCTGGCATCCTGAACTGGCAAAACCGTTTGTGGTTGACTTTGAAGGACTTTCAAGCTGCCAGAGAGGACCCCTCACCCGCGCAAGTGGACTCCAGCAGCGAGGACTTCCTGGCCGAAGATGCCAAGCTCTTTGACGCCAGAAACTTTTACGTCAAGGGAGCCACCTTTAACTACCGCCATGCCCATCAGCTCAGCGTAGCCATCTCCAAGATGCAGGGTCTAACCAACTCGCTGAGGCGCACGCCCAAGCATGTTCTGCGGAATGGAAAGCAGTTTGAGCGGGCACTGGCCGCCCAAATTATAATGCTGGCGCCCATGGCCCCGCATTTCGCCTCCGAGCTGTGGTCCAAGTTTGTTGCGGTGCCTGGTCGACTGAATCCCGCCAGCCAGGAGCTGCAGTGGAGCGAGGATGTCCTGGCCCAGCGGTGGCCGGATATCGATGCTTCCTACAAGCTGAATCTGAGCATAAAGGTGAACGGCTTCGAGAATTGCGTGATCAAAGTGCAGCGCACCCATCTCGACAAGGTGACGCACAGCAATGCCTTGAACATTGCCTTCAACACGGAATCGGTGACGTCTTACCTCATTGACAAGAAGATACGAACGACCAACTTTGTGCTCTACCCGGGCATCGAGGCCATACTGAACATATACGTGGACAAGGTGCAGAAGACACAAAAGTCGGCTAAAACTGAACTTATTAGATTATTTATCTAATAAGAATCGGCTTAAAGTTTGGGGAATGTGTCTATGATAAGCAACAAAGAGGATTTTCGAATGTGGGTTGAACCCGCCCAGAATGCATTTTCTAGGCGCTATCCTAGATGGTACTCTTTAATCAAGTTTAATGTTAAATATTTATAAAAATTGGACTAGTTGTAAGCAGCTGCTTTACAGAATTGGTCGCGCGAGGGACACATGTAAATGCCTAGGGATCGTAGGAATATAATGGTTGCTCTATTTGGTGCGCCTCTATCTAAAGAAAAGCCAGTATAATGTGGGTCCCAGATTCTCGGCCGGCGCTAAAGTTGAAAATCTTTGCCCACCGATGATATAATTAAATATAATAAAAAATTATATTGGTATTTATAGTCGGGACAATCGACTTAAATTGTTCTTACATGTTTAACTTACAATTGATATTGAGTCGTTAGATACTCGACAGAAAGTCATATGTTTCCCTCCAACTGCTTCCTGTTCTACACGTTTTGTAAAAAGAGGTTCATGCCAAGGCAATTGAATTAAGTGCGACAGAAATGAGCGGTCGTGAAACTCGAGTGGTTCAGATATAATCAGTTTATCTGCAAATAAAAAACATTAGTATATACTTAAATTATTTATGTTTTGGTAGCTAAATTACTTAATAATGATTCAGTGTACATGATATCCTCTTGATTAATATGTACATTATTGTTTCCGATTTTCGAGTAAACCTCATTTGGAACGTAATCATAAATATTTCCATTGTAGAGGAATAGATTTTCAATATCAGTCATATTTAATGAATGAAATTGTAAAACACCAAACATCTCGAAAAATTCTCTTACTGGAGTCATGCTGTAACATCCAGATAATTCAATTTTTGGATAATATGTTATAAACGACAAACACATTTCATGTTTCGTCGAATAGCCCCCAAATAAGGGACGATTTCTAAGCTTTGTGTCATAAGCACAGTCTGTAATTAGATAATCGCCTGGCAATATGATTGTTTCATTAACAAGTTCATAAGTTTGTTGATTTTTATAATCGTAGTTTTCATCTTCGATTATTCGTTTTAATTCTCTTGCCGCGCGAACATGTCGGAGGCTTAATTTACGACCGGCTTTATGAGAATGTAGTGCTGCAGATATTAATTTTATTCCGTTCTCGGGAAACATCTAAAATCAAAACGTTTATTGAAATTCGAAAATATAAAAATGTAATGGTTACCATGCTTGAACATGAAGGACCGCATATGCCCACGTTCCGATATAATGTTTGACCTGGTGGAATAATTTGTGTGTCCGATATAGAGACGCCACTTATCATGATACCCGCATCGTTAATGCGAAGATTAGATGTATAATGTATACGAAATCCCGAATTGTCCATAGCTGCGTGTAATGTTTTTTTTTATATGTTCAAGTTAGCGTTCAGAGACTTACTTCTTTTTCCGTTGGGGTTATCATAGTGGATTTCCAACATGTAGTATTTGACTTCTGTTCTCCCCCCCATAGGAATGCCAGCATGTAAAGGTAAAAACTGTCCCTTAGATCCTGGTGACCAAAATGCCACAGGTGTAGAGCATGAGTCCCAATCACGTGGCGTAAGCAAATTACTATTGCAAATTGTTCCTGAACTTTTAACCCAAATGTCCCACGAAGCTGGCTCAGATCCAGGATATGATTTCGAATGACACTCAAAAAGTGTCATTCGGTATACTAAATTCCTAATAAAGGAGGCATTACTTGACAATTTAAAACAAGTAGAAACTCTGTAGTCAAGATTTAGTTTGCACAAACTAAATATACGATTTTTACCTTTATACCATGGTATAACATCTTGAATTTAAATTACTAAAGGATTTTCCAAACAAACTAATATTTATTAAGAATTTATTCCGCGCAAGCAGTCTTGCAAAAAAAAACATTCTTATTTGTATTAAGTACGTCATATTGAGGTGACTAATTTTTGAAGGCTGTTGTTCATGTTATAGCAGGTATAAAATTTATAAACCCCTTATTAATTAATAATCTTTGTTTTCCTAATCGGTTATATGATACATTAGCTAAACAAAATAATGCAGATGAATATAAACCATGAGCAATTATTAAAGTATATGTATAAGAACTAAGTATGTAAATAACATATGATTGATGACAATATTTGATTGAATATTTATAATAGAGAAAATTCGTTTTACACATAAATTATTTTCTATACCTGGTTCTTATAGGGTATATTGAATTTTTACAAATGTATGTAAAATGGAAAAGGAAGCTCTTTCGACCCCATAGTGTAAATAAAAATATTCTTGATCATCATTAAATACGCAGTAATTTCCATGGTATAAAACCAGACGAACACTAAAAAGCAGTCATCAACTAAAATTGTTCATGGACATCAACTTAAATTGTTCCTACTTTATTTATCAAATAATAAATGCATCCATTTATTTGTATATATTAAGGTCGATAAAAGCATAGGTATTTGATATTTTTTATGGATTGGATTTTATAAGATCGAATTTAAACTTAAAGCTCAAGAAAGCATACAAAAGCCAGAATTTTGATGTTTAACAAACAGTTAAATAGAGAAATCCTACTTTGGTATATATGTAAAAAAAAATTAAAATATTTTAAATATTTACCTAGATTGAGATAACAGAGCTTCATAACCAATAATATGTTGTTTTCCTGATACTTCTGGGGTCTTTACGATTTTGCACCAATAAAGTGTGTCCATAGAAGGCTCAACAGTGACATTGGTAACGGTTATGTCCCATTTTTTATTTCCTTGTCCATTCATTAGAATTGAATCTTTTTGAAACGAGGATGAAAATAAATGCATTGATTTGAAACCTCTGTTTTGTCCGTGGCCTCTTAAATTTCCATGAATAGGATCTCTATCTCCAAATGCCCAAATAACTTTTAAGGACTCAACCTGTTAAAATGTAAAAAATAATTTCATAAACGTTTATCAATGCTAATTAAAGTAATCTTGTAAATTTATATTTATATTCGTCCTTTCTTGTTTTTAACTATTTCATACGTATGGCTAAGTCTTCGATTAGTATTTATATTATAATACTAGTTTATTAGATTAATAGTCCGAATAGAGTTTCTTCAATGAAAATTGTACACGCCAAAGAATTTCGCAATTCATGGGCGTGCAGGAGGAGAACGGACAGCCGGAAATCGTTATATCGTATCGGCTGTAGTTGCTGATCAAGAATATATATACATTATGGAGTCGCAAACCAATCCTCCCTGTTAAATACAAAACGTTCGTACGATTTTTATACCCGGTTCTTTTAAAAAAGAATAAGGGTATATTAAATTCGTGCGAATGTCAAATATGTAACAGGGACAAGGAAGTTTTTCCGACCCTATAAAGTATATATATTCTTGATCAGCATCAACAGCCGAGTTGATCTAGCCATGTCCGTCTGTCCGCCTAGATTTTGGAAACTATAATAGACAGAGAAACACTAATTACACATTGTAATTCTAGGGATACCAGTTCAGCACAAGTTTATTTTAAAAATCGGATACCTCCCTCCGTAGCCCCGCAAACCACGAAATTCTGTGATATCCACAATTTTAGGCAAATTCCAAGGCAAATTCCAAGGAAGGTAGCGGGCCCGACGCCGCGGTCCCCAGTTTGCAAGAACAAAAAGTAAGGGTGGGCTCGCACATTCTGTCTGGCTAGTGGCAGCGACGCATCGCGACGGTGGTGGTTGTTGTTGTAATTTGTTGTCTGGCCGAGCTGCGGCTCCGACCGTTAGATTTCGTGCCCATCAATGAGGTATTATATTGTGTCAAAAACCAGGTGAAACTGAGAACCGGGTATTTATAGTCGAGACACTCGACTATAATCGTTCTTACTTGTTCATTTTTAAACGAATAGGTCGTAAGAACTGCTATTCCAATGAATAAAGTGTTTATATATTTATTTTTATATATCTATATTTTTTTATTTTTGTGAGTTTGAAGTATATTCACACAGAGCTTGCAAATAACAGTTGACCGTTTCTGGCAGTCACCACATAACAGTTTTTTAAGCACCACGTGCCCAAAAAGTCTGACCAGATCCGTTCACCGGGTCCCTTGAACGAACGGTCAGTGTTCAACCGAAAACAACTATCGTGCTTTTTTTTTGCTCTGCTCCTTTGCTGAGCGGTTTGCAACGAGCGAAGAAAATAAAAGTCTTTTGCGTATGTATGAGTGTGTATGTAAGAAAATAAAAGTCTTTTGCGTTTGTATGAGTGTGTATGTGAGTTACTTGCAAACGTCACTTTCTTTTGTGAGTTCGGTGCGTTCGGAGTGTTACAATTTTTGTGTAAAGATGGGTCGCGATCATAACAAAAAAGTGCAAGTTTTCTTTCAATTTAATGCAGAAGACAAGAGGAAATGCTCTTGAAGAGGGAATTTATGCAGGATAACGATCCCTAACACACATCCAAGCTTGCGAAAAAGTGGGTCCAAGACAATAAAGTCGATGTTATGGATTGGCCAACTCAGTCACCCGATTTAAACCCTATTGAGCATTTGTGGGGCATCCTAAAGAAAACGTTGAAGTGGGTTTCAACCAAAAAATTAAGAGCATTTTTGGGAGAAGGTCCAGGAAGATTGGTACTCCATTGAGCGAGCAATATGCTCCAATGTGGTGGTCTATGCCTCGTAGGTTGTCTCCAGTTTTGAAAAACCATGGTAGCGCTATGGTAAATTTTGCTAAGCTAGTCAATTTGGATAACGATTAGTCATTTATCAGAGAAAAAGTAAAAAAACGGTCAACTGTTGCTCTGCAAGCTCTGTATTCACATGAAAAAAAAATACAAAAAAATTTAAGAACTCGGAACTATAGCGCTTTCAGTTATAATATTTTACAGGGTAGTTAGACATAAAGTGCCTTACCATTTTTGTATCAAAACCTCAATTTAAAAATAAATCGACATACGATACTTTGACCTGATGACCTGCTGCAAAAAAAATAACGGGATAAACATGTAGCTATGATTTGCCAATACTGTATGCATTGGGAAATTCGCAATGATGAAAATCGATTACCGGAAAGTACGAATAATTAAAAACGTTTAATTTTTGTGCTTAATTTAATTCATTATATTTGCTTCACCCACCTGCTCAAATACGGCAGATGCTACAAACACAACAAGTGCGTAGCCAATAAACACAGCGACACCTATAGTACTACCCGGGTTATAATACTACTCTAAGTAAAGAGTACAATTACGTCTTGCACTACTAAAAATCTGTGTAAATATTTACAGTACTCGTGTTTTGGACTCTCTTAGTACATAGTAAAAAAAATTATCCGCCATCTGTCTACGAAAACTGACAGAGCACCCTTTATAAGTATATTGAAAAGGTTTAAACGTACCGTAAAGGGAATATCAAATGGGTCACAAGTCTCAAATTTACGCCTGAACTTTACATTTGTGTGAGTTATATTTTGGTTTCCATTTATGATATAATAATTCTGTGTATCATCTTGTAATGGAGCTGCGTTTGAGGGATGTTTCGACCCATGACAATCCTGAAAAAGTTTATACAAATTTAGCAAAAGTTTCAAATAAAAAATAGCCAAAATATGTTATAAATAAAAATCGATTAGGTGTAGTGTTAAATGAGATTAACTAATTCATTGTGATATAAGTGTAGTGTTAAATGACATTGAATTAACTCATCTCGCTATTTAAATAATTTAATTTAATAAAACACATCCTAGATGCATGTCCGCAACTCAATAACACGATAATCCGCCTTTTTTGTCAGATTCAACCTACCTCTCTTTTTACCTCACCTACTCATACAAATCTGAAACTTCTACTTAAATTCTTAGACATCAACAATATATTAAGCAACATATAATTTAACTGTCGAGTCGATGTCCTTAGTAGTTAGCACTTTCTTCCTTTACTTATTATATTATTTGTTTTATTTGTATAATAATTAAACTCTTAAATAATAATAATAATAAAATATTTGGGAGTACGGAGATATCTTTCTGAATTCACGAGTATTAAATTCGTTATTAGGTAAATCCGAATGACCTCTCCTTGAAAGAAGAGATGTGAAGATCGGTGCATTCATGTATCGCTTTCATTTCATGACACGGGCTGGGCAGAGACGGAGAATATGCTCTAGCAATACTTTCTCGCCAGTATTTGTGCATTGTCTTTCACAGGCAATGACCTGTGAGTAGGCTGACAAGCAATCTAGTCTTGACTCTGTAGCCACAGTACGAGTATAAACGATGCCAGTTTTTGGCAGTGTTTTGAACATGGTTCTGGATATACTGCAGTTCGTGGTGTGGGCCCACTAGAGGTCTGCATGAATGCACTCAAAGTTTGTGGTTATTTGAGTACAACAAGCCTGAGTCGATATTCGGCGTGCCAAACCGCTTCCAACTAAGTGAGTTGCGCATGACTGAAACTTAAACCAAAGCGGAATAGATTGAATGAGTAATTGCAGAGTAAATGTTTGGCTTGCAGAGCAGAAGCAGCAAATTTAATAATGAAAAGAATGCAGAGCTTTGACGAAAGCGTAAGTTGTGTTGTGTATATGTACATATATAATATGTGTTAATAGAAAAACACATTAATAATATTATTAAGTTAATTAATTATTAATTAAAATAATGTTTCTGCATTCAGTCATTGAAGTATAAAATAAAGTACATGCATACATATAATGATTAATCCATGTATTTTTATTTTTCTATGTCTTGTATTGAAAAGCAAAACAAAAACGAAAAATCAAAAACTCAATAAATTTGACGCCGCCAATGCCACATTTGCCAAATCCGTTTTACTCAATGTTTCACTCAGTCAGACAGAACTTTGAGTGAGAGAACCAAATGCTGACTATTCATGCAGACCTCTAGTGCCCACGTACTGTTAGCTTCCATTAAACTCTAATGATTAGAGCTTAACCCGGAGTGTAGGGCACGAAGCGAGATTGGTACGTCCTCCACTCTGCCTGCCGTTTTGGTCTTGCCAGCTCGTCTGTCAATTCGTTGCCCTTAATTTCTTGGTGGCTGGGAATCCAATAGATCTGCCCCTTTCTGTGGGTGCTTAAGAGATCTAGTGCTTCCCTGCTGCCACGACCGTTTTGGCTTTTATGCAGCTTTTCTTACGTCGAAAATTTCCGCCTGGAATATGTTACAGTAGTTTTGAAGTTTCTAAGAAATCTATATAGGAGGGTTACTGCAGTATACTGCCGCACCTACTCCTTTGTCCATCTTTAAACCGTCCGTGGAGATGTTAATGACGCTACCAAATACGTAGTTCAGTATATAATAAAAATGCAATTTGCAAAAGTATATAATAAAAATGTAATTTGCAAAATTTCAGATATCTAAAATAAAAAAAAAAATTTCGAAAAGAGGGAGTATCATTTTTTATAAAAAAAACAAGTTCAAAATTAAAATTTTTACTAAATTAGAAAAAGAATTACAACTTCTAATAGTATTGAAAAAACAAGTAGGAACGCTGTAGGCGAGATTTCTCGACAACGAGATACCATGTACCCCTTTTCTTTATGAACCATTTCTTTGATTTTATTTTTTTAATAATTCACCAAATTTTCGATTGTTGACATCCAAAAAATCAGCAGGTGCACACATACACACACTACTGTATGAATACACGTGCGAACGAATTGAAGTCAAAGAAAAGACGGATGACGTCACCACAGCGTGTGCCTAGGGAAGGGCTGGGTAAAACTTTAATTGGCCATATCTTCTATATTTATTACGTAATTTTGCACGTACGTGCTTGACGATCAGTAGACTTATTATACAGAAAATTATGACTCTAGCTTTTACCATTTCAAAGCTATCGATTTTTTTTCAAATACGAGGGCGGAAAGGGGCGTGGCAAAAATCCAAAAAATTATCTGCGCAATAGTTAAACGGACATATTGCAAAAAAAATAGGTCTCTTACTCTTATTTTGTCCATGTTATAGGCAAATGTGTCGAAGAAAACAGTTATATGCAAATAACGAAAGCGGAAGGGGCGTGTCAAATTTTTGAAATAAACTTGCTATGCCTGCAATAATAACACACCAAAAGCAAAAAGATTTAGACCTCTAGCTCATACCATCTCCGAGAACAAGGTGTTCATACATACAGACAGACGGACATGGCTATATCGACTCGGCTGTTGATGCTGATCAAGAATATATATACTTTATGGGGTCGGAGATGTCTCCTTCTGGCTGTTACATACATTTGCACAAAGTTAATATACCATTTGTTCCTTAAGGTACATGGTATGAGTAGTAGTTACTGGGTAAAAAGATTGTGAAGTGACCGTTAAAATTTTAAGTAGATATAAAAATTAACTTCTGATTACCATCGTCTTGGATTTGAAAATTAAAGTTTGGAAGGACCATTTTTAATGCTTGAAAAGAAAATGGTATCGGCGCCAGCTCGGAACGTTACAATACTACAGCGGATTGGGCACTTTGCACTATTATACCGATTAAATGTTTTCCGAATTTTTAAATTTGTTAAAAATCCAAGAGAGCACTAATTTTATATTTATAAAAATTTTCATTCTTAATATACATTATGTATAAACTTAAAAAAAATTTATGTAACAGGAAGAAGAATGATTTTCCGAACCCATAAAGAATATACATGTATGTACACTGTGGGAACCGGCAATGGGCAATCACGCACCGACGAAGAGCAAGGAAGCAGGCAACGGTGGGTCAGAGCGAGCGCAGGAAAAGGATCAGAGTTTAGTCGACGATTAGCAAGCGAGCGAACAAGACTTAAATACATGTACAGAGAGCAGAGAGAAGAATATGCAAATAAAGTAATAAGTATATCTTAATAGTGTTGATATTACTGTGGAAGTATCGGGTTATTACATACACCATCAACCGCAGAGTCGATGTCCGTCTGTCCGTATGAAAGTCTAGAATCTAGAATCTAGATCTATGGTCTATGGTCTAAAATCTAGACTCTAGATTATAATAGAAAGACAAAAATCATTTAATATTCTGTTCTGGGGTTAGCAATTCAACACAAGTTTGTTTTTAAAATCGGCCACTTCCTTCTCCACTCCCACAATCCGCAAAATTATTTGGTGTTTACAATTTTAATTTTAAAAACTCTGAATTCGGTTATGATATTGGTAGAATCGAAATACCTGAATAATTTTTGCAACATGAAAAGATATCGTTAGATATCGTATAAGTCCGTATGAAGGCTCTTGTAGAGTCTCTAAGCTTCCAAAAGGGGTAACATGAATAAACAATGTACAGTAACAGCAATAACTCATAGTTGCCAGGTCGATTGTCCAGTGCCTTGTACCTACCAAACATCTTGGGTCGGGGGTACGATTTTCAGAGTATGCGACCTTTCAATAAAATTTAAAATATGTAAAATAAAATATAGAGCCCCCTTAATCGACTTTTAAAATTATTTTTATTATCAACCAGTTTCTTTTATTCAAATAATTCGATTGCACATTATGTAAATGTATTGACATACACACAATCAGAAATTGCAAACGCTGCGGGTAACTTGAACCTTTTCACTATGGGCCCAATCAATGATAGCTTTTAATTCTTCTTCTCTGGAGCCTTGATCTGTGAACCCAAGCATTACGGACCAAAAATACAAATTCAAGAATTCAAAAAAAATCAACTCGGAGAATGATGTGTTCATACATGCAGATAGACAGAGTGACATAGCTAGATCGATACGGCGTTTCATGGACGTCAAATGCCAATCCTTACTCGCCTGTTGATTGTTGTCCATGGATCTGGATACGACGCTCCAACTTTCCGAGCAAATTCATACACGAGCTTACGAAGCTCCATCACTTATTTATTCCATAGTTGATGTCGCTGGCCTGGAGACTGTAGTTTATCAGCGCCTTCTCTTGTTCGATGTTGAAGATCGACACCAAAATGTTGCCGAAACAACAATTTTGTACCGCAGCATAATGATTAAACAAATTTTCGGAGCACGAAACTATCAGGAAATGTCAAAAAACTGTTGTGCTGTTGAAATTCTGCACGAAAAATCACTTATACACGTCATGTACATATGTATGAAGCATGTCAAATGGCCCGTCAAGATTCCCTAAACGATCATATTTGCAAAATGGTGGTGGTGGATAATGAACACAATGTAAATTCGTGCAAAATTTCTTTTGTGCGTCGAAGGCTTAATTCTCCACTAAAATTATAAACACATATGCCTGGAATAATTTATAGAAAAATGTGGAAAAAATCAACTGTACACAGAGTTGAAAAAAACTTTCGAAGTGTCAAATTTCTTTTCGTTGTTGCTGAGAGGTAACAATACGTGTTCACAGTTCGAGGGCTATATAGAAACAGAGCTTAGTATGAGACGAGCTGATGACAGTTGGTTGCAGCTTAACATTCCCAACATTGGCCGCCTTCCCCTACTATGCGAAATGACTTATGTATGACTTATGCTTAAATTACCACATTGTAGAACGAACTACGCCTTGCATGATCCTTTTAGGGTGCTACGCTCGGACTACAATGCACTTTTCACCATTACGTCTAACTCTAATCCTAACAACCTTAAAATCCTAATACTAATTTACCTATCACAACATCATCTAAACTAGTTTCCTCGTATTCTTTCTTTTTTTCAAGTTTTCCACGTATTTTCTTTCGGGTCTATCCCCGCGACTCGAGCCGCACGACACACGGCGCGCCCCTCGGTCGGTTGGGCGGGAGGTGGAAGGTTGCACGTTAAGCAACGGGACCGCGCGAAAAAAAAAAAATAATAATAATGCAAAGAAATCCAATAGAGTATTCATTTTAACACTAATTTGACCTAAGTTTTTGTTTATAAGATTTTCGAGAATACTTTAAAATAAGACAAATTAGGATTAAAATGAAAACTTTATTGGATCTTCTTTAGCTATATTAGTTTAGTCACCAAGTATTAGTATTTATACATTCTATATATGTACATTTTTTTACACACAATAGGGTACAGTATCACCACATTTTTACCAAAGCATTAGGTGTTCCAGTAATATCATCGACCCATAAAAGAACCATATCCGCTCCTGACATACGGCCATCCTTTGAAAATCCTAGTCCGATAAATCCGCGCGTATTAACACACACTTCAAAGATAATTTCAGCTTCATCAACATTTATCCACCATTGGAGCCAATATAAGCCATTGGAATCCATCATTTCGTTGCGCTTCCATTTTTTATAATAAATCGAACCATCGGCATTATACCCGTCATGATTACTAAAATTATATTCATAACAATATATTCCAATATAGTAAGGAATGAGTATTGTAACAAATATTGACAAATTAAAAAATGTCATTGCTAATTAAATGCGCTAAGAACAATTTGTATGTCAAATGCATTTAGTATAATCGAACTATACAGTGCTCCTGGATTGAACGCTCTTCAAAATCTACAAAAAGGCGCGTATTCAATGTATTCTTTAAAACAAAAGTGGGACCGTGCTTTACAATATAAATATTCCTCATCGCATTCTTATAAAATGTTGGTATATTTCGGTATAAAATTCGCACAAAACCTAAAAAAGCAGTAATTATAAATATTTTAACTATTAATATATATTTATTTTTATATATTTGTCAAAACATGTATACATATATAAAACTTAATGAAATACTTCGAACAAATATTGAATATACACTTTTTGTATTTACAGATAAACTTGGCAGCAGGGTGATGAATATTTTACGTGGTGGGCCCTGTAAATTTTCTACCCGGTTAATAAATGGAACTGGGTATTATGAATACGTACGAAATTGTGTAACAGGGTGAAGAATGGCTTGAAACCCCAGCTGATACGATATACGATTTCCATCTGTCCGTTCCCCTCCTGCACGCCCATAAACCGCGAAATCGATATAGCCATATCGCCTAGATCTTGGAGATTGGAGTAGTAAGACAAACTAAAATTGCATATTCTGATTTTGGGGATACCAGTTCGGCACAGTTTTTGATGTACTTCATTATGCGCGTTCAACGGAGATAAGCCCGAAGCATGCGGCTGGCTGATTTCATTTACCGATTATTTTAGATTTGTGGGGAAAAATACAAGAGAGTATGCTTGGAAAGATAGTGCATTAGAACGCCGAGCTGAAAGAGCCGCTGCACATTGGTCATTTGTATGGATCGCGTGGCAAGAAATACTTCTAGTAATGTAATATATCATTGGGAGTTTTGCCTTAAATATGTATATTAAGTTATAAAACATATGCCACTAAACACCAATACCATCCGATCCCTAATAAATTATTCGAAAAAAAACATGTGGGAAATGCGGTTTGGTGTGTTGTTTGCAAAATTTGCTGTGGCTTAAAGCAAAGCACCTTACAATCATACAAGCGACCATTTGAGTATATGGTTAATATACATTAATATATGGTTTAAAAAAGTCCTACAACAATGGTTTTCTTATTTATTAATACATACATACATCAAGTTAGGGATAAAGTTCTTACAACTTCAACAAATGCACGAAAGCGGGAAATTCTGGGCAGTAACTCGAAGCGTTACTGACTGTTTATTAAAAAAATTTAATGGTTAGATAATTCCGGATGATATCTCCTTGAAAGAAGAGTGTCGCGCATGGACCATTGTGGTCCTTAGCGATACCGGTAAATACACCCCAAGTACGTCTCGCGAATGCAAGAAGACTGCTCGTTTTCAGTTTTCCTATTTCTTCCAGCGATGTAAAGATCGGTGCATACATAAATCGCTGTCGCTTCATGATAAGGGCTTTTGCGATTCTTTCTCTCCTGGCTCATTGCATTGCCGACACCCATCATTCCTTATAAGGCCCGCTTTTTGTGCATGGCCTTGTAAGAGGCAGTAGGCCTATATACCGTCGTGCCTCTGTAGCCTCAGCACCGCTCACAGGAACACGTAACGGGAAACTGCTTGTCTTCAGGGGCAGTAACAGATTTTAACAAGTAGTCTCTAGCATTAAAATGGTAAACAGCACAGAATTTCGCGGTTTGTGAATGAGCGGTGTGTGTTTCTAAAATGAGAATTGTACACGCCACAGAATTTCGCGATGATGGTACCGCCTAAATCAGAATTTGCAATTCTTTTTTCTATCTATTATAATCTACGAAATCTAAGGCCTTATACAGACGGACGTATGGACAGATGGAAATGGTTTCATCAACTATCTGAAATAAGCTATGCTTAGACGGGTTCGGGTGCGTTTCTTTGAGAAGGAACTTGCTTAGGTATCTACTCAAATACCTTTCAATATTATCTTGTACTTGTGTACCAGGGTGCTCCTCCTATTTTCCCAGTAATTTAGACTAAGCCCTTTGGATGACGTTTATGTTACTGCTGCTGGCATTGTCCCATAGCTTCGAGCCATACTTCTAAACGGCTTTAGAAAAGTATTGTAATGCAGAACTTTGTATTCAGAGAGAGGGGAGAACGAGCATATTTAAGATGCAGTACCCGCGACTTAAGCTTTATTTGCCGTCGTTCGGCTGTTTATTTTACAAGTGAGTCTATCGAGGTGCATACCAAGGTATGTGGTCTCGGTTAAAGAGGAGATCGTTTAAGGAGATATTGTTTAGGGATGGCGGAAGACAGTTTTGTCGGCTTAGTGTAAATGTTGTGTTTGCATTTGCGCATTGACATTTATTCGCCAGTCGGACAACTTGTTTACTAGTAGGAGTAGGCTTATATTAGGCGCTGTGTCGTCAGCGAACGTAAATGGCATGTACTGTGGGTTAGTTGAAATGTCTGCCGTGTACAGAAACGGGGACGAGAACGCTTCCGTTGGGTACATTTCGAATCCTTCTGTTTTGTGAAGCTTGTACTTAGTAGTGAACTGTCTTTTTAGGAGGTATGTTTCTAAGAGTTGGTGCACGTTTTGGAAGAGCTTGAGTTTGATCTTGTGTATTAGCCCCAGCAGCCAAACTCGGTAAAAGCCTGGCGATATTCAGGTAAAGAACAGAATTCTTGTTCAAATTTGCAAGTCCGTATTTGCAACGCGGTATATTTTTTTCAATCTTGTCGTGCTTTTCGCGGAAGCCAACACGTATGTTGTTAAGTGTAAGATGTCATTAGGCGTTGCAGCACAGTTTTTCAAAAAGTTTAAATAATCACGAGAAGAGGTTTTATGGTCTATAGAAAAAGGCAGGTGATTTGTCCTTGACTGTTTTGGAATCATTATATTGATGGTTTTCCCAAATGTCCAGGATAGTACCCAAGTTATAGAATGGCATTGAATATGTCTTAAATATATTCAATGGCGCAGAATTGTTCCATAATAATTTTGGGGTCGATGTGATCATATCCTGGAGATTTATTATGCTCAAGGCGTTTTGAGATGACCTTTTATATCTCGTTTTTATGGGTTCGTTTTAAAAGCTCTTCTAGACCTTGGGGAGCCGACGGAATGCAGTTTTAAGGTTGTCCTTTGCGGACTGGGATCTGTGCAGTGATGTTTGGAAATGCAGCTGGAGCATTGTATAAAACTTAGCGGCTAAGGACATTACAATCTCCAGAGCATTAACAGAGATCTCAATGTCTGTCGTTTTTTTTATCTCTGGATTAAGACATAAGCCATTCGGTTTTTTGTTACGTTGGAAACGATAATTCATTTTGCATTTGGACATGTTGAAATATTTGGATTAAAACTGCCAAGTGGTCGGATGACAGGTCATTGAGAGGTTCGATTCGAATTTGGTTTCGTGGAATTTTTCTTGTGATCGCAAAACTTCTGTTGGGTCAGTTGGCCAATATATTGGACCGACAGGTGATAAATAATATATATTCGGGGAGTCAATATCTATCTACGCTTCAAGAAAAAGCCTTTTATAACCAACCCCGCCCGCGCCATCGACGAAAAGTTGCGCCCACAGGCTTCTCCATAGATACATGCCGCGCATGGGAAGAGCACATTGCCAATATTTATGCATGCTTGCAAAAGTTTATTGATATAATATTTAGTGTAACATTGTGATATTATGTGATATTATAATGGTTTTTATGAAACATCAAAATTCCGTAAACAATATTGTGTTAAGGGGACTCCAATATAGCGTTGTCACAGAAGAAATGTAACGCAGTTGTATCACAGAAGAAATGTAACGCAGTTGTATCACAGAAGATATGTAACGCAGTTGTATTAATTAAATTATTCTTAACACATTTAGAATATAAATATAATTTTTTCTCTCTTCATATACCGAATTTGTTAGCAATCATTCGAGGTTGTCTTATTATTTATCGATAACATTGGTTCGATCAAGCAATCTGTAATCTATGATAAAATATTAATTGTGCAGCCGGCATTTTTTTTCGGAAATTGCAAAACAAAAAATACGAGAATGGCGATGAGTGAAAGTATTCCGGTTAATACATTCCGGAATTATTTAAACATTCTTAATGATTCTTCTTCCAAAGAGGAAATCAGACTCAAAGCAGCCCAGGAACTGAGTGAACACTTTGAAATAATAATGCAGAGTCCGGCATATCCATCCTTTCTTGAATCTTCCCTCAAAGTATTTATGCGAATATTGCAAGAAGGCGAACCACAATTTATTCAAGAAAACACAAATCAGCATGTAAGTTATACATACATATGTTATATTAATAAGCAAAATACCAACATATATTGATGTATGTAAGTAACAATTAGTAAACAATGCGGAAATGTTGCTTTGTTCGACTTGTAAGGTGTGCATTAGACGACTGCATGGATACAGTCAAAGCAGCATTTGGTTCTCTCACTCAAAGTTCTGTCTGACTGAGTGAGACATTGAGTAAAACGGATTTGGCAAATGTAAAGACATTAGTAAAAAATTGACCATATCCGAACGGCGAAGCAACGCCAGAAATGAGTTTCATAACCGAGTACTCGGTTAGTTGTGCGCCGTATTGGCGGCGTCAAATTTATTGCGTTTTTGTTTCTTCGTTTTTGTTTTACTTTTCAATACAAGACATAGAAAATAAAAAGACATGGATTAATTATTATACATATGTATGCATGTACTTTATTTTATTTTTCAATGACTGAATTCAGAAACATAATTTTAATTAATAATTAATAATATTAATAATAATTAATTAATTTGTAATATTTAATTAACTTAATAATATTATTAATGTGTTATTATATTGTTATTATGTTGAACATACGCAATTTACTAAAATACTTACGCTTTCGTTTAAGCTCTGCATTCTTTTCACTAATTTTGCTGCTCTGCTGCTTCTGTTTTGCATGAACGACGAGAATGCCATTATTTTATCCGAGTACTCGAAACATTTACTCTGCAATTACTCATTCAATCCATTCCGCTTTGGTTTAAGTTTCAGTCATTTCACATTCCACAAACACTACTCTAACCAATGTGCAACTCACTTAGTTGGAAGCGGTTTGGCACGCCGAATATCGACCCAGACTTGTACTCAAATAACCAAAAATTTTGAGTGCATCCGTGCAGACCTCTAGTGGGCACACACCACGACCTGCAGAATATCCAGAACCATGTTCAAAACACTGCCAAAAACGGGCATCGTTCATACTGTGGCTACAGAGTCAAGACTGTAGATTGCTTGTCAGCCTACTCACAGGCCTATGAAAGTCAATGCACAAATACTGGCGAGAAAGTATTGCTAGAGCATATTCTCCGTCTCTGCCCAGCCCTTGTCATGAAATGACAGCGATACATAAATGCACCGATCTTCACACGGTTGAAAGAAATATCAACGCCTTTAAGAACCGGTATCGCTAAGGATCACAAAGGTCTATGCGCAACACTATCTTTTCAAGGAGATGTCATCCGGATTTACCTAACTTAACCTTATTACGTATTTAATACTCGTGAATTCAGAAAGATATTATTATTATTGTTATTTAAGAGTTTAATTATTATAAGCATGAAAGTGGGCTTATAGGTCTATACGACGTAGGGATTCTGTCGTCTTTGTCCGGCTTTGCTATCATTATTATGATTGACTTTTTCCATCTCCCTGGTTGTGGTCAAGTTTTGCGATGGCATTGAAAAGCTGGGTTATAGTGCAAACGGTGCAATATATAAGCTCGATCATTTTGGGAGTTATGTGGTCGCAGCCCGGGGATTTTCGGATTCAGTTGATTTTAAATGATGCTAACGATTTCGTTTGGGCGACTTTACCCATGTGGTAAAGTCGTCAAAGTAATCACACTAGTTGCAGGATTTGGTTGGAAGATATTTCTAAGGTGGTTAGCAAACGTGCTGACTCTGGTTGTATCGCTGCACGCCCAGTCGCCTGTGGTATTTCTAGTATACGGCGTAGTATACGGCGACTAGTGTAAGTTGGTTGCCAGTATTTAGTTGTATATTTATAAATGTGGCCTGTAGGTAGTTTTTAGAAAATTTGTTGTGATAGTGGTGCTTAATTCGGCTTCTGAATTCCAGTGCAACCATTTGCTTTACCATCTGGATGATTTGTTCCGTAGCACGAATATCCTCGTAGTTAAAAATTGTATTTATTTTTTACCATCTGGATGATTTGTTCCGTAGCACGAATATCCTCGTAGAAAATTTTATTTGCTCTCCTCTAACACTCATGTTGACTGGTACATAATTAGACGGCCCTAAAAATCGATTGCTGCGTTGGGAGGTCGTTGCGTCGCAGGCGGGATCCGCTGGATACCCGAGTCAATTCCCGAGCGAGGAAATTTGGGTGCGAAGACAGCTTTTCTTTTTGCTTCTGGATTTCGTCTTTCACTGCGGGGATGCCAAGATCCCGGTGGATGTTTTCGTTGCGAACATACCAAGGTGCCCCAGTGATAGTTCTCAGGATTTTTGATTGTGCGCGCTGTATGATGTCTATGTTGCTGCTACTCGCGTTCCCCCACAGCTGGGAGCAGTACGTCCAGATAGGCTTGAGGACTGAGTTGTAGAGTAGTAACTTGTAGTCCAGGCACAGTGGTGATCGTGAGTTTATGATCCAGTGGAGGCTGCTAGCTTTTAGTTTTAGGTGCATCTTCTTGCATTGGATGTGCGTGCTTACGCCAGGTTAGTCGTCTATCAAGGTGGACGCCTAGGTACGTTACTTCGTTAGCTTGCGGGATCTGCATACCGTTTAGTGAAAGCGGTGGGCATGTTTGTCTATTAAGAGTAAACGTTACATGTTTACACTTTTGTTCGTTTATTTTATTGCGCCAGTCGGCCAGCCACCTTTCCACTGCTGTGAGATGATTAGAGAGTTGGTTTGTAGCTTGGGTTGGGCATTTGGAGCGACTGAGGATTGCGGTGTCGTCGGCGAACGTTGACGTTGTTAGTTGTTCGTTCGTAGGAATATCCGCAGTATACAAAACATATAGACAAGGGCCGAGTGCGCTTCCTTGTGGAACTATTTTTCTTGCAGTACTTTTGGTATCCGAGTAACTGAGACACAGAGTAGATCCCGGGTAACTTGCTAGGGCGAATACACTCGTGCAGTTCTCTGGTGCTGACACATTAAGTTAGGTTTTGCGCGTATAGGTGGTTAGATAAGTAACAATATTCTTATTTGTTAACTTGCACATGCTGATTGTTTGAATGTGTATACATGTGAATTATTTGCAGTTAAATTATTTACATTTTGAATGAAAAAAAATGTGTGATAGTGAAAATAGGTGCATGGTATGTATATCATTGTCAAGAATTTATCAATTGCGCGTCTACATGTGTTTTCTTTCGAACAGAGTGGTCCACGAAGAGAACACTAGGTTTTGTGGGTTGCATAAATACACGTGGTAAGGTGGACAAACCAAAAAAAAAATTATTTAGACACATTTTTTTTCGCTACTCTTTTTTTGCGCACATTTTTTCGTTATTTACGTTAAGCCTATCTGTCCCTAACCGACATTTTTTTCGCGCGGTTCCGTTGCATAACGTGCAACTTCCCACCTCCCGCCCGACCGACCGAGGGGCGCGCTGTGTAGCGTACGGCTTGAGTCGCGGGGATAGACCCAAGTGTAAAGAAAGAAAGTTCAGAAGGAACTAGTTATGTTGTTGTGATAGGTGAATTAGTATAATGCTTTTAAGGATGCTAGGATTTTTGTTGCTCATCTTGGGAGATTTGGGCTTGTACAAGAGCCTTTCTCTATTTGGTGGTGTCCCAGGCCTATTCGGGACAGGTCTAATATTGTTGTACCATGCTAGGTCATTTTGGGGCGTTCCTTTCCTTGTAGTGCGTGTTCTTTCTTATTACGTGTCCGATCCATTTCCATCCTCTTATCTGCTGCTGGATTGGGACCTAATTCATTTCGCGCCACAGATCCTGATTGGTAATTCTTCTTGGCCACAATATACAGATAAGGCACTTGTTGATGTATGATTGCGGCTTCATCATCATCCTTTGGGAGGTCAGCACACACGGCTTTGTTCTACTCGTTATTTGCTTGTTTCTCCATATGCGGTACAATCTTCCAAATACAGATCTTGCTTTGCAATATGTTATGATGGTGCCAAGGTAGGTAAAGCTGTCGACATATTTACCGCTGATTTTAATGCTTCCTTGGTAGGAATTGAATTGATACGCATTGCCTTTAGTTTAGATGCGTTGATTGTGAGTCCCACTGCTTTGGTCCGGGTCACGAGGTCATTAGCTTGGTTTTTGATGTCGACGAGCTTGTGAATTAAGATACAGATGCTGTCCGCGTAATCCAAGTTTTCAAGATGGCGGGTGAAGCTCCATGTGATGCAAGTTTATTTTATTCACCCTCCTTCCCGCCTTCGTAATTTGCATAAAAGTGTATTTTTTTTTTTAACATTTTCATTAAAAATTTTAAAATGCCAAGATCTAGATACAATTCGTTTTGCTTAAAATTCACGCAGACAATGTACCTTCTGTAAAAAACGATATCGGTTGTTGGAGGCGTTGAATTGCTACCGTTACCCATTATCCGAGTAACTGAGACACAGAGAAAATAGCCCTCGAGTGCCTCTCGCGAATGCCAAAAGCCTGCTCGGGTCTAGTTTTCCTATTTCTTCCAGCGATGTGAAGATCGTGTTTCGCTGTCGTTTCGTGATAAGCCATCATAACAACGACAGAGGACAGCGACAGATGACGTTATTCCCATCAGAGTGCAGCGACAGAGGATTCGCTTTAGCGATTCTTTCACGCCTGGCTCCTTGCATTGCCGACACCCATCGTTCCATGTTAGACACAGTTTTAGAGCATGGACTTGCAGAAGGCAGTGGCCTGTAAACAGATGCATTAACAATCTACAGTCTTGCCTCTGTAGCTTCAGTAAGAACGATTCCCGTTTTTGGCATTGTGTTTTGCACATTGTTCTGGATATTTCGCAGTTCGTGGTGTGTTCCCACCTACTGTTTGCTTCCATTAGAGCTTAAGCCGGAGTGTAGGGCACGTAGCGAGATTGGTACGTCCTCCACTCGGCCATTTTAGTCTAGCGCTCCTCGTTTTGCCGGTTCGTCTGCTATTTAGTTGCCTTTAAATCCTTGGTGGCTGGGAATCCAATAGATTTGCACCTGCGGGTGCCTAGAAGATCTTTCGTGCTTGCCAGGACCCTTTTGGATCTCACGGCTTTCGACTGTAGAGCCTTGATAGCTGCTCGGCATTCGACAAACACATTGATCTTAGACGTTGTTCCTATCTTCAAGGCGAAAATTTCCCCCTTGATTAAGCTGCAGTGGCTTGCTCATTCTTTCCTTTTGGGCAAGAAGATTCATGCATACCGTTTAGTGAAAGCGGAGGGCATGTTTGTCTATTAAGAGTAAATATTACATGTTTACACTTTTGTTCGTTTATTTTAATGCGCCAGTCGGACAGACATCTTTCCACTGCTATGAGATGATTAGCGAGTTGGTTTGTTGCTTGGGTTGGGCATTTGGAGCGACTGAGGATTGCGGTGTCGT
Organism: Drosophila ironensis; assembly: GCA_021223825.1. NCBI lineage: Eukaryota > Metazoa > Arthropoda > Insecta > Diptera > Drosophilidae > Drosophila > Drosophila ironensis. The sequence goes on from JAJJHQ010011474.1 coordinate 27,652, forward strand.
CGGCGAACGTCGACGTTGTTAGTTTTTCGTTCGTAGGAATATCCGCAGTATACAAAACATATAGACATGGGCCGAGTGCGCTTCCTTGTGGAACTCCAGCTTCGATGATCTAGTCACCCGAAGTCGCTGCGTTGCATCTCACTGTGGGTGTATGTTGGCAAATACGTTGTAATTTTGTGCATGAGTCCTTTAAGCCAAACTCGGTCGAAAGCTTGAAATACGTCGAGAAAAATAGCGCTACAGTATTCTCGCTGTTCAAAAGCCTTTGAAAGCGTATTTCGGATGTTAATCGGTTCACTTGCTCAATGGTTCGGTGGTTCTTTCGGAAACCAAATTGATGTGTTGGGATAATATTGAAAGTTTCCAAATATGGTATTATGCGAGTTAGCAAGCATTTCTCAAACAATTTAGACAAACAATATAGAAGGCTTATTGGTCTATACGATGTCGGAGTTGGGTGGTCTTTTCCAGACTTCGGTATCATTATGGTTATGGATATCTTCCACTTTATTGGGAAATAGCTGTGATTAATGATCCCATTAAATAGTTTACAGACAACATCTATAGCGCATTTTGGAAATTCGACCAACATTTTTGGCATCAGCTGAGGTGACCAGCTGTGCATTTTCTTTCTGTTGGTGCAGGGCCGGGTCGAGTGATCGGGTTGCATCCTTAAGGCGTTGCTTTGAGGCAGGTGATCTGCTGTTTCGCCAATTACGACGCTTTCGCCTCTTTTCTCGCACGAGCTGTTCGATTTGCTATTAGATTTGTAGTATTTGTTTCGGTCTACTTCCTTCTTTAGCTGCCGCCACAAGTACTTCTTTCAGGGCGCTCGTAGTGTAGTCAATGTCCGATTCCATGTTAAGCTACGGGGCGAGATCTATGTGGGCACTCACGTACTTCTTGTATTTTAGTCAGTTCGTTCTTAGCGACGTCAGACTGAAGGGGCGTTCGGTTATTTCAGGGCTTTGAAGGGGCGTTAGGAGCACAGGCGAGTGGTCTGATGATAAGTCCGAGACTGCTCTAGCACTTATTAGATTGCGAGGTATGTTTTTTGTCACCGCAAAGTCAATAAGGTCTGGGAGCTTCTGTGGGTCTGTTGGCCAGTATGTGGGGCTTCCGGGGGAAACATAGTCCAGTTTATTTCTCACATTTATAATTGCATTGTACAATTGCCTTCCTTTGGGAGTCACTAGACGTGATCCCCAGTGCGTATGTTTGGCATTGTAGTCTCCTGCGGCTATGAAACGATCGCCAAGTGAGTTGTAGAATTCCATAAATTGTCCTTCCGAGATAGAGAAGCGAGGAGGGCAGTAAACGGCAGCGATTGAAAGGCTTCCGTTACTTGATTGGATTTGTATCGATGTAGACTGCAAGAAGTTTGTTGCAAACCTTTTGTGAAAAGGTTTGGGCTTTCCCATCCGGATGATCTGTGCGGTATATTGTATAGCCTCTTATTTGAATGTTGTATTTGCTTGTAAGATGCGTTTCCACCAGTAGCATAACGTCAATAATTGTGACAATTCTAGTTTATCCCTGAGACACCATTGGCGTTCTACATTTATATTCGTAGGGTCTGCATAGATTATTTAGACTGTTGTGCTACAAGCAGCTGTATTACCATGTTCTGATTTTGAAGAAGTGTTTGCATGGTGGTTTTCATGAATGACATAAGCTCCATCATGCCTTGTTGGAGGGTAAGCATCATAGTTTCCTTTTTGCTAAGTGGCTGTTCTGGGGCCTTTTGAGCGCTTTGTGAGTAAGGCTGAAATAGATTTTCCATTCCAGATCGTAGAGCATCGGCATAGGAGAAGCCGTAGGTGGTGTTTAGGGGACCGAAGGTCGCTTGTCGCATACGACTCTTCAAATCCTTGTACACCACACAGCCTCTATAAATTGCGGTATGGTTGCCTCTGCAGTTTCCACATTTCTTCACGGTACTGTCCTTGTTTGTAGTGCAGTGAGCGAAGTTGTGGGCGTCCCCGCAGACTACACATACAGCCCGGAGTGTGCAGTATGACCTAGTGTGTTCATACTCTTGGCAGTTAGTGCATTGCACTGGACCGTTGCGTTTATGTAGCTCTTCAACAGTCATTCTCCGATGCAAGAGATATTGCAGCTGTATATCGGGTGGACTTCGTTCTTCTTCAGCAACTTGCTTTCTGGCTCGAGCTCGACCTTGAAGTGGGGTTGTGGCTATTTGTCTTTATTTAGAATGTTTATAACATTCTTGGCGGCGAAGCCCTTTTCTTTAAGGGCGGTTATTATTTCCGCGGCGGTAACATCGGGTTCGATTCCCTTATTACCACTTGTAGGCCCTTGATTTGAACTTTTGTTTCTTGAATGTTGCCCTTTACAGTGGTATTATGTGGAAAAAGTTAGCCAAAAAGCTTAATAATTTTGTTGACAAGAACATTGGAACCTTTTTTTTTCGTATAAAAATAGGCGGAGGCTTTGGCTTCCTTTTCTCGACATCAGAGATTTGGCCGCCTTAGCTTTATAGGCGTCTGCCAAGATTTAAAATCAGTTTGAGTTGATGGTCGTTTCTATTGCAGCTAAGCTAGCATTGCCACGGGATATTTTGCGTTGAGAATTCTGGGGGCTCGGCTTTCTGTGACATACACAATTTTTGATAGGGCCATTATCTATCTGTGTTGCGAAAATCAGCCGGGTACGCCCACTTGTTCACGAAAATGACAAAAATGAATTGCGTTGAATGAAAAAATTAAAAGTTTCTCCATAGAAACACTTCTCATACAAACACACACCTACAAAATAAATTACGAAAATTTGTTGATCCCAAAATTTCAATGGTATAATGTGTCAATAAAAAAGGTGAAACTGAGAACCGGGTATTTATAGTCGGGACACTCGACTATAATCGTTCTTACTTGTTTTTGTATTTAAACAGTATTGATATTACCTACATTCTATAATTTTCTATATTTTTCTCAGATTCGCAAGCTCATTTTGGAAATGATTCACAGATTACCAATAACAGAAAGTTTGAGACAACATGTCAAATCAATTATATCCATGATGCTTAAGTTATTGAAAACTGATAATGAGGAAAATGTTCTTGTAAGCCTTCGCATTATTATCGAGCTGCATAAACATTTCCGACCATCATTTAATCCAGAGGTAAGTGTAAATGTCATACCCGGTTCTTAAAAATATCTAGAGTATATATGTATATTTCCTATATGCATATAAAAGACAAATACCCCAGTTCTGAATTTCAAATTTAATTCTTTTGTAGATTCAACTATTTTTAAGATTTGTGAAGGAGATTTACAACAATTTGCCAAATCATATAACAACCATTTTCGAAACCTCCAGCGATATTTGGATAAGCGATTTAAAAGATTTAAATTTGGAACTGCTTTTATCGGAAGCTTATTCTTTAAGAACTATACATGTCGAAAAGACATTGGACTCAAATTCTCAACAAATTGTAAGTATTTATATTTATGTACCAATTAATTTGAATTTATTTTATTAATATAAATGAGATATTTTAATATCTATGTTTGAAAATGACACCCAAAACAAGTTGGAATGGCTATAGTCGAATGTTTTAACTTTAAAGTACTTGTTTTGAGAAGAAGGAAAGCGAAACACTTGCTTCATTAGTGGTGTGCCCAACGTTGTTAAGTCTAGTGCTGGTATTGCCTAGCTTTTAAAAGCTATGCGACCGGCAAAACCATGTGCAACTCCCGAGCTTTACAGCAAAAAAAAAAATTCTGCAGAAGGACTGCAACCATATCGTTTAAATACACATTGTCTACGATGTTGCAACGACAATGTCCACGGCCGTTTTTAAACAAAAGGCGTTGTATAAGCTCGAATAGTTCAGGAGTGTTTGATAAAATAAACTACTGGTGGTGCTTCAAAGCTGTGGGAAAATCGCTACAGTGAAAACCGGAATCGGAAGATACATTATCCAACACCGCAAAACTGTAAAAATCAAACCAATACCTAACTGCTAAAAATGAAACCACCAATAACCCCATCTGTAAGGATATTTGCTAAACTTGGTGATCTTAAGGTTAACGAATTAACTCCCAAAATCGTTAATCCCGCAACCCTTGTTCAACGACGAGCTGATGCCAAATAACCCTTAAGAAAACGCAGTACAGTCAATTTACAAGATGCAGTATTTGCTACATCGCAAGATCTCCGTTGAGGAGCCACACAAATCCAAGGGCCCTGTCTTATGCTCCAAACCGTTTGCCCGGTCAGCGTGGCTTGCGGTGATCTTCACAGGTGCGTGTCTCTTGAACAAAGCGGATCCTTCTGCTAAAAAGTGTACTAACTGTGGTGGAAAACCGTACTGGTAAATGAATAGACCCAATTGTTAAATCCTTGAAGTGGCCTCCTAATAAAACAACATATAAAACATCACTTCCTATAAGGATTTGCCTAGAATTCCCTATGAGCGACGTCACTAAGTATATAAACAACCGCGGAATACTTAAATGTATCCTTTGTATATGGGCCACATTGATTCTCAATATCTGAAATTAACTTCATGACCTTCTTCCACACAGGCGAACGCTTCATTGCAGCCGGTGAATAAGTTCAATGCCAAACAAACCCACTACCAACAGACCCAAGAAAGAAACCCGACCTTATTGATCACAAGAAAAGTTACACAAAAACAAACTCGAATCAAACCACTCAGCAGCTCTGCTCCAAATATTTTAAAATGCCCAAATTCAAAATTAACCAACGTTTGCAAAAAGAACCTGGATTGAATACAAAAAATACATAAGCTTACTTATAACTCTTAATCGAGAGATAAAAAAATACGACAGACATTAACATCTCTGCCTTGGAGATTATAATGTCCTCAGTCGCTAAACGTTCTACTCCAAAAGCTCTAGCTGCATCTCCAAACATTCCGAAAAACTTACAAATAGAATGATTGGTTCTCGAAAAAAGGAGCCTACGTCAGGCATGGCAAGCCCACAGATTCCAGTATGCGAAGGACCTCCTAAAAACTGTAACCCGTCGGCTCTCCAAGGTCCTGAAGAACTTTCAAAATCAAGCACAGAGAACCTATTTCAAAGAACTATTGCGAAAAGCAAATCTAAATCCCCCTATAGGATCCCGGGCTGCAGTGAGCAAGAAAAAACTAGAGTTTTTGCCTGCAATACAGCCTTATCTCAGTTAGAAAAAAAAGCTAGATATAAAAAAGCATCTCAAAACACTTAAAACCAAATAAAACTCCTGGATATGATCACATCACCCACAAAATAATAATGAAACTTCCAGTCTGCGCCATTGAATATATTAAAACACTATTCAATGCAATACTAAATATTTTTTTTTTTTATACCATGTACCTTAAGGTACAAATGGTATATTAACTTTGTGCAAATGTATGTAACAGCCAGAAGAAGACATCTCCGACCCCATAAAGTATATATATTCTTGATCAGCATCAACAGCCGAGTCGATATAGCCATGTCCGTCTGTCCGTCTGTCCGTCCGTCCGTCTGTCTGTATGTATGAACACCTCGTTCTCGGAGATGGTAAGAGCTAGAGGTCTAGTTCTTTTTGCTTTTGATGTGTTATTATTGCAGGCAGATCAAGTTTATTTCAAATTTTTGCCACGCCCCTTTCCGCCTTCGTAATTTGCATAAAACTGAATGTTCCTCGACACATTTGCCCATAACTTGCACAAAATAAGAGGTAGAGACCTATTTCTTTTTGCATTAGCAATAACGCAGATAATGGTATTATTGGATTTTTGCCACGCCCCTTTCCGCCCTCGTATTTGCAAAAAAATCTATATCTTCGAAATGGTAAAAGCTAGAGGCATAATTTTCAGTCTAATAAGTCCACTGATCGTCAAACACGTACGTGCAAAATTACGTACGGATCGGACAATAAATATAGAAGATATGGCCAATTAAAGTTTTACCCACCCCTTCCCTAGGCAACGGCATGCCGCACACGCTGGGGTCACGTCATCCGTCTCTTCTTTAACTTCAATTCGTTCGCACGTGTATACATACAAAAGTGTCTGTATGTATGCACAATACATACAGAAGTGCATGTATGTGAAATATTTGACAAAAATAAAAATAAATACAAAGAAATGGTTGATAAAGAAAAGAGGTACATGGTATCTCGTTGTCGAGAAATCTCGACTATAGCGTTCCTACTTCTTTTTTTTTAAACATGGCACTTTTAAATCTAAAACTTCCATAATGGACAACCATTAAATCTTTAATTGTAACTTCATTTACGTCTAGTCCCGCTTGCACAGGGAACTGCTGATAGTAGCCATCATGTTGGTCAATTGGCTCACCTTCTCCATCATGCGCTCAAACATTGATTCCATCCTGGTAAATAAGGCGTCAATCGGATTTCCTGTAGGATTGATGTCAAAATGTGGTTCTCCGTTTTTAGCAACACTGCCATAACTAAAATTGGGGTTGACCCTGCTGAAATGAGGTTGCTGGCCTCGTGGTACCGTCGGCTTCGGGGCGAACGCGCTTTTGGCCTTTTTATAGGCAGGACAACCTTTGTATGAAGCTGCGTGTGACCCAATGCAGTGGAGGCAAAGGGCTGGTTCGCTAGAGACCTTCGTGCACTCAGCAGTTGGGTGGTTATCTCCGCACTTGACACATCGGTATTCCAATTGGCAGTAGCGCTGGGTGTGGCGAACCTCTGGCAGCGGTAGCATTGAGGTACGTAATTGAACTTAATTGGTGGCTCAACCATGATCTCGGAGCTACAATCTTGAAAGCCTTTTAATTTTTTTTTGCTGGCTCAAGGTTAACGAAGAATAGGATTATATATGTCCCTAACTTTGTACCCATGGAAGCTGAAGCCCTCCTTAATATCGTCAGGGTCAGTAGAGTACGAGTAGTGAAGGCCTTTTACGACTTTTCGGTAGGCACTTTCATCTCGGGGCTTAAAAGTGTGGTATCGGTTATTATTTTCGTGCAGGAATTGCTTCAGTTTTGTGTATGTCTCCTTATTCCGAGTCATAACTCTTGTGTTGTTGTTCAGACTAGTCTTGTATTTGTTCTTAATCTCGTCGCCAAGGGCACCGGAGATGGTTTCAGAAAAGGGTTTAAAGTTGATCACGTCGGCTATGAAAATCGTAGGTGGCTTTATCATCTTGGGGGCGTCGGTCTTTAAAGCCTTTGGATGAGTTTCCGTTTCGACATCGGAGTCAGCAAACTCGTCGTCCTCTGATAGGAGGGCAAAGGCATTGCCTTTGGCATTGAGTTTGAGTTTGGTCAAAAGCGCAGCTCTGGTTGCATCGCTGGTGCTGGGTTTGTCACCGCTGGCTTTTTTGACAGGCTTGCGCCTTATTTCTCTGGATTCAGTGTCACATGAATCACGGGTGAAGATTTCACTGGAATTGGGCTTTTTTCTAGGCGGCATGCCAGTCCATGGTGATTTGCCGCGAATTTGGGTTTTATTGATTGTTTTATTTAATTGTTCTGAAGCGAACCGACGTGCCAACTCATAATAAATATAACTTGGGTATTGTCCAAAGCAGTGGAAAAAATTCATCATTATAATGATTCCAAAACAGGCAGACAAATCACCAGCCTCATCATACAGACCAAAATTGGAGCGGGTGTACCCCAAAGAAGCTGCCTCGGCCCCGTGTTTCTGCACACAGCAGACATTTCAACAAACCAACAATAGATAACATTTACGTTCGCTAATAAAAGCCTCCCGAAAACATGCCGCTCACCTCCCACTAATAAAAAAGTGGATGTCCGACTAGCGAATACATGTCAATTCGCAAATGCAATCACATTTACACTAAACCAAAAAACTGTTCTTCGCCATCCCTGAACAATATATCAATCTACCCCTTAAAAAAGGCCACATACCTTGGTATGCACCTCGATAGACTCACTTGGATAATACACAGCCGAACGATAGCAAATAAAGCTTAAGTCGCGGGTACTGTACTGGTACTGCACATGCTAGTTCTCCCCTCTCTCTGGAATATAAAGTCCTGTATTACAATACTTTTCTAAAGCCAGTTTAGAAGTACGGTTCCGAGCTATGGGATAATGACAGCAGCAGTAACATACATAGATTTCATTCAAAGTATACAGTCCAAATTACTGAGAAATAAAGGCAACATCCTGGTGTCTGTAATGTTCGCATGGTCGGGCCGGCTAACTTGTGTGGTTAGTTATTACACGTAACAATCAAACAGTAAACAAGTGGCTAGTGTCAGGTGACAGTGCTATGAATAAGATCCCTCGGTTGTCTCCTATTTAACAGTTGCTGCGGGATTGGTCTGATGAAGCCAGCTGCCAAACGATTCCGGTGCCGTTGCAGCCTTTAATTGTGCCGGCTGGATTGGAGATGAATTTGGTCGGCGACCGTAGCCATATTCCAATGAGCACTGCATCTCATCGACTTTTCAAAATTATATGTTACATATTTAATTTTCAAACTTACCAATAAAAATTAATTTTTGAATTGCACTTTTTACCAGCTTTCTGAATGGGAACAAAGTGTGCAAAAAAGAGTAACAAATGAACTAGTGAACAAAGAAGCAAGTAGGCAAAAATTAGCAAATAACAATAACAAAACAAAAAGGAAGGAACATATTCGCTCGCTCAGTTCAGTGAACAACTCTTTTTTGTTCACTCACTCATGAACAACCCAACACTAGAGACTGATCGGCCGGTAGGACGCCTTTTCCGGCTTGCCAGTTTTGTGGATCATGGATAGTACTGCTAGCTTCCACTGAGCAGGAAAGTATTGCAATTTCACGATAGCGTTAAAAATTTACGTTATGTGGAGGATTGCATGACTGGACAGTGCCTAGTGTGGCATTACACATGACATCATGGCTTGGAGCTTTGTTGGCCCGCTGACGGTCAATTACGCCTGCTACCTTACTGGGTGAGAACTTCACGATGGGCAGATCCATTTGAAGTGGTTGCACTGACCTTTCCTCCGTGTCCTGCGTTTACCGCAGATTGGCCAGCTTGAGCGGTTGGGAACATACAGCGAGGTGCTCCGCGAAGGTTTCAGCTTCCTCTGAAAAGCCATCGCTGCATGCTAGTGGTGCATTCCTGGTTCACCTTCATTTAATGGATCGCAAACAATGTCATTCCCGGATTTTTGGAAAGGGGCAGAAAGGACGGAAAGGGGTGTGGCAAAAATCTGGGAATGTCATTATCAGCATAATAGTTAAACGGACCTAATGCAAAAATAAATAGAATAGAGTTATCGTAGAAAATACAGTTTTATGCAAATTACGAAGGCAGAAAGGGGGGTGTCAAAAATTTGAAATAAACTCGACCTGTGTACACATATAACGGACCTAAAGCAAAAAGAATTACACCTCTAGCTCTTACCATCTTCGAGAACGTCGTGTTTATACATACAGACGGACATGGCTAGATCGACTCGGCTGTTGATGCTGATCAAGAATATAAATACTTTATGGGGTCGGAAACTTTTTCTTCTCCCTGTTACATACATTGCACAAACTTAACATACCATTTGTACGAGTACATTAAGGTATATGTTATAAAAAGCTATATATCCTAAATGGTAAAAGCAACATCATTTTGAGTCCGTTGAGTCTTTAAATAATAGGACATACAAAAGTTGCCATTTTGGAGCATCTAAGTTATACCATATTTTTTTACTACATGTCAAGCTTAATTTATTGTTTTTCAGTACAATCTACTTCCTCGAGGGACATTGTCATTAAAGGTCTTACAGGAGCTACCTATTATTGTTGTACTTATGTACCAAATATATAAAAATGCTGTTCATCAAGAAGTAGCTGAATTTATTCCTTTAATATTGACAACAATTAATTTACAACCAACGATTTCTCAAAGGTAAGATATATATTTTTTTTTCAAATATATTAAAGTATGTCATTTAAAAATGTTTTAGTTTTTATTTGGAGCTATAAATGAATTAAATTTTTGAAATTGACTTGATTGACTTTTATTTTTAATGTTACCTCTAAAAATAACCAAAAAAAAGTAAATAATTTAGTTAGATTTACAAATATGTATACATGTGCATGAATAGATTCACATATAAACAAAATATATGCGACCTAGTCCCTATTTCATTTTTCTGCCACGATAAGTATTATATTTTGAGGTCAGGGTGGGTGCTGTCAAAGTACCATCGCGGGCTTAAGGTAAGGTGAATTTGCAATTTGAAACAATGTCACATCAATGTTGTTATCGGTAATATAGTATTATGTTTATCAAACGAACAAGCGTGAATTTTGCGATTTTTACAATGTGTCATTTTTATTGAAAATAAAAAAGTGCCACGCAATGAGCTCATCGAGCAACGATAAAAAGAATGAAGGTAGAAGCTCAGTGCACCAAAGAAACGGCTTCTACTCTTACTTTTCAACCCGCGATACCGAAATGGATAAAGTTGCGTTTAAGATCATCGCGGTTCTACTAACCGCTGAAAGCCAAAGAGCACGGTCTTGATCTGCGCATTCCGACTCCCGCATCATGGAGTTCGCAGTGTAAAACCCCCCTCCATTGGAGGAACCACATTTCGCAACAACAACAAGCAGTGCTACAATTTCTGCAACAGCAGCGACAACCACTGCAATTCAAAATACCGCGACGTCAACGACCACAGCGAGTAAAAAACAACAACGTCTATAAGTGCCAAAGCGGCCCTGGCTACAAAGCTTAGCCCGCAACAAAGCTTAGCCCGCAGGGTAATCCGGCAGGAAATAAAACAAAAATTAACCGCGTCCAGAAGATCGACGAAGAACCAGGCAGATCCAGTAGCAACCGATTTGCCCTATTGCAAGATGTTGAGGAAAACCCACCAGCGCAAGACACAGCAAACAAACCTAAGCCCACTCCAACTAGTCAACCATATTGAGGCGTGGATCGGGAGCGGTGACAACTTTTATGTTGTCCCGCTTATCAAAGGGAACATCCATGAAAGAATAGTGCAAACTAAGACTGAAGAGCACTTCCGAATCGTGTCCAAATTTCTGGACAATGCTAATAAAAACTATTACACGTACTACCAGCTGAAAAGCAGCAAGGGCCTACAAGTGGTAATAAAGGGAATCGAACCCGATGTTACCGCCGCGGAAATAATAACCGCCCTTAAAGAAAAGGGCTTCGCCGCCAAGAATGTTATAAACATTCTAAATAAAGACAAATAGCCACAACCCCTCATTAAGGCCGAGCTCGAACTGAGAAGAACGAAGTCCACCCAATCTATAAGCTGCAATATCTTTTGCATTGGAGAATCACTGTTGAAGAGCTACATAAACGCAACGGTCCAGTGCAATGCACTAACTGCCAAGAGTATGGGCACACTAGGTCATACTGCACACTCTGGGCTGTATGTGTAGTCTGCGGGGACACCCACAACTCCGCTCACTGCACTACAAACAAGGACAGTACCGTGAAGAAATGTGGAAACTGCAGAGGCAACCATACCGCAAATTATAGAGGCTGTGTGGTGTACAAGTATTTGAAGAGTCGTATGCGACAAGCGACCTTCGGTCCCCTAAACACCACCAACGGCTTCTCCTATGCCGATGCTCTACGATCTGGAATGGAAAATCTATTTCAGCCTTACTCACAAAGCGCTCAAAAGGCCCCAGAACAGCCACTTAGCAAAAAGGAAACTATGATGATTACAAAAACACCTTGGGAGAACCCATTTCAAAACCGATGAAGAGCTTCAAGAAGCGGTCCTAAACTTTTTTCTTAGCCAGGCGGGAGAGGTCTATGACAATGGTATACAAAAATGGATGGCCCGGATGCAAAAGTGCGAGTGCGACAATGCACCATATCACATTGCAATAGCAATAATTAGCCCATTAAAAAATTTCCTTAGCTTTCTTATTTACCAGACTTGAGTCCCAGTGACTTCTCTTCCCGAGATTGAAAAATCACCTCAGAGGAACTCATTTATCCCAGACTATTTATTTTAGTTGTTACTGCTGCCGCATGACCCGAAAATGTGGAAAATGTAATTTTTTAATATATAAAATTTTTTTATTTTTAGAAACTCGACGCAAAAAGAGATTTTTGTTGATTTTATGGGTGCTCAAATTAAAACGTTGTCATTTTTGGCGTATATTGTGCGAATATTCCAAGTAAGTATGTATTGAGTAATGTATGGATTGGGGCACTAGTGTCGTTCTACCTCATTACACTGCTAAAAAGTAAGAACGGCATTAACGATACCCTACTTTAGTGAAATTATCAAATGAGGGCGGCCCAGTCTCTCTAACGATTCTATTAGTGTGATGCTGAAGAACACATCTACGAATACCATATCTGGTCAGAAAAGCTTACATATTTTACAAGCAGTATTTGAAGACCATTTGAGCAACACTCGAAAAATGTTTTTTTTTTTTAGCAATTAATACCATAAAAAAATAGGGAAATGAATAAAAAATGTTATTTAAAAATATTTAGGTATAGTGGTATGTACCAGAGAACGTCATGCGTGTCACTTTTTGGCGTGTCACATTTATAAATTTGGAAAGCAAGAAAAGAATAACACACCCAAACGCACAAATTGATTTCTGTGTTTTCGGCACTCACTAAGACCAGACCCCAATGCTATTTCACCAGACACCCAATGCCCCCAAATCTAATGTACGAAGAGCAACAATATCTCAAAAAGGAATGCGAAAATATAGGCTGTGAGCGAAACACCCGGACTCCATTAAAAGTAAAATTGATTTTGGACCGTACACTTTAGCACAAAACAAGTAGAAACGCTGTAGTCGAGATTCCTCGACAACGAGATACCATGTACCTCTCTTGCCGTTGCCGTGGGAAGGGGTGGGTAAAACTTTTATTGGTCATATCTTCTATATTTATTGTCCGATCTGAACGTAATTTTGCATGCACGTGTTTGACGATTAGCAGATTTAACAGATTTAAAATTAAGTCTCTAGCTTTTACCATTGTGGAGATATCGATTTTTTTGTGATTACGAGGGCGGAAAGGGGCGTGGCAAAAATCTGGAAATGGCATTATCTGCATAATAGTTAAACGATCCTAATGCAAAAAAAAACAGGTCTCTAGCTCTTATTTTGTTCAAGTTATCGAAGAAAATACAGTTTTATGCAAATTAAGAAGGCGGAAAGGGGCGTGGCAAAAATTTGAAATAAACTCGACCTGCGTACATATATAACGGACCTAAAGCAAAAAGAATTACACCTCTAGCTCTTACCATCTCCGAGAACGACGTGTTCATACATACAGACGGACGGACAGACGGACGGACGGACAGACGGACGGACGGACAGACGGACAGACGGACATGGCTAGATCGACTCGGCTGTTGATGCTGATCAAGAATATATATACTTTATAGGGTCGGAAACGCTTCCTTCTCCCTGTTACATACTTTGCACAAACTTAATATACCATTTGTACCTTAAGGTACATGGTATAAACATACAAAAAGTGATATGTGGAACATTTTACTTTCCATTGTTAAAGAAGACCAAACTGCCGTGGAAGGGTGGCATTTGGGCAACCAAGAGAGGTGACGAAAGTGTCGGCAACAGACACTTGAATGTCTTAAGTGTTGTACTCGGAATTTCGCTCATTCCTTTTGATTTAGCATTTTCGTCGGCCACAACTGATGTAGCATGCAGAAAAACAGCACGAAACCGGTTTGAGCTTGTGCGTATAAGCATGTTCGAAATGGTCAGTGCAAGGCAACAAGCATTATTTTGGGGTGCCGATCACACCCTAAGTGTCGTAAACGCATAAATGATTCTGGTACAGTTATTGTTAGGGTGTACCCTTGCCGTTCTCTGGTATGTACATGTACATAGTCTGTTCAAAAAGTATAGCGACTTTCGTGTTTTTTCAAAAACTATTTATTTATTCATGATATCTATATCTATATATCTATAGGTTTAGCCATTCCTAATTTTTGCATATAAAATAATTCATTGTCACACATTAAATAACTTTTTATAATATATATTTTTTTTAGGAAGTTGTGATTGCTAATTCGATAGCTGTAACTAACGGATTGCTTAACCTTATGGAAAATTGTCCCAAAGAAGCAGCTCACCTCAGAAAAGAGTTGCTAATAGCAGCACGTCATATATTCGCCACTGATTTACGACAAAGTAAGTTTTTAAATTCTTTGAATACCGGGTTTTAACTATTATATTTAAAGATTAATTATTTTATTTATAAGTCGCGAAATTCTGTGGTGTTCAAAATATATACTGCAATCAACGAAATTCGGTACTTACATAATTATAGGACACCCCGTTTTCCCAAGTGAATACAGACACTACAGTCTAGGCATTTGTTTGATTGGAAAACTTAAATATCGAATATAATAAACAAATATATTAAAAATTAGTTAATATTATTAAAAAAGTAATTCTTATTTTTTTAAACGCTTTTGCTCAGAACTGAAAAACATACAATATTTGCGTATTGATTTCGAGTTCCTGGGTAATTTATAATCTTGACTGTATTTATTAAAATTTTGGCTTTAAGTAGGTAGTACATACCCAGCAAGCAATTTGAGCGTCTGACAATTTTCTGATAGTTTCTTATAAGCATTTTGTATCATAAAGTGCACAAAAAAAGAGTCGGGAAAGATCAGTTTGTTCTATGAAACGGTCGCAATTTAAGAGGTAAAAAAGAGGTAAAGTCTAATATGACTCTTTTTTAATACAGAAATAAGTGCTTTTACGCTCCTAAGCAAGCATTGAAAGTAACGTGGTAATGAGTGGAAATTAAATTTTTTCTGTGAGATATATACAGTGATGGAAAAAATAATAGAAACGAATTTTCACTTTTGGTTTAAATACGTATTTTTAATAAGTAATGTGGTAATAAGTGGAAATTTTAGTTTTTCTATGATATATATACATCTATCTTACATACTAGAAATCAGAAATGCATTTAACTTTATTAATTTAGCTAAAAAATGACATTTAAGTTCAATTTTATGTTCTTGACCTGGAAAAAATAATAGAAACGCGGTCGTATTTTGTCAAAATCTGGGGTAATTCTTCGTTTAAATTAAAATAATAGGTATTGTTTTGAATATTTTGATTACAAGGAGTGCTAATACAGCAATTTGTTGTACAATTTTTAATTTAATTTTGGTAAAAGCATCAAAATGGGTCGTGGAGCACATTGCACCGCAGTAAAGAGGAATCTAATCATCAAATTAAAAGCAGAAGGACAATCCATGGGATAAATTGCTAAACTATTGGAATGCTAAAAAAAAAGTGTTTTCTGCTATCCACTATACAGATAAACAGGAGAAACGTGATAGAAAGTGAGAAACTTCTACACAATTTGACAAAACCCTTATAAGGAAGTCGAAAAAGGAGCCATTCCTTTCTTCGAAGGATCTTAAAAACTACATGAAGGCATCCGTAACGAGTCGCACTATTCGCAATAGAATGATTGAGCGCGGTTAGAAAGCGCATTTAGCAAGGAGAGTTCCTTTTATGAGCAAGACGCATATCGATAGGCGACTCTGATTTTCCAGAAACCAAGAGATCCGCCAGAACTGGAAAAATGTCCCTTGTTCCGATGGGACAAGGATTGATTTGGTTGGATCTGATGGTAGACCCCATGTTAGAGGCCCAAAAAATACAGCATTCGATCCTAAATACACCAAAAAGACGATTAAAGACGGAGGTGGCAATATAATGCTATGGAGATGTTTCTTTGCTTCATATGTTGGTCCACTTTATTGGGTACAAGGCAATATGTGTGCTAAGGACTATGTAAACATAATTAAGGACGTTATGTTCCCATATGCCGAAGAGGAAATGCACTTGAAGTGGGAATTTCTGCAGGATAACGATCCCTAACACACATCCAAGTTGGCGAAAAAATGGTTCCAGGACAATAGAGTCGATGTTATGGATTGGCCACCTCAGTCACCCTATTTAAACCCTATTGAGCATTTGTGGGGCATCCTAAAAACAACGTTTATGTGGGTTTCAACCAAAAAATTAGGAGTATTTTTGGGAGAAGGTCCAGGAAGAGTGGTACTCCATTGAGCCAGCAATATGCTCCATTCTGATGGAGTCTATGCCTCGTAGGTTGTCTGCAGTTTTGAAAAACCATGGTAACGCATTTAAATATTAAAGCTGAAAACATTTTATGGTAAATTTTGCTAAACTAGTCAATTTGGATAAAGATTATTCATTTCGTTTCTATTATTTTTTCCAGGTCAAAAACATAAAATTTAACTTAAATGCCATTTTTTAGCTAAATTAATAAAGTTAAATGCATTTCTGATTTCTAGTATGTAAGATAGATGTATATATATCAGAGAAAAACTAAAATTTCCACTTATTACCACATTACTTATTAAAAATACGTATTTAAACCCAAAGTGATAATTCGTTTCTATTATTTTTTCCATCACTGTACATCTATCTTACATACTAGAAAACAGAAATGCATTTAACTTTATTCATTTAGCTTAAAAATTACACTTTAGCTAAATTTTATGTTTTTGGCCTGGGGAAAATAACATAAACGAAATGACTAATCTTTATCCAAATTGACTAGTTTAGCAAAATTGACCATAAAATGTTTTCAGTTTTAATATTTAGTTGCGTTACCATGGTTTTTCAAAACTGCAGCACACCTACGAGGCATAGAGTCCACCAGATTGAAGCATATTGCTGGCTCAATGGAGTACTACTGGACCTTCTCCCACAAATGCTCCTAATATTTTGGTTGAAACCCAATTAACCGTTTTTTTTAGGATGCCCCACAAATACTGGAACCACTTTTTCGCAAGCTTGGATGTGGGTTAGGGATCGTTATCCTGCATAAATTCAAAGGCATTGCCTTTTCGGCATATGGGAACATAACGTCCTTCATTATGTTAACATAGTCTTTAGCACACATATTGCCTTGTACTCAATAAAGTGGACCAACATCTGAAGCAGAGAAACATCCCCATAGCATTATATTGCCACATCAGATCCAACCAAATCAATCCTTGTCTCATTTTACCAAAGGACTTTTTCCAGTTCTGGCGAATCTCTTGGTTTTTTGCAAAGCAGAGTCGCCTATCGATATGCCTCTTGCTCATAAAAGGAACTTTTCTTGCTGAATGCGCTTTCAAACCGCGCTCAATCATTCTGTTGCAAATGGTGCGACTCGTTACGGATGCGTTCATGTAGTATTTAAGATACTTCGAAGAAGAGAATGGCTCCTTTTTCGACTTCCTTATAAGGTTCGTGTCAAATTTTGTAAACGATGCTCGCTTTCTATCACGTTTCTCCTGTTTATCTGTATAGTGAATAACAGGAAACACTTTTTTTTCGAGCATTCCAATAGTTTGGCAATAGGTCCCATGGATTGGCCTTCTGCTTTTAATTTGGATTAGGATTAGATTCCTCTTTACTGGGGTGCAATGTGCTCCGCGACCCATTTTGATGCTTTTAACAAATTTAAATGATAAATTGTACAATAAATTGCTGTAAAAGCACTCCTTGTAATAAAAATATTCAAAACAATACCTTTTTTTTAAATATAAACGAAGATTTACCCAGGTTTTGACAAAATACGACCGCGTTTCTATTATTTTCTCCAGGTCAAAAACATAAAATTTAATTTATGTAAAAGTGTAAAGTAAGTTTAAATTTGTAGCAAAATGAATAAAGTTTAATGCATTTCTGTTTTATAGTATGTAAGATAGATGTATATATATCAAATAAGAACTCAAATTTCTACTCATTACCACGTTCCTTATTAAAAATAAGTATTTAAAGTGAGAATTCGTTTCTATTATTTTTTCCATCACTGTATAAACACCTCGTTCTCGGAGGTGGTAAAAGCTAGAGGTGTAATTCATTTTGCTTTTGGTAATATGTTCTTGCAGTTTAATTTTTTTTTATGTTCTTGCAATTTTTTGCCACGCCGCTTTCCGTCTTGTTAATTTGTATAAAACGTTATTTTCTTCGACGTATTTGCCCATAACTTGCATAAGAGCTAGTGACCGATTTCTTTTTGCAGTAGTTGCGCCTAACTATTGCGTAGATAATGTCATTCCCGGACATTACGCCTCTCTTCTGCCTTCGTATTTGCACAAAAATTGATATCTCCAAAATGGCAAAAGCTAGAGTCTGCTTATCGTCAAACACGTGCATGCAAAATTGCATTAAGATACCCACTCCTTCCCTATGCAACGACATGCCGTTGCACAAAAAAAAGTTCTCCGTCCGATTTTTTTGGTTCTACATATTTTGTTTGTGTAATTTCACACATTCCGTTTTAACCGTCAACTTCGAATGACGTTCACATTTCGATTTATTTTCGTTCGAGACCTTCGGTTCGAGTTTCTTTTTGCACCGTCAAATTCCATGTCGATTCCCTTTCTTTCGAGACCTTCGGTTCCGACTTCCCTTTTCACCGTCAAATTCCGAACGCCTACACATGTCTATTCCCTTTTGTTCGAGACATTCACAGCTTTTAGTTTTTGGGAGTACTGGTAGTCGAAAGTAGAGGTGGGCACGGGCCGGGCTTTTTTTCGTGGCCCGCGGGCTTACACAGGCCCGGAGCGGGTTCGGGCGGGCCCGGGCCTTATTATTACGATTCGTACGGGCTTTGTGCGGGCCCGGGCCTAAGAAAAAAGGCCCGGCCCGTAAAAGCCCGAAATATAGAACATAAGCCCAAATAATTCTGAAAGTGGAATGTTTGCTGAATTTTTGGACTTAAGTTATGTAAAAAAACGAAAAGTTGAGAAAAAAAGCGATATTGACATAGAGCTTGATAAATATTTGGCCTATCCAGTAGCTCCTGGCACTCATATTTTAGAATTTTGGAAAAATGCAAGGGATTTAAAATACCTTTCCAAATTAGCTATGACCATTCTGGCTATCCCAGCCAGTTCGTCAACGAGCGAAAGGCTTTTTATACCATGTACCTTAAGGTACAAATGGTATATTAAGTTTGTGCAAAGTATGTAACAGGGAGAAGGAAAAGTTTCCGACCCTATAAAGTATATATATTCTTGATCAGCATCAACAGCCGAGTCGATCTAGCCATGTCCGTCTGTCCGTCTGTCTGTCCGTCCGTCTGTATGTATGAACACGTCGTTCTCGGAGATGGTAAGAGCTAGAGGTGTAATTCTTTTTGCTTTTGGTGTGTAATTATTGCAGGCAGATCAAGTTTATTTCAAATTTTTGCCACGCCCCTTTCCGCCTTCGTAATTTGCATAAAACTGCATTTTCTTCGATAACTTAAACAAAATAAGAGCTAGATACCTGTTTCTTTTTGCATTAGGACCGTTTAACTATTATGCAGATAATGTAATTTCCAGATTTTTGCCACGCCCCCTTCCGCCCTCGTATTCGCAAAAAAATCGATATCTCCAAAACGGTAAAAGCTAGAAACTTAATTTTAAGTCTGTTAGGTCTGCTGATTGGCTAACACGTGCATGCAAAATTACGCTCAGATCGGACAATAAATATAGAAGATATGNTTTAGAATTTTGGAAAAATGCAAGGGATTTAAAATACCTTTCCAAATTAGCTAGGACCATTCTGGCTATCCCAGCCAGTTCGTCAACGAGCGAAAGGCTTTTTTCAACGTCGGGCCATGTTTTAAGCGAAAAACGGACTAGGCTAACAAGCCAAAATTTAGAAAAAATTTTATTTTTAAATAAAAATATGAATTAATTTTTTTTTTCAAATAAATACCTTAATAAATATATATATGTAGATATAAATTAAATGTGTTTTGAATTTCCTTCCGAAAATCGCAGAATTAGCCGAAAAAGACCTGCATAGTATCAGCCTTAGCATCGACTAAGAGCTGGGCATCAGTCTTGCCCCGTTTATAAATCATTTGAAGAAGTTTGGATTCACAAAAAAGTTAAATGTCTGTTCACACGAACTAACGCAGCAAAACATGTGTGACCGTATCGACGCATGCGAATCGGTGCTAAATCGCAATAATCCGTTTCTGAAGCGGATGGTCACTGCACTTTTCTCCATTATCTCCAACTCAAATCCTAATAACAAAAAAAAAAAAACCCTTATTTTAATTCACCTATCCCAATATCATAACTAGTTTCCTCGTATCACTTTTTTTTCTACTCGGGTATATACAGTCATGCACTAAAGTGTTGGCACACTTAGAACTCTTGACTTTAAATGTTAATTTCAGACTTGTCTTTCAAGTTAGAGACTTTATTTTTGGTTTTTTGGTTAAATAAAATATTTGTTATTTGAATTGCATAAATATTTTTTTATTTTCTCTAATATTATTTAAGATATTTTAATTTATACTTAAAAGGAACATTTTTCGTGACACAAAAGTCTTGGCACAGTCGAGATATTTTATTCAATATTTTTAGTATTAGGCCGCATCTGGTTATACTTTTTTATGGAATTTATAACGGGAGTCCCGTTTGTAAATTTAATAATGTGTTGAGACCCCTCAATATAACCGCGTAGATCGTGTTGGACAGCGAATTACGAGGGCGGTTTGATAAGTCCGTGACTTTTTGAATACAACATTTTTTTTTCGGCAAATAAACATTTTATTCTACTACATAATCATCTTTTAGCTCGACACATTTAGTCCAGCGTTTTTCTAATTTTTTCCCCCCTCAACATAATAGGTTTTTCCAAGGCTCTCAAAATAGGTGTTCGTTTCGGTAATGACTTCTTCATTAGACTCGAAACTCTCACAATCCAGCCATTTCTTTAGGTTTGGAAACAGATAATAGTCGCAGGACGCTAAATCTGAAGAATATGCTGGATAAAGTAGCAATTCGTTCCTCATTTCGAGGATTTTGCCCATTGTGATTGAACGAGTGTGCACACGTGCATTGTCTGATGGACCAGCACTTTTTTCTTCGTCAAATGCGGCTTTTTTTTTGCTATAAGACAACGTCGGATCTGTCCTTAAGCTTTAAATATTATTCGCCGGTGATTGTTTTACCTTTCTAGAAGAATGACACCGCGTGCATCCCAAAAAAATGTGGCCATGACCTTGTAGGATGACAGACTCTGTTTTGCCTCCTTTGGTCCACGTTTACCCCCAGCAACCCACTTTTTCGACTGTTTCTTGGTCTCTGGCATGTTGGGATGGATCCATGATTCGTGCATTGTAACAAAACGGCGAAAAAATTCGTTCGGACTACGGCGGAACATCGCTAAATACGCTTTTGAAGTTGTCACACGTTTGCGCATATGGTCCAGTGTGAGCAATAGAGACAGCCATCTCGCGGAGAGTTTTTTCATGTTCGAATATTCGTGAAAAATATAATGTACCCGTTCAGTTAAGATACCTACAGCAATAGCAAACTCATGCACTTTCATTCTCCGACCATCCAATATCATTTCATGGATTTTATCGACTATTTCCGGAGTGATCACTTCTTTTGGGCGACCTGAACGTTCGGCGTCACTTGTGCTCGTACGACCACAACGGAACTCAGTAAACCACTTCTTTACCATTGAAATTGATGGTGCAGAGTCCCCGTAGTATTTATTAAGCTTTTATTTGGTTTCTGTAATGGTCTTTTTGCGTAAAAATTAATGCTTAATCAGCACTCGAAATCCACTTTTCTATTTTCGTAAAAATTCACGAGGTTGTCTGCTTTGAATGGCTCTCAAAAACCAATTAGATAACGAAACTGGCTCTAAATTTGACAGTTGCCCACTAATAGATTAGAGTTGACGGCAGCACTGTTGCATTTTGAATAACTGCTCGGGAAATTCAAAAAGTCACGGACTTATCAAACCGCCCTCGTATTAGTCTTCGAAATGGTAAAAGCTAGAGGCAGTCCGATAAGTCCACTGATCGTCAAACAATTACGTACGGATCGGACAATAAATATAGAAGATATGACAAATTAAAGTTTTACCCACCCCTTCCCTAGGCAACGGCATGCCACACACGCTGGGGTGACATCATCCGTCTCTTCTTTGACTTCAATTCGTTCGCACGTGTATTCATATAGTTGTGTGTATGTGTGCACCTGCTGATTGTTTGGATGTCAACAAACGAAAATTTGGTGAATTATTAAAAAAAAAAAAAAATAAGAACAATGAAATGGTTGATAAAGAAAAGAGGCACATGGTATCTCGTTGTCGAGAAATCGACTACAGCGTTCCTACTTGTTTTTCCATAGTTTTGATTGTTATTGATAAAATTGTATATGACTCTTTTGCTTCTTCCAATTTTATTTGCTATATTAGCTACAGACACGTCACAATCAATATAACTTTGTATTTGGATCTGTTCTTTGTGACCACGACCCATAATTGCACAAAATGATTAAACTATGTTTAAAATTCACAAATTAGTCAAAAAACGTTTATGATTCAATCTCCTTGGCTGCTGAAATGACACTAAATCTAAAATGTGCTATTGAAACTAAAAAAGTGTCAGTTATTGAATCAAGTTAAAAAGAAAATTACGGTTAATTGAAACGATACATTTCTAGACTTCCAATTTTTGTTGGAAGAAAGTAGTTAAGGAGTCGAAAAAAAAACAGCAACAATCGTTGCATTAGATCAAACAATTGCTGAGAGATGATCAAGTAATTATGAAAATTGTTGTTTGCTATTCAAGTGAAATTGCATGATTTTGAATCCATTGAAAATGTAATAAGAATTCCGCTGAACTTTTTTGACAGCATAAGCGTGGAAAGGCTCAAAAGTCCGCTGGCAAAGTAATGGCCTCTGTTTTTTGGGGTGCGCGTGGAATAATTATCTTGATTATCTTGAGAAGGGAAAAACCATCAATAGTGACTATTATATGGCGTTATTGGAGCGTTTGAAGGTCGAAATCGCGGCAAAACGGCCCCATATGAAGAAGAAAAAAGTGTTGTTCCACCAAGA
Source organism: Drosophila ironensis (assembly GCA_021223825.1). Taxonomy (NCBI): domain Eukaryota; kingdom Metazoa; phylum Arthropoda; class Insecta; order Diptera; family Drosophilidae; genus Drosophila; species Drosophila ironensis. The sequence continues at coordinate 50,507 of JAJJHQ010011474.1, forward strand.
CAACGCACCGTGCCACAAGTCATTAAGAACGATGGCAAAAATTCATGAATTGGGCTTCGAATTGCTTCCCCACCCACCGTATTCTCCAGATCTGGCCCCCAGCAATTTTTTTTGTTCTTAGACCTCAAAAGGATGCTCGCAGGGAAACAATTTGGCTGCAATGAAGAGGTGATCGCCGAAACGGAGGCCTAGTTTGAGGCAAAACCGAAGGAGTACTACCAAAATGGTATCAAAAAATTGGAAAGTCGTTATAATCGTTGTATCGCTCTTGAAGGGAACTATGTTGAATAATTAAAACGAATTTTGAAAAAAAATGTGTTTTTCTTTGTTAGACCGGGGACTTATCAGCCGACCTGTTATTAAGTCATTTTTAAATACTTGTCGGGTACTATCCAGTTTTCCAATCAAACAAATACCTTATTGTTGTTATCTTTAAAATTTTGGATTTCGGAGTATCCTGTAAATATATATATTTGTGTCATCACATGGATACTTAAGACATTTTTATTTCGGATATTTATAGTCGAAACATACGACAATATCCGTTTCTACCACGCCGATTTTCTTCTCTCGTCCTTATTTTATTCACTATTCATTTTGTTTTCTAGGATTTATACCTACCATTGAAAAACTTTTTGATGAAGACTTGCTTATTGGAAAAGGAGTAACTTTAGACTCGATTCGTCCTTTGGCATATTCAACTTTAGCCGATCTTGCGCACCATGTCCGCCAAAGCTTAAGTTTAGATGTTTTATTAAAAGCAGTTAATCTATTTTCCAAAAATGTTCATGATGAAACTCTTGCTGTAGGGATACAAACCATGTCCTGCAAACTTCTACTAAATCTCGTTGACTGTTTGCGTCATCATAGTGAATTGGAGCCACAAAGATCCAGGCAAATCCTTTCAAAACTTTTAAAGGTTTTTGTACAAAAATTTGAAACTATTGCCAAAATACAACTTCCTTTGATTATTCAAAAATGGTAAGTAATATAAAAATAAGTCGTTTTATATATATTTATGTGACCGAATTCATAAACGACTTTTTTATTTCGCGCGGTCCCGTTGCTTAACGTGCAACTTCCACCTCCCGCCCAACCGACCGAGGGGCGCGCCGTGTGTCGTACGGCTCGAGTCGCGGGAATAGACCCGAAAGAAAATACGAGGAAAACTTGATAGAAAGAAAGAATACGAGGAAACTAGTTTAGATGTTGTTGTGATAGGTAAATTAGTATTAGGGTTTTAAGGTTGTTAGGATTAGAGTTAGAGGTAATGGTAAAAAGTGCATTGTAGTCCGAACATAGCACCCTAAAAGGATCATGCAGGGCGTAGTTCGTTCTACAGTGTGGTAATTTAAGGGGGTTGAAATTGCGAGTTAGTCTACAGGGTACGGTGAAATTTAACTGGCCGAGTAACTTTGTACAGTCAATTTCACCTTGTATTAGTTTATTAATAAATACGACGCCAAGCATCGTTCTACGGTTAGTAAGGGTAGGTAGGTTTATTAAAAGTAATCTACTATGGTACGAGGGAAGGTGTTGGTTTGCATCCCAGTTAAGGCCAGGAAGTGCGAAAATAAGAAAGTTTTTTTGCACCGATTCAATGCTGTCTTTGTGAACCTCGTATTGGGGATTCCAGACACAAGACCCGTATTCCAGAATCGGACGAACTAGGGACATATATAAAGTTTTTGTAAGATATGGGTCGTTAAATTCTTTCGACATATTTCGACATATTTCATTCATATTTTATAAGTCAACATATAAATCTTGCGCTGTAGATAACGGCTAGATAATGCGCGAAATAAGATAATACCGATTGTCGTCGGTATTATCTGTATGAACACGTGGCTCTCCGAGACAGTAAGAGTTAGAGATGTAATTGTTTTCGATTTTGATCCACTATGCATGTACGCAGATCAAGATTATTCAAAATGTTTTCCACACCTTACCGCCTTAGCTAATGGTGTTGTGCAATGGTGTTTTCATATTTTTCCAAGTTCCTTTCCGCATTCGTTTTGCAAAAAAACTACATCTTTGAGATAGTAAAACCTAACGACATAATTTTGAATCGGAAATGCGCGCTAAATGAATGCGGCACCCTCTAAGTGAAATATATCTAAATTACTCGTGTAATGCTAGTATTTCAATAGCTCAAACAGATGATTAAAATTAAACCTCGCCATCGATTTTGTCGAAAACAACAGGGTGTCCTAATCAAGTTCCCAGTAGCGTATATGTGCTCGTGTTGATTGTTTTAATGTCGGTACATACCGAATTTTTGTTAAATTATTTAAATGAAATGAAATGCTTCACAAAGAAAATACATACATGGTATGTATTTCGTTGTAGAGTAATCTCTACTATAGCGTTTCTACTTGAATTTAGCTGAACATTTAACACATACATACATACAAAAATGCGTTCAGATCGGACTATAAATCTTGAGGATATGGCCAATTAAAGTTTTAGCCACCCCTTGTCAGAACTAATGATGACGTCATCTTATCAATTTCTGGTTTGACTTTCATATGTCATACATACACTCCGTCCCATTTAAATGGAACACTCCCTAAGTGCAATATATTTAAAATAATATCTACTGATTTTCACATAACCTATACATTTTCTTACCATTAACTTTACAATACCTCAAGACTCCAGATGAATGGGTGGCATATTCAAGTTACCCGCAGTGTGTGTATGCGAATTAGATTGATAGCCTGTGCGGTCTGCCTTCCAAATTGACTGTGCCTAGGTAGTGGTAGCTCCTGACGAGTATCCCGGTTATTGGATGTTGTCGCAGGTTACGGTTATCCGTAATTAGGTGTTACGGAAGATTAGGATGCGAGAGATTAACCCCCTATCGCTGGCCTTGGGACTCACCATTATAATTACAATAATTGACTGCAAGTTCCGAGGCAAGCTAAATATAGCTTGTTTTGATTTAAAGTTTATTCAAAACTATTGGAACGGTGCGTTCCAAAGTAAACAGGACTTTTACCATAAAGACAAAACAAATTGTTTTTTCGGCAAAATCAATTTATTTTATTCAAAATAGTCTCCATCTGCGTTAATACAGCTTTTTGCACGATTCAAAAGCATGTCGAACGATTGTTTTAGCTCCTTGCCCGGTATGGCCTCCAGAATGCCGGTGCAAGCTCTTTGAATGGCCTCGACGTCTGCATAACGCTTTCCTTTCATCGGCAAATGCATTTTTCCGAAAAGAAAGAAGTTGCACGGTGCCATATCAGGTGAACACGGGGAGTGGTTGATGGTTAAAATTTGATTTTTGGTCAAATAGTCGGTCACAAGTGTCGCTCGATGGGACGGCGCATTAACGTGAAACAAACGCCAACTTCCATCTTCGCTATATTCGGGCCAAACACGTCGAATACGGCGCACCAAACGCTTCAAAACTCCAAGGTATAATACTGCATTAACGTTTTGGCCAGGTGGAACAAATTCTTTGTGGACAATACCCTTGGAATCATCAGCATTGTCTTCACTTTTGACTTTTCCAGGCGCGATTTCTTGGGTTTCAACTCGTCATCGTCATTTATATCCTCCCGACCACTTTGAAAACGTTGAAACCACTCGTGCACTCTGCTACGGGATAGGCAACCATCGCCAAAAACTTGTTTCATCAATTGAAACGGTTCGGTAAAAGTTTTACCAATTTTAAAACAAAATTTAATGTTGGCTCTTTGTTCGAAGCTCATTCATATTCGCACCGATGACTCAAACATACTGACACTTCAAACGCGATAACCTCACTTCCAATAGATGAAATGTCATGAAATTTTTACTAAAAGTCGATAAAGGATAGCAGATTGTAACGCACCAGTTAATATATAGATGGCGCCACTAGAGAGCGCTATATTCAAAAAGTCCTGTTTACTTTGGAACGCACCGTATACGTTGCGACATAAACATATAAGGAATGTAGCGAAAAGAATCTGCACACTTTGTAACTCCAATAACTTGGTTGTTTTCTGACAAATTTTATTCATTTTTTTTTTTTAATTTTAGAGAAATTAATTTATTTTTATAATTAAATAGAAACGAAATTTTATAATTTATCCTCTTATTTTTAAGCGGATTTTTTGCTTAACTCCTCTTATTAGGTTCTGCACACACTCTTTGGTAACCTTTCCAGTTGCACGCATCCAGTTTTTTAAATCTCATCAATGTTTTTTCTTTTTGCAATATGTCCGTTTAACAATTGCACAGATAATGTCATTTTTGGATTTTTGCCACGCCCCTTTCCGCCCTGGTATTTACAAAAAATACAAAAAATTCGATATCTTCGAAATGGTAAAATCTAGAGGCATAATTAAGTCCACTGATCGTCAAACACGTATGTGCAAAATTACGTACTATATAAATAAATATAGAAGATATGACCAATTAAAGTTTTACCCACCCCTTCCCTAGGCAACGGCATGCCGCACACGCTGGGGTCACGTCATCCGTCTCTTCTTTAACTTCAATTCGTTCGCACGTGTATACATACAAAAGTGTCTGTGTGTATGCACAATACATACAGAAGTGCATGTATGTGAATTATTTGACAAAAATAAAAATAAATACAAAGAAATGGTTGATAAAGAAAAGAGGTACATGGTATCTCGTTGTCGAGAAATCTCCACTACAGCGTTCCTACTTGTTTAATTAATTCATATCATCTCATGCTCCCCTGCTCAAATACAGCAGATGTGACAAAAACAAGTCCCTTCTATGCATTCAGTGCGCCCTGCGTAGCCGATAAACCCAGCGGCGCTTGTAGAAATATCCGAATCATATCCGGATCATACTTCCACTCTAAACGAAAAGTACGAGTAAGTCCCGCACTTCTAAAAAGCAGTGGATATGTTACTCTTACTCGTTTTTTCGGTCCATCTTCGTACATAGTAAAAAAGTGATTCGTCAAAAAAATGTGGAGTAAAAATGTGATTCGCGCGCCGAGAGAGAGCATCGTCGCGATTACGGCTCTCATAGTATATTTTTCTTGCAGTACTTTTGGTATCCGAGTAACTGAGACACAGAGTAGATCCCGGGTAACTTGCTAGGGCGAATACACTCGTGCAGTTCTCTGGTGCTGACACATTAAGTTTAGGTTTTGCGCGTATAGGTGGTTAGATAAGCAACAATATTCTTATTTGTTAACTTGCACATGCTGATTGTTTGAATGTGTATACATGTGAATTATTTGCAGTTAAATTATTTACATTTTGAATGAAAAAAAAATGTGTGATAGTGAAAATAGGTGCATGGTATGTACATATATCATTGTCAAGAATTCATCAATTGCGCGTCTACTTGTGTTTTCTTTCGAACAGGGTGGTCCACGAAGAGAACACTAGGTTTTGTGAGTTGCATAAATACACGTGGTAAGGTGGACAAACCAAAAAAAAAATTATTTAGACACATTTTTTTTCGCTACTCTTTTTTTGCGCACATTTTTTCGTTATTTACGTTAAGCCTATCTGTCCCTAACCGAAATTTTTTTCGCGCGGTTCCGTTGCATAACGTGCAACTTCCCACCTCCCGCCCGACCGACCGAGGGGCGCGCTGTGTAGCGTACGGCTTGAGTCGCGGGGATAGACCCAAGTGTAAAGAAAGAAAGTTCAGAAGGAACTAGTTATGTTGTTGTGATAGGTGAATTAGTATAATGCTTTTAAGGATGCTAGGATTTTTGTTGCTCATCTTGGGAGATTTGGGCTTGTACAAGAGCCTTTCTCTATTTGGTGGTGTCCCAGGCCTATTCGGGACAGGTCTAATATTGTTGTACCATGCTAGGTCATTTTGGGGCGTTCCTTTCCTTGTAGTGCGTGTTCTTTCTTATTACGTGTCCGATCCATTTCCATCCTCTTATCTGCTGCTGGATTGGGACCTAATTCATTTCGCGCCACAGATCCTGATTGGTAATTCTTCTTGGCCACAATATACAGATAAGGCACTTGTTGATGTATGATTGCGGCTTCATCATCATCCTTTGGGAGGTCAGCATATACGGCTTTGTTCTTCTCGTTATTTTTAACAATTTTAAAATGCCAAGATCTAGATACAATTCGGTTTGCTTAAAATTCACGCAGACAATGTACCTTCTGTAAAAAACGATATCGGTTGTTGGAGGCGTTGAATTGCTACCGTTACCCATTATCCGAGTAACTGAGACACAGAGAAAATAGCCCTCGAGTGCCTCTCGCGAATGCCAAAAGCCTGCTCGGGTCTAGTTTTCCTATTTCTTCCAGCGATGTGAAGATCGTGTTTCGCTGTCGTTTCGTGATAAGCCATCATAACAACGACAGAGGACAGCGACAGATGACGTTAATTCCATCAGAGTGCAGCGACAGAGGATTCGCTTTAGCGATTCTTTCACGCCTGGCTCCTTGCATTGCCGACACCCATCGTTCCATGTTAGACACAGTTTTAGAGCATGGACTTGCAGAAGGCAGTGGCCTGTAAACAGATGCATTAACAATCTACAGTCTTGCCTCTGTAGCTTCAGTAAGAACGATTCCCGTTTTTGGCATTGTGTTTTGCACATTGTTCTGGATATTTCGCAGTTCGTGGTGTGTTCCCACCTACTGTTTGCTTCCATTAGAGCTTAAGCCGGAGTGTAGGGCACGTAGCGAGATTGGTACGTCCTCCACTCGGCCATTTTAGTCTAGCGCTCCTCGTTTTGCCGGTTCGTCTGCTATTTAGTTGCCTTTAAATCCTTGGTGGCTGGGAATCCAATAGATTTGCACCTGCGGGTGCCTAGAAGATCTTTCGTGCTTGCCAGGACCCTTTTGGATCTCACGGCTTTCGACTGTAGAGCCTTGATAGCGGCTCGGCTTTCGACAAACACATTGATCTTAGACGTTGTTCCTATCTTCAAGGCGAAAATTTCCCCCTTGATTAAGCTGCAGTGGATTGCTCATTCTTTCCTTTTGGGCAAGAAGATTCATGCATACCGTTTAGTGAAAGCGGAGGGCATGTTTGTCTATTAAGAGTAAATATTACATGTTTACACTTTTGTTCGTTTATTTTAATGCGCCAGTCGGACAGACATCTTTCCACTGCTATGAGATGATTAGCGAGTTGGTTTGTTGCTTGGGTTGGGCATTTGGAGCGACTGAGGATTGCGGTGTCGTCGGCGAACGTCGACGTTGTTAGTTTTTCGTTCGTAGGAATATCCGCAGTATACAAAACATATAGACATGGGCCGAGTGCGCTTCCTTGTGGAACTCCAGCTTCGATGATCTAGTCACCCGAAGTCGCTGCGTTGCATCTCACTGTGGGTGTATGTTGGCAAATACGTTGTAATTTTGTGCATGAGTCCTTTAAGCCAAACTCGGTCGAAAGCTTGAAATACGTCGAGAAAAATAGCGCTACAGTATTCTCGCTGTTCAAAAGCCTTTGAAAGCGTATTTCGGATGTTAATCGGTTCACTTGCTCAATGGTTCGGTGGTTCTTTCGGAAACCAAATTGATGTGTTGGGATAATATTGAAAGTTTCCAAATATGGTATTATGCGAGTTAGCAAGCATTTCTCAAACAATTTAGACAAACAATATAGAAGGCTTATTGGTCTATACGATGTCGGAGTTGGGTGGTCTTTTCCAGACTTCGGTATCATTATGGTTATGGATATCTTCCACTTTATTGGGAAATAGCTGTGATTAATGATCCCATTAAATAGTTTACAGACAACATCTATAGCGCATTTTGGAAATTCGACCAACATTTTTGGCATCAGCTGAGGTGACCAGCTGTGCATTTTCTTTCTGTTGGTGCAGGGCCGGGTCGAGTGATCGGGTTGCATCCTTAAGGCGTTGCTTTGAGGCAGGTGATCTGCTGTTTCGCCAATTACGACGCTTTCGCCTCTTTTCTCGCACGAGCTGTTCGATTTGCTATTAGATTTGTAGTATTTGTTTCGGTCTACTTCCTTCTTTAGCTGCCGCCACAAGTACTTCTTTCAGGGCGCTCGTAGTGTAGTCAATGTCCGATTCCATGTTAAGCTACGGGGCGAGATCTATGTGGGCACTCACGTACTTCTTGTATTTTAGTCAGTTCGTTCTTAGCGACGTCAGACTGAAGGGGCGTTCGGTTATTTCAGGGCTTTGAAGGGGCGTTAGGAGCACAGGCGAGTGGTCTGATGATAAGTCCGAGACTGCTCTAGCACTTATTAGATTGCGAGGTATGTTTTTTGTCACCGCAAAGTCAATAAGGTCTGGGAGCTTCTGTGGGTCTGTTGGCCAGTATGTGGGGCTTCCGGGGGAAACATAGTCCAGTTTATTTCTCACATTTATAATTGCATTGTACAATTGCCTTCCTTTGGGAGTCACTAGACGTGATCCCCAGTGCGTATGTTTGGCATTGTAGTCTCCTGCGGCTATAAAACGATCCAAAAATGAATTTTAGAAGTCCATAAATTGTCCTTTCGAGATAGAGAAGCGAGGAGGGCAGTAAACGGCAGCGATTGAAAGGCTTCCGTTACTTGATTGGATTTGTATCGATGTAGACTGCAAGAAGTTTGTTGCAAACCTTTTGTGAAAAGGTTTGGGCTTTCCCATCCGGATGATCTGTGCGGTATATTGTATAGCCTCTTATTTGAATGTTGTATTTGCTTGTAAGATGCGTTTCCACCAGTAGCATAACGTCAATAATTGTGACAATTCTAGTTTATCCCTGAGACACCATTGGCGTTCTACATTTATATTCGTAGGGTCTGCATAGATTATTTAGACTGTTGTGCTACAAGCAGCTGTATTACCATGTTCTGATTTTGAAGAAGTGTTTGCATGGTGGTTTTCATGAATGACATAAGCTCCATCATGCCTTGTTGGAGGGTAAGCATCATAGTTTCCTTTTTGCTAAGTGGCTGTTCTGGGGCCTTTTGAGCGCTTTGTGAGTAAGGCTGAAATAGATTTTCCATTCCAGATCGTAGAGCATCGGCATAGGAGAAGCCGTTGGTGGTGTTTAGGGGACCGAAGGTCGCTTGTCGCATACGACTCTTCAAATACTTGTACACCACACAGCCTCTATAATTTGCGGTATGGTTGCCTCTGCAGTTTCCACATTTCTTCACGGTACTGTCCTTGTTTGTAGTGCAGTGAGCGGAGTTGTGGGTGTCCCCGCAGACTACACATACAGCCCAGAGTGTGCAGTATGACCTAGTGTGCCCATACTCTTGGCAGTTAGTGCATTGCACTGGACCGTTGCGTTTATGTAGCTCTTCAACAGTGATTCTCCAATGCAAAAGATATTGCAGCTTATAGATTGGGTGGACTTCGTTCTTCTCAGCTCGAGCTCGGCCTTAATGAGGGGTTGTGGCTATTTGTCTTTATTTAGAATGTTTATAACATTCTTGGCGGCGAAGCCCTTTTCTTTAAGGGCGGTTATTATTTCCGCGGCGGTAACATCGGGTTCGATTCCCTTTATTACCACTTGTAGGCCCTTGCTGCTTTTCAGCTGGTAGTACGTGTAAATGTTTTTGCACTATTCTTTCATGGATGTTCCCTTTGATAAGCGGGACAACATAAAAGTTGTCACCGCTCCCGATCCACGCCTCAATATGGTTGACTAGTTGGAGTGGGCTTAGGTTTGTTTGCTGTGTCTTGCGCTGGTGGGTTTTCCTCAACATCTTGCAATAGGGCAAATCGGTTGCTACTGGATCTGCCTGGTTCTTCGTCGATCTTCTGGACGCGGTTAATTTTTGTTTTATTTCCTGCCGGATTACCCTGCGGGCTAAGCTTTGTAGCCAGGGCCGCTTTGGCACTTATAGACGTTGTTGTTTTTTACTCGCTGTGGTCGTTGACGTCGCGGTATTTATACCATGTACCTTAAGGTACAAAAGGTATATTAAGTTTGTGCAAAGTATGTAACAGGGAGAAGGAAGCGTTTCCGACCCTATAAAGTATATATATTCTTGATCAGCATCAACAGCCGAGTCGATCTAGCTATGTCCGTCTGTCCGTCTGTATGTATGAACACGTCGTTCTCGGAGATGGTAAAAGCTAGAAGTGTAATTTTTTTTGCTTTAGGTCCGTTATATGTGTACGCAGGTCGAGTTTATTTCAAATTTTTGCCACGCCCCTTTCCGCCTTCGTAATTTGCATAAAAGTGTATTTTCTTCGATAACTTGAACAAAATAGGAGCTAGAGACCTGTTTCTTTTTGCATTAGGGCCGTTTAACTATTATGCAGATAATGTCATTTCCAGATTTTTGCCACGCCCATTTCCGCCCTCATATTTGCAAAAAAATCGATATCTCCAAAAAGGTAAAAGCTAGAAACTTAATTTTAAATCTGCTAAGTCTGCTGATCGTCAAACACGTGCATGCAAAATTACGTTCAGATCGGACAATAAATATAGAAGATATGACCAATTAAAGTTTTACCCACCCCTTCCCACGGCAACGGCAAAAGAGGTACATGGTATCTCGTTGTCGAGGAATCTCGACTACAGCGTTTCTACTTGTTTGAATTGCAGTGGTTGTCGCTGCTGTTGCAGAAATTGTAGCACTGTTTGTTGCTGTTGCGAAATGTGGTTCCTCCATTGCACTATGGTCCAAAAGTCGATTTTTTTGGCATAAACTCTAAACATAGAGATAGACGTGTAATTCTTTTTGCTTTTGGTGTGTTATTGTTGCAGGCAGATGATTTTTATTTTAAATTTTTGCCACGCCCCTTTCCGCCTTCGTAATTTACATAAAACTGTATTTTCTTCGACACATTTGCCTATAACTTGGACAAAATAAGAGTTAGAGACCTACTTTTTTTTGCAGTATGTCCGTTTAACTATTGCGCAGATAATGTCATTCTTGGATTTTTGACACGCCCCTTTCCGCCCTCGTATTTGCAATAAAATAGATATCTTCAAAATGGTAAATGCTAGAGGCATAATTTTCAGTCCAATAAGTCCACTGATCGTCAATCACGTACGTGCAAAATTACGTACGGATCGGACAATAAATATAAAAGATATGGCCAATTAAAATTTTACCCACCCCTTCAAACGAACCTGAATATTGTGGATTTGTAAGAAAAGGGGGACGAACGGGGAAAAGGTGTTAATTAGCGCTGAAAAACGACATTTATGTGAACAAACTGACGTTGTTAGTTTTTGTGGGCAGACGTGGGGTCGTTTTTTTTTTATCCACGAAACACAGGGGACGCATGATAATTTTCTACAAAAATACACATAAATTGGACATTAAACACAAGTCAAATACTAAAACTACACATAAATGTACAATATACAGTAAAAACTACACACCTTGATCTTCAATTTCCATTATTAACTTGAGTTTGTTCGGACAGATAATTTTTAATTTCACGCACAAACGTAAACATAAGAATTTGGCGCCAATTTCCTAAACCTAAGCAGCTGATCGATTGCATTCTTTTGAAAGCTCATAACAAGCTTCAGTGAAGGTTTTAAAACTTTATTATTTCAGTTTTTAGAAGTATGATGTATTAACTTTAAGAATTTAAAACCAAAAATACAAAACATTAACATACAAATTTGGACTTTATGCCAAAAAATCCGACTCTTGGACCATAGTGCATTGGAGGGGGATTTTACACTGCATGATGCGGGAGTCGGAGTGAGCAGATCATGACCGTGCTCTTTGGTTTTCAGCGGTTAGTAGAACCGCGATGCTCTTAAACGCAACTTTATCCATTTCGATATCGCGGGTTGAAAAGTAAGAGTAGAAGCCGTTTCTTTGGTTCACTGAGCTTCTACCTTCATTCTTTTTATCGTTGCTCGATGAGCTCATTGCGTGGCAGTTTTTTATTTTAGGGCTGCATTTGACTTCTCACAGCACTTGGTGAAAAACGATTTTCCACGGATCTGGTGGAAGTATATGCACCACGCAATATGCACTTTGTTCAGTTAGGGTTTCCGCGCAGGGGATACTACGAGGGCGGTTTGATAAGTCCGTGACTTTATGAATGAAAAAATTTTTTTTCGGCAAAAAAATATTTTTTTTTTCTACATAATCTTCTTTTAGCTCGATACATTTAGTCCAGCGTTTTTCAAAATTTTTTTTCCCTCAAAATAATAGGATTTCCCAAGGCTCCCAAAATAGGTGTTCGTTTCGGTAATGTCTTCTTCATTAGACTCGAATCTCTCAAAACCCAGCCATTTCTTTAGGTTTGGAAACAGATAATAGTCGCAGGAGGCTAAATCTGAAGAATATGCTGGATAAAGAAGCAATTCGTACCTCATTTCGAGGATTTTGCCCATCTTGATTGAACAAGTGTGCACACGTGCATTGTCTTGATGGACCAGCACTTCCTTCTTCGCCAAATGCGGCTGTTTTGGCTATAAGACAACGTCGGATCTGTTTGAAAGCTTTAAATATTATTCGTCGGTGTTTGTTTTAGCTTTATCGAAATAATCCATGTGAATGACACCGCGTGCATCCCAAAAAAATGTGGCCATGACCTTGTAGGATGACAGACTCTGTTTTGCCTCCTTTGGCCCACGTTTGGGATGGATCCATGTTTCGTCCATTGTAACAAAACGGCGAAAAAATTCGTCCGGACTACGGCGGAACATTGCTAACTACGCTTTTGAAGTTGTCACACGTTTGCGCTTATGGTCAAGTGTGACCAATCGCGGCAGCCATCTCGCGGAGAGTTTTTTCATGTCTAAATATTCGTGTAAAATATGATGTACCCGTTCAGTTGAGTTGCCTACAGCATTAGCCAACTCACGCACTTGCAATCTTCGATCATCCAATATCATTTCATGGATTTTATCGACGATTTCCGGAGTGATCACTTCTTTTGGGCGACCTGATCGTTCGGTGTCATTTGTGCTCGTACGACCACAACGGAACTCGGTAAACCACTTTTTTATCATTGAAATTGATGGTGCAGAGTCCCCGTAGTATTTATCAAGCTTTTCCTTGGTTCCGGTAATGGTTTTTTTACGTAAAAAGTAATGCTTAATCAGCACACGAAATTCGCCTTTTTCCATTTTCCAAAAAGTCACGGACTTATCAAACCGCCCTCGTACATAGACCTTCTAGGCAGACTCTATCAAATGCTTGAGAGACATCTAAAAATATGTGTTTATCCGAGTTAATAAACATTTTTCAAAAAGTTTAGATAAGCATGAAAGTGGGCTTATAGGTCTATACGACGTAGGATAGTCTTTGTCCGGTTTTGCTATCATTATTATGATTGAATTTTTCCATCTCCCTGGCTGTGGTCAAGTTTTGCGATGGCATTGAAAAGCTGGTTATAGTGCGAACGGCGCAATATGGAAGCTCGATCATTTTGGGAGTTATGTGGTCGCAACCCGGGGATTTTTTCGGATTCAGTTGATTTTAAATGATGCTAACGATTTCGTTAGGGCGAAATTCAATTGGTTTATGTTGATGCTGCACTAGTTGCAGGATTTGGTTGGAAGACATTTTTAAGGTGGTTAGCAAACGTGCTTCGCTGCGTGCATGGTGGACATGTGCTTCTTCGTGCTGTAGAGCTTAAGTATGTTAAGGTGAGGCATGTCTTAAGCTTTGCTTAGCAGATGGCAATCTGCGGGATTGTCACTCTCGACGTAAGCGTCACTTTTCGAGGAGGAGCTGTTCGATTTGCGGGTGGCACCAGGTGGCCCTCGGTGGTTTCAAGGTGACCCAGTCGGCACCCTTATGGAAGATTCAGTCGAGGATTTTGACAGCCCGGAGGTTATAATCAAAGCTCACAGTTAACAGTTGATCGTTTCTTGCACTCACCAAAAAACGGTTGTCACCACTTGCGCAAAAAGTGAGACAAGAACCGTTCACCAGTGTCTCGTGAACGAACGGTCTGTGCTCAACCAAAAACAAATTTCGTGCTTTTTTTTTGCTCTGCTCATTCGCTGAGCGGTTTGCAACGAGCAGAGAAAATAAAATTATTTTGCGTTTGTATGAGTGTATATGCGAGTTACTTGTAAACCACACTTGCTTTTGTGGATTCGGTGCGTTTGGAATGTTCTAATTGTTGTGTCGTGATCACAAAAATTCAATTTATTTTTTAATTTAATACATTGATCTACGCGTTAATTGCATCTTAAATGACGAGCAAAAATTCTTAGCAAAGCTAAACCTAAAAAAAAATTCATAGGAGCTAAAGCAAGTAAGACTACGTGTGTTTGAAGTTAAGGTCCTGTTTTATTGTTGTTAATTGCTATTAAATTTTTAACAACTGTGCATGTCAAAACTCACACTTGTACTAAACTAACATTGCAAAAGATATGTTCTAATTTATTTTTTATTTAAGGTGCATAAATATGCTAAATTTGTTGCTAAACGTCAATTAAAAGGTACTTAAGACAAAAGACCGTTTACAATGAGCTTTTAGTTTTTTTTTGTTCTTCTGCTGACCATCAATGAGCGAGCGTTCAGTTGAATCGCTCTTACTAAGTTGTTGTTGAGTGAGCATTACAAGAACCCTGCAACTGAGAACAGTTAACCGATAACCAAAACAAAGAGCAGCGATAAGTTCTGTTCAGAGCGAGAGCACACGAGCATAGCCTTTTTCGGTCCTGTTGGTGGACAGACCTCAACACGAAAAACGGTCAACTGTTATTTGCGAGCTCTGGTTATAATAGATCGACAAAAAATATATTCATATCATATCGACTTCCTGACAACCGCGAAATTCTGTGACGTGTACAATTTTCATTTAAGATACACCGCATACTTTGGTGGAATACATATTTAATCGGTTTGCCAAAATCAGTTAGTCATGAGGATCCACAACTACCACACTTACGAGTAGATATGTTACTAGTATAGCCAATATCCATCTTTACCAAAAAAAAGACGCAGTCAATCACCTACGCACCTCTTACTTGTTTAATGTCTCTCTATTATAATCTCTAAGATATAGGCTTTCATACGGACAGACGGCCGGACGAGGCTATATCGAATCGGCTGTCAGGACCATTCATTCTCCCTTTTACATACTCTAGTTCTTTTTTATATGTTTAATATTTTATTAAATTCTTAGCAAAGGTCAGTGCACCTCTGGAACGCAGATCAATAATGTTGCTATCCAAGTAATAAACGTTACTGACATAAAAGATGTAAGAAATATAAAAATAAAAAATAACTATAAATAAAACTTAACTATAACGCATTCAGGAACAATTATCCACCGAACAACAAACCAAATCCTTCGCAAATGGAACCCAATGGATTTGTTCAGTAAACGTTGCCGAGTTTCGCAGTCTCGTAAAAACTCTTGTAGGTGGAGTTAAAACAATCACTTGGGGTTTTTTTAACTCAAAGGTAGGTTTTTAAATATATATTATACTATTGGAAATGTTTAAAATGTTTCTTAAAGTTTCAGGTGGCTGATAATAATCTAAGTAATCAAGATAAACTGTTTGGTCCTGAGATTTTGTGCTCCTACATTGACTTGGTTTATTATGCAATGGAGGCTTTAGATATTTATACCATTAACGTAAACCCAAGTCAGCAGCGAACATCTGGATTAATATCCAGGAGTAAAGAAGAAAAAGAAGTTTTGGAGCATTTTAGCGGCATCGTAAGCAATCCAAATATATCCATAAAATACCCTACTCGTTACAGATATTTAATTGACTTTGTTTAGAAAAATTTTCAGAATCAGCATGTATATGTATACATTTTTGTAATACGTACCGTCTTAGTTTTGTTAAATCTTCACTATGAAGAGACTGAAAAAGTTTGCAACTTCTTTGCAACTGAAAAAGTTTGCAACCTCTGTGGTGCTTCTGAGTAGTAACTCAGCTTAGTAAAGCTGCAAATCATTTCTTCTCAGACGGGTTCGGGTGCGGATCTATGAGAGAGATCTCGCTAAGGGATTTAAAGAAGAACACTAGCGATTTCTTGCTTACTGCAGGCCCATGTTCCGTTTAGTTCTCAGAGGCAAATCGCTACTATAGATTTGGGTGAGCATTGGAGAGCCGACGATATTTTAAAAATCGGATACCTCTCTCAGCACCCCCGCAAACCGCGAAATTCTGTGGCATCCACATTTTAACTCTATAGGCACTAAATTTAGATGTTACATTGGTAGGGCCATTATCTATCTGTGTTGTGAAAATCAGCCGGTTACGCCCATTTTAATCGCGGCAATGACACAAGCTTCTCCGCACTTCTCTAAACACACACACCTCCAAACACAAAATTTCGAAAATTTGTTGCTCCCAAAATTGCAATGCTATTATAATGTGTCAAAAACCTAAAACTAAGAACCGGGTATTTATAGTCGAGACTACTACACTTTTTAGCATAAGTTACTACCAGTTACTACACTTTTTAGCATAAGGATCCCCATTGTTTAAGAGACACACACATGTGAGGTGGAGATAACCGCAAGCTACGCAGACCCGGGCGCAGACTGAGATTTCTTGCAATTAAAGTATTGAACGCAGAATTTGCGATGTATGAATTACAGCACCTTTTAAATTGGAGGATGTATAGTATTAGATTTCGTGTTGATGTTAAGCTTATTTTTCTTGAGGATTGTGCTATTTGACATAAGCTTAACTTTGACCTCCTATGTTGGGACGTATGACTCTCGATGCCTTTAGTGACAACTTGAGCATGTTGTTTAGTTAGGTTTTTTGCAAGGGTGTCTGCCAGTTCGTTTCCTGGTATCCTTGGTCATGGATCCAGATAAGGTTGCAGTAAATGATCGTTCCCAGGTACTTTGATGGGTTCCATTAAATTTTGGCGGAGTCCGCCTTTCCCGGCAAGTCATGCTTAACTTGCCTTCTCTCGCCCATGTTAGCACTTATTTGATGTTTTTTTTTTTATTTTATTAGTAAGGCAAACGTGGTAGACAAGAACCCCTTTATGGCTTTTTTCTCTATTCTTTCAGCCCAAGTGAGCGCGACTGATAGTTAAACTAGCTTATACAGGTTGTTTATAGAAGGAATTAATTTATTCCACCTTTTTTGAGTAAAACACGAATTTGCGAGTCTTTGGATTTATTCCGCGTTACTGTGCGTTGCCGAACCGATCGAGCGCCAAGGTATATATATGTAACAAAATGCAATAGGCTAGGGATGAGCCCGTGCGCACCCATCGTGCGATAGGTAGGCGGCAATCGCAGCTTAGGCTTTTGGAGAGCTGCTTTCCTGCTCCCAACATGCTCCCCCCGCTGGAAGCGTTGCGCTGACAGGAGACATGGTTTCGTGGGGCAAAACAGCGATCCTGCTAATCGCCCTTTTAGTGACGCCGTTTGCAGTCCGTATGAGTGCCACGCGAGCCACCCCGTCGCTCCCAGGTATGACGCTTTCCACCCTGCCCATGCGCCAACAAAGAGGTGGAAGATTCTCATCCTTGAGGATCACCACGGCGTTTGCTTGCAGGCCTTCCTTGTCCAATCTCCATTTTCCGCGTTCCTGGAGCAAGCACAGATACGAAGAACTCCACTTCCTCCAAAATGCTTGCTGCATTTGGCAGACCCGCTGCCATCTGCTCAGCCGATCCATTCTGAGATGCGTCAGATCGGGCTCCTCAATCGATGCAATGGCCGCACCGATCAAAAAGTGCCCGGGCGTGAGAATTTCCAGGTCACTTGGGTTTTCTGAAAGTGGACAAAGTGGTCGTGAGTTTAGCATAGCTGAAATTTCACAAACTAGCGTTCTCAGCTCATGAAACGTTAATATGGATTTTCCAACCACCCGGTAAAAATGATATTTGGCCGACTTTACGGCGGCCTCCCATAGTCCCCCAAAGTGCGGAGAGCGCGGGGGGATAAACTTCCAGCTTATGGCAGTAGACAAGAGTGCGCCTTGAAGTTCAGCGTTTTGCGGGTCCGATAGGAAAAGATCCCTTAGCTCGTTCAACTCGTTCTTTGCTCCGACGAAATTTGTTGCGTTATCAGACCATATTGTGCTGGGCTTTCCTCTGATGCTAATGAAACGCTTCAAGGCGGCGATGAATGATGCCGCTGATAAGTCCTCCACCAACTCAAGATGTGATGCCTTTGTCGCGAAACACACAAATATGGCGATGTAGCACTTTACTGGCGGACGACTCCTGACCTCCGATTTGTAGAAGAACGGGCCACAAAAATCCACTCCTGTGGTTACGAAGGGGCGACTTGGCTGAACGCGACTGGCAGGCAATGGCGCCATTATGTGCTCCATTAGGACCGGCTTCAAGCGAAAGCACCTTACGCACTTGCTGGTTGCAGCCGCGACAGTTTTCCGTCCCCCAACCGGCCAAAACCGTTGCCGTAATGTGGCTAACAAGCTTTGTGGCCCTGCATGCAGAAAGGTATTGTGAAAGTGCGTAATGATAGCGGATGTAATGGGATGATCCTTTGGCAGCAACATGGGATGCTTTGCCTCATAATCCAAGAACGAATTTTGAAGGCGCCCTCCAACGCGCATTACGCCTGAGCTATCAAGAATGGGATCCAATCCTGAAAGCTTGCTTTTGGGAGATATTTTCCTCTTCGCTTGCAATGCCTTGTACTCCTCGGCAAAACATACCATCTGGATTCCTTTTACGAGAAGATGGGTGCCCCCTTTGATGTCCTCAACTGTTAGAGGTCCCTTGCGATGTATCGTGTCCTTGTCCTTCAGCGAAGCGAACCGATGGACATAGCCAAAGACCCTTTGCAGCTTTCCAAACGAATTTTGGAACTTGCCAAACGAAATGCTGACCTTTTCGGTCATGGCAAACACCTGGTACCGACGCTCTGGCAACTCCTGTAGGCTCGGCACGAGAGCGGGCCAACAAGATGGATCAGACAGCAAGAACGAGGGACCTTCGCGCCAAAGATTTGACTCAAGCAACTCTAGCGGAGTACATCCTCTTGATAGCAAATCTGCGGGATTTAAACTCGTAGGAACATGATGCCATGACATGCCCTCAGTACGGTCCTGTATCTGTGCGATTCTGTTGGAGACGAAAACGTTAAACTCAGATGGAGCCTGCCGAATCCATGACAGCACGATTGATGAATCGGACCAACAATGAAAGGTGCAATTGCCAGGGAGGCTTTTGGCGACGTTAGAGATGAGCTCCGACAACAAAAGGGCCGCGCAAAGTTCCAATTTGGGAATCGTGAGCGTTTTTAGAGGTGACACTCTTGACTTGGAACACAGCAGATGCGAGGAGGAGGTGCCAGTGCTGGTTGAACATGCGTAAATACATGCGCCATAAGCGGCCAAACTTGCGTCACAAAATCCATGTATTTCCACAGGACAGGTCGCACGAGTGACGAAGCGAGGAAACCTTAGATGGCTGACCGATGACATCTGCTCCATATGCTCTATCCATGCGGAGTGCAAGGCCTGCGGGAGGGACTCATCCCAGTCAAGCTTGTCCTTCCATAGAACCTGCATGAAGATTTTTAGCCTGGTGATCATAGGCGCTATTAAACCAAGCGGGTCGTAGAATCTCGCTATTGTTGACAAAATTGCTCTCTTTGTTACCACTTCCGGTGTCTCAAATGCGGATTTCGACACACTGAACAACAGATCGTCCGAAGTGGTGTCCCAATACAATCCCAATGTCTTCAGAACATCGGTACCATCATGAAAACTAAGCGTTTTTTCCCGATCCGCCTCCGGTTCCCCTTCAAGAGCCGCTGCCTCATTGGAGCACCATTTCCGAATAGGAAAATGTCCTCTTCCTAAAAGTCCTTTGACCTGCTGACGAATCTGTACGACCTCCTCAACAGAGTCACCTCCAGAAATGAGATCATCGACGTAGAAATCCCGGCGTACCAATTTCGCCGCTATGGGAAAGGCTTCCTCTTCGTCGTATGACAGCTGCTGCATGGCACGAATAGCCAGAAAGGCCGCAGGCCTGGTACCATAAGTTACCGTGTTGAGCGTGTACTCCTTGATTTCCTCGTTGGTGTTGTCTCTCCACATAATACTCTGAAGGTAATGATCAGGAGGAGCAACGCGCACACAGCGATACATCTTGCAGATATCCCCGCATAAGGCGACTCTGAAAGAACGAAAGCGGAGCAACGTGCTGAAAATTTTCGGCTGAATTGATGGTCCTGTGAACAACAAATCATTCAGGGAGTATCCGGAGGTTGATTTCGCCGAGCCGTCAAAAACTACTCTCAGCTTTGTAGTTGTGCTGTCAAGCTTGTGCACACAATGATGGGGCAAGAAGTATTGCGGCATGGGTGTGTGACGAGAGGATATGGACATGTGTCCCAGATCGATGTATTCCTTCATGAAGGCAACATATTGGGACTTGATCGCTGGATTTTTTGCGAACTTCCTCTCCAAGCCTTTGAGACGACAAAGAGCAAGACTGCGCGAATCCCCAAGCATGTCAAAGCTTGTCCTGGAAGGCAAACGAACGCAGTACTGGCCAGAATTGAGACGAGAGTATGTGCTTTGGAACAATTGCTCGCATAGAGCGTCGTCATCATTAGAGACGATTGGCGATCCACAATAATTGTCAACCTCCCAAAATCTTTTCAATATTTCTGGCAGTGAATCCGTCTCCGATGGAGCAATCTGCTCAATGGAAGCTGCTAAGGCTACATGCTGGGCTTTTGCTGCGGGTATGCATCCAGATACGATCCAGCCCAGCCTGGTTTTTTGAAGCAGTGGCAACTTCGCAGCCAGACGTATCTGCCCCACACAAAGTAAATCGTAAAAAATACTGGCTCCTAAAAGAAGATCAATCTTCTGGCTTTTGTAAAAGGTCGGATCCGCCATGACGAGGTTCTTGGGAATTTTTAAATTAGTGACATCCAAATCGAACTGCGGCTGATGGCTAGTGATGGTTGGCATGAGCACTGCAGAAATTGATGAGCGATATTTTTTGTCTCGTGACTGTAGCGTGAGGTCAACCGTTCTGTCGACTGACTGCGATGAGCCGCATATGCCTGACACAGAGACAAGCGAAGGATTGCATTTGAGCTGAAGTTGCTTCACTAAGCGAGAGGTGACAATATTTATTTGCGCACATGAATCAAGCAGGACTCTGCATGGCACAAGGGCGCCGGATCGACTTGCTACGTAAACTACAGCAGTTGCAAGCAACACATAGTCGGATTGCTTTCTTTCAGGTGCGGATGGAGGGGATAGGGTCGACAACAAAGCGGTTGTGTTTTGCCAACCGTCAGCAGAGCTATCTTGAGAAGGATCCTGATGGAAGCGCCCTGAAGAACCAACTTGATGCAATGTTTCAGGCATGTTTGGGCTTGCGGCCATGTGTAACAGCGAATTGTGCTTCGAACTGCACTGCCGGCACGTTCTACCCTTGCAGTTCTGAACGCTATGCCCTTTATGCAGACAGTTTAGGCATAGCTGCAGCCTCTTAGCTTCCCTGTATCGAGAGGCGGGATTAAGCGCTAAGAAATTTGGGCATTTGCTTATGAAGTGATCGACAGAATCACATGACATGCAGGATGAGGTGTTAGATGTGGTGGTGATTAAAGTGTGATGATGCTGAATATTAGATTTTCCAACCTGCTTGCCAGGTGTATGGGCTACCAAGGCACTTTCCATGTTTTCATTCATCCTACATCTCCTTTCCAAAAATGCAGCCATGTCCGTCCACTTCAGCAGCTGATCCGAGTGCAATCCTTCTTCCCATTTTTCCTGCGTGTTGCGGTCCAGCTTTGTGGTCACAAGGTGGATCAGCATACCATCCATAATCTCGTGGATAGTTGCCATCGACTTAAGCGCGCGCAGATGCGAGTTCATCTTGTCGCTTAGCTGCCGCAAACCGCTCGGCGACCCTTTCTCCACCACAGGAACCCTAAATATGGACCGAATGTGTGCCTGGAAATGCAACAGCTTATTATCAAATCGATTTATTAATATTTCAATGGCCCTGTCATAATTGTCCGCAGTTGGCTCCAGCGCGCGGATGGTTTCCAAGGCAACTCCATCCAAACACGAGTAGAGATGCTGGAATTTTTCCACCTTGGACAACTCCTCGTTGTTTCCTACGACGGTGTTAAACATCGCGTAAAATCCAGGCCATTCCATGTACGCTCCTCCAAACCGAGGTAGCTTAAACTCCGGCAGCCTCGAAGAGCGTGTAGAAATCCTAGCTACCGAAGTCTGCTCCCCTGGAAGACGGATGGACGTTGAATTGAGGACCGAATCGACGGCTACTTTCCTGAGCGCTCGAGTAATTTTTGATTTCACATCAAAATATTCTTCCGCGAAGATAATGCGCGCGTTACTGGCCAATTCTGTTAAATCGGCTCTTTCAGCGAGTTGTTGAAATTTGTCAAAGTCCGCATTTATTTTCTCTACGGCTTCCAAGCGCACTTGCAAATCTGCCTCATCCATGTCCGGCAGTTGATTTGCTTCGAACCCCTTTCCAACGGCCAATAACTGCAGCTGGAGTGATGCCGCCTTTGCCTTGTAAAAGCGAATGTCACTGGAACTCGCGGATAAGTCTATATTCGAGCATTCGTTGCGCGCCATTTTTGTGTATTTTCGCTTGTTTGGCGCGAAAGGGTGTACAAAAGTCACTAGCGCGCGATGCGATCTTGACCGGGCAACTGCGAAAGCAACGAACAGAAGCCGAAAACGATAGCGAGAGGAATAACGGAGCACAGTACACCAAAATTCCGAAACGAATTTATATTGATTGTTTGTTTGCCTTTGCCAATTTGGCTCTCAATTCACCGAATTGTGAATATGTTGCCAACTTCACCGAATTGTGAGTTTATTGGCAGCTAGCTTTGCGTTCACCGAATTGTGAGCCGAATGCGTAGCTTTACCGGAAAGCCCGAAATTTGGTCAAAGGTTGAATGTTTATTTTGTTTTTAATTTCACAAAATCACTTCGGGGTCACCAATGTTTATAGAAGGAATTAATTTATTCCACCTTTTTTGAGTAAAACACGAATTTGCGAGTCTTTGGATTTATTCCGCGTTACTGTGCGTTGCCGAACCGAGCGCCAAGGTATATATATGTAACAAAATGCAATAGGCTAGGGATGAGCCCGTGCGCACCCATCGTGCGATAGGTAGGCGGCAATCGCAGCTTAGGCTTTTGGAGAGCTGCTTTCCTGCTCCCAACACAGGTAAAACTAAAAATAGGTAACAAATCACATAAATTAGATCCTTCTATGTCGAGTCCTCGGAGCTCGGGTTATCAGGTCCCTTGGTTGGCGTCTGTTTAGCCTCGTTGGAGAGCGAACTCTGATTAGGCTCGTCTTTGTGAAGTTGAATGTTGCGGATGTACCACCCACATCCTTTGACTAACCTTAGCGTTCGATTTTGAGCCACCTGAACTCTTTTAATTTGGCTGTCGCTCGCAGGTCCTCACATTTGGCAGCCTCCAGATTGGCGCAATTATTTGCTTGTACACTATCAATTTGTTAAACCGTGACAATTTGCTTCTGGAGCTAAGTAGCCAGAAGTGTTTGGTCGCTGCAGCCCGTATGCAAATTTTAAGTGCGATGATTGTTGAATGTAAGCCTGTGGTGTTATCCATTCCTGAGCTGATTATCGATGCAAATTTTCCCATTATAATTATGCCGATTTCATCTGAATAGTTTTTGTTTTGTCAGGAAATCGTTAACCACTATGTTCCATAACAGGGGCGGTAGTACACCTCCTTGCGATATTTCTCTTTTTGCTTCCCCTGTTATGGCAGTGGTTTCCCAATATGCCTGTATCCGTCTGCATCTCAGTAGATTTTGGATCCAGATGTTTACGTATTCTTGGGGTATTGCCGCTCTTAGGCTCTGCATTATTTTCTCCGTTGATACGTTGTTAACCGCTCCGAATATGTCTAGGAATTCTCCTAACGCATAATCTTGGTTGAACAGTGCTTTTTCTTTGGTTGCCTTTCGTGTTAGCATTGCCTGCTTTAGGCAGGAATACCTCTCTTGCCGTTCTCCATGACCCAAGCACGTGACTATATCTCAAGCTCATTATAAATATATATTTATAGGCATGGCGAGAGCTTTGATTTGACCTTCTGCAATATGGCTGGGAAGATCGTCTGGGCCTGGCGATTTGTAGCCATATTATTTTATTGAGGGTGATACGATTTTCCACCACCAGCTGCTGTGCATTGAGCGGCGTGATATGCATGGATTCACCTGCCTCAATGCAACCTGGGAAGCATGCATCCAGAAGTGTTTTGACAACGTATTTCGCTGTCCTCTGTCCATCGACTCCGCTCTTAAATGGCTCTGAAACATCTGTTTCCTGGCTAGTAGCTTTCTTAACCTGGCGGTTTTTGAAGCCTTCTCTATAACGGAGCAGAATTGCCACGAGTTTCATTTGGCCTTGCGGACATTTTTTTTTGAAGTCACTCAACCTGGTCTTATATTCGTTCCATACATGACCATCTTCTGCTTGTTAGGCCAGGTTATAGATGTCCTGTACTTCTTTTGTTGTATTTTGTAAGCATTGGGTCCACCATGCTGTCCTGTAGCTCTTTTTTACGCGAGTTTACATGATTTCTGGAACGCTATTACCAGAGTCATGTTGAGCTTTTCCGGTCAATGTCTTCAGGGGACTGATAGCGGTTCTGATAGCTTTCTGTTCACTATGTCACCGTATCATTCCCAGTAGGTGTTTCTGGTTTGTTCGTGGAAGTTTGTTGTCACTGCGCTTGAACTTTACTCGAAATTCAATATACCGATGGTCACAGAAAGAGGGTCTGCTAAGGACTATCCATTCTGTGACCTCGGTATTTCTTTCCGTTTTAAAGGTTAGGTCTAAAACGGTTGTAGAGGTTTGGCCTACATATGTTGGCTTCTCTCCCTCATTGCTAATGGTTAGATCCTTACCCAAAATAAAGTCAAGCACTCATGTCTGTCGTTGACGTTCTTTACACACGGTATGATGCGCGTTTGCATTTGAGCCGATGATGAGGGGCTCAAAGTTTCGCAGTTCTGCCTTCTCCAACACTCTTCGAAACTCCAGCGGTGCTGCGTCGGTATCGTGGATATTCTACGCATATAGGTTGAGGAACTGTTTTACAATTAACAGCTATAGGTTTGCTCACTTTGCTCAATTTTACGGTTTCTTGATTTATCCGCTAATTAAACAAATTAAAAAAATATATATTTTTTAGTTTCTTTGTTTTGGTTTAGCTGGATTTGTTTTAGGCAAACTATTAAGCGCCTTTTCTTGCGTCTTTTCGCTTTCCGTCTTCTCTAGTTTCATCCGCTCAATAAAGAAATTTTTTTAAATCATGAGTATTTTGACAATCATAATTATAATTAAATGAATTATGAATTAACGCCAATAAATTTTTTCAATTTTATTCCGTGAATGTACTTGCAAATAAATTTTTTGACGGAATTGTCGGTTTTCTCATTGTATGGATGAGCAAATGTTGCTTATCTGAAAATTCGACACTTGTAAAAAAAAACAATTTGATAAAACAGAGCTTGGATCAAAATAAGTCCTATAACCTATATATTCGCACCCTTGTTATTTTACATCATCACCATGTGGCCTCCAATACATCTGTTGCATTATCTGAAGGTTACATCATCTTGCCTCGCGATTACACCATATGGTAAAGCAACCCCAACTGTACATCACGCCGTTTCTGACTTCTGGTGGGGAAAGTTTTGGTAAATAATATTTGGTAATATTTGGTAAATAACACAAAAAGGCCGCACACTACAATTCTTATATTAAGCCCAAAAAGAACACATATTTTATTAGATTTAGAAGTTTGGGAGCTTTGGGGCGTATATTATCATATACGTATACTCTACACCAGCGGTGGGCACAGATTTTTGACTTGGGAGCCGGCCAAAAAATAAAAAAAAAAGGGTCCGATTTTTTGGTTCTACTTTTTTTATTTGTGTAATTTTTACACATTCCCTTTTTACCGTCAACTTCGGATGACGTGCACATTTCGAGACCTTCGCTTCATTCGGGGAATGTCCCTTTTGACAGTCAAATTCCGAGCACTTGCTCACGGTGGTTCCCTTTTGATCGAAACCTTCTCTTCACGCATTCCCTTTTCACCGTCAAATTCCGAGCACTTGTGACGGTGGTTCCCTTTTGATCGAGACCTTCTCTTCACACATTCCCGTTTTTACCGTCAAATACCGTCAAATTCACAGATTCTTGTTTTTGGGAGCACTGGGAGCCGAAAGAGCCAAGGGCTGACCATGGCTGCTCTATACGGTAGGGCTCAATGGTAATAGGCCAACACAAAAAAAAACTAGGTGAAGGAGTGCTCTAATCGCAAAAAGGGCTTTAATTCGTGATCACCCCAAAATTATGGGAAAATTCGAAAATCGGTATTTTTTCTCAACTTTGCCAGCTCATAACTTTTGCAAAAACAAGTAGGAACGCTGTAGTCGAGATTTCTCGACAACGAGATACCATGTACCTTCTTTCTTTATGAACCATTTCTTTGATTTTATTTTTTTTTTGCAAATAATTCACCAAATTTTCGTTTGTGTGCGGCATGCCGTTGCCTAGGGAAGGGGTGGGTAAAACTTTAATTGGCCATATCTTCTATATTTATTGTCCGATCTGAACGTAATTTTGCATGCACGTGTTTGACGATCAGCAGACTTATTGGACTCAAAATTATGCCTCTAGCTTTTTTTTTTCGAAGATATCGATTTTTTTGCAAATACGAGGGCGGAAAGGGGCGTGGCAAAAATCCAAAAATGACATTATCTGCGCAATAGTTAAGCAAACATAATGCAAAAAGAAATAGGTATCTACCTCTTATTTTGTGCAAGTTATGGGCTAATGTGTCGAAGAACATTCAGTTTTATGCAAATTACGAAGGCGTAAAGGGGCGTGGCAAAAATCCAATAATACCATTATCTGCGTTATTGCTAAACAAACATAATGCAAAAAGAAATAGGTCTCTAACTCTTATTTTGTCCAAGTTATAGGCAAATGTGTCGAGGAACATTCAGTTTTATGCAAATTACGAAGGCGGAAAGGGGCGTGGCAAAAATTTGAAATAAACTTGATCTGCCTGCAATAATAACACACCAAAAGCAAAAAGAACAAGACCTCTAGCTCTTACCATCTCCCAGAACGAGGTGTTCATACATACAGACAGACGGACAGACGGACGGACGGACAGACGGACAGACGGACATGGCTATATCGACTCGGCTGTTGATGCTGATCAAGAATATATATACTTTATGGGGTCGGAGATGTCTCCTTCTGGCTGTTACATACATTTGCACAAAGTTAATATACCATTTGTACCTTAAGGTACATGGTATAAAAAAAATGATCTAAATACACCTTTAGAAATAACATCTTTACATTTTTAATTATTGAAAGCCAATTTATGCCGTACTCAAATGACTTTCCACCAGAGCTTGCAAAAAACGGTCGACCGTTTCCCTATGTCTGTAAATAAAATGTCTTTTCCTGACCTTTTACGTATGGACGATATAACGGTTGTTGAATGAGCTCTCTCGTTCTCAGACCAAAACCGATTTTACCTATTATGTTTCGTTCCGGTTGTTCCAAGTCCGTTTCGTCGTGTTCCGTGAGGGAAACGGTCCTTTGCGTATATATTGCGCCCTGATTTGTGTATGTTGTAATTTTGAGAATCTTTGCTTTCTGTGTCTTCGTAAAAAACTAATACTTTTACTAAACTAAAATCAAAAAAACATTTCATACTTATTATCGCATTATTGAATACATAAGCCACATTTTCTGAAACTTTTTTTTCTAAGTGTAGAAAAACGTTTGCGTTGAGTTTTTCGGTCTATCGATCTTTTGTTGACTCTCAGTGTGCGACCGTTTCTCGTTCAGCTCGTTACGCTCTGCTCATTGAAAGACCGATATTCAAAGAGCCCATCCAAAATCGCTCAACCGATAACATAAAGACAACAAAAGTCTCTTGTTCAGAGCGAGGGCGAGAGAGTATGATCTTTGGGTTGTGCTTGCAAAGAGAGCGCATGAATAAAGACAATCGACAGTTATATGCAAGCTCTGCCTTCCACACGTCGTATGTATCTTACGTCAAATTTCATTGGTAATAAAATCACAAAAACTATCCTAGATTAAAAACATTTTATACTTCACGAGCAGCTTGGATATTCCACATTACTATATTTAAAAAAAAAAATGTAATTTTTCGCTTAATTACTAATTATGAATAGAATAACTTACAAACTTGCCTTTTTCTAAAAATAGTACAATCATTAAAGCGCGGGAATTTGTAAAATACGATCTTTAATTTTCTAAAAAATCAGAATAATTGAGTCCGATTTTTTTTCGGTGGTGGAATTGGAAATAAAATGATTCATTATTATTTTTTTTTCTCTTACAGTTTTTAATGATGCATTCACAAAACTTTCAAGAGATATTTTCAACCACAATAAGTTTTTTGGTGGAAAGGATCTACAAAAACCAATCATTGCAAGTGATAGCAAACTCCTTTTTAGCTAACCCGACAACGTCGCCGCTTTTTGCCACCGTTTTGGTTGAATATTTGTTGGACAAAATGGAGGACATGGGATCTAATCTTGATCGCTCTAATTTGTATCTTCGTTTATTTAAATTGGTTTTCGGAAGTGTTAGTCTCTTTCCCGTTGAAAATGAACAAATGCTTCGCCCTCACCTTCACAAAATAGTTACCCGATCGATGGAATTGGCGTTAATATCTGATGAGCCGTACAATTATTTTTTACTTTTGAGGGCCTTGTTTAGATCAATTGGAGGTGGGAGCCACGATCTATTATATCAAGAATTTTTGCCGCTCTTGCCAAATCTTTTGGAAGGACTAAATCGTCTTCAAAGTGGATATCATAAACAGCATATGCGAGATCTGTTTGTTGAACTATGCCTGACTGTTCCAGTTCGTTTATCATCATTATTACCGTATTTACCAATGTTGATGGATCCGTTAGTATCCGCATTAAATGGTTCACCAACTCTAATAAGTCAGGTAAGCTTATTAACTGTAACTTATATCCATTTTTATGTATTTTAAATGTATTAATTTCACTTAGCTTATATGTGGAACCATGTACTTTGTAGGTCCTGGGGCTTTATAACCAAGGGCTAAAAATACTAGCCGGAATGTTTTCCATCCAAAGAAACTGTTTTTCGATGGTAGACAGCATTTTTCTATGGTAGCATCTTATATTTCTAACTTAACTAACAGTCATGTTGACTGGTACAGAATTAGACAGCGGTCGTTGCGTCGCAGGCGGGATCCGCTGGAAACCCGAGTCAATCCCCGACCGAGGAAATTTGGGTGCGAAAACAGTTTTTCGTTGTAGGACTCTTTTTATACCCGGTTCTTTAAAAAAAAAGAATAAGCGTATATTGAATTCGTGCCTATGTCAAATATGTAACAGGGACAAGGAAGCTTTTCCGACCCTATAAAGTATATATATTCTTGATCAGCATGAACAGCCGAGTCCATCTAACAATGTCCATGACGGTGGATGCTTTCGTTGCAAGATCAAGATTTTCACAAGATTTTTGATTGGGCGCGCTGTATGATGTCTATGTTGCTGCTACTCGCGTTCCCCCACAGCTGGGAGCCGTACGTCCAGATAGGCTTGAGGACTGAGTTGTAGAGTAGTAACTTGTAGTCCAGGCACAGTGGTGACCGTGAGTTTATGATCCAGTGGAGGCTGCTAGCTTTTAGTTTTAGGTGCATCTTCTTACCGAGGTAACGTACCGAAGTAAAGTAAGAGTAATTGTTTACACTTTTGTTCATTTATTTTAATGCACCAGTCGGACAGACATCTTTCCACTGCTATGAGATGATTAGCGAGTTGGTTTGTTGCTTGGGTTGGGCATTTGGAGCGACTGAGGATTGCGGTGTCGTCGGTGAACGTTGACGTTGTTAGTTGTTCGTTCGTAGGAATATCCGCAGTATACAAAACATATAGACAAGGGCCGAGTGCGCTTCCTTGTGGAACTATTTTTCTTGCAGTACTTTTGGTATCCGAGTAACTGAGACACAGAGTAGATCCCGGGTAACTTGCTAGGGCGAATACACTCGTGCAGTTCTCTGGTGCTGACACATTAAGTTTAGGTTTTGCGCGTATAGGTGGTTAGATAAGCAACAATATTCTTATTTGTTAACTTGCACATGCTGATTGTTTGAATGTGTATACATGTGAATTATTTTCAGTTAAATTATTTACATTTTGAATGAAAAAAAAATGTGTGATAGTGAAAATAGGTGCATGGTATGTACATATATCATTGTCAAGAATTCATCAATTGCGCGTCTACTTGTGTTTTCTTTCGAACAAGGTGGTCCACGAAGAGAACACTAGGTTTTGTGAGTTGCATAAATACACGTGGTAAGGTGGACAAACCAAAAAAAAAATTATTTAGACACATTTTTTTTCGCTACTCTTTTTTTGCGCACATTTTTTCGTTATTTACGTTAAGCCTATCTGTCCCTAACCGAAATTTTTTTCGCGCGGTTCCGTTGCATAACGTGCAACTTCCCACCTCCCGCCCGACCGACCGAGGGGCGCGCTGTGTAGCGTACGGCTTGAGTCGCGGGGATAGACCCAAGCGTAAAGAAAGAAAGTTCAGAAGGAACTAGTTATGTTGTTGTGATAGGTGAATTAGTATAATGCTTTTAAGGATGCTAGGATTTTTGTTGCTCATCTTGGGAGATTTGGGCTTGTACAAGAGCCTTTCTCTATTTGGTGGTGTCCCAGGCCTATTCGGGACAGGTCTAATATTGTTGTACCATGCTAGGTCATTTTGGGGCGTTCCTTTCCTTGTAGTGCGTGTTCTTTCTTATTACGTGTCCGATCCATTTCCATCCTCTTATCTGCTGCTGGATTGGGACCTAATTCATTTCGCGCCACAGATCCTGATTGGTAATTCTTCTTGGCCACAATATACAGATAAGGCACTTGTTGATGTATGATTGCGGCTTCATCATCATCCTTTGGGAGGTCAGCATATACGGCTTTGTTCTTCTCGTTATTTTTAACAATTTTAAAATGCCAAGATCTAGATACAATTCGTTTTGCTTAAAATTCACGCAGACAATGTACCTTCTGTAAAAAACGATATCGGTTGTTGGAGGCGTTGAATTGCTACCGTTACCCATTATCCGAGTAACTGAGACACAGAGAAAATAGCCCTCGAGTGCCTCTCGCGAATGCCAAAAGCCTGCTCGGGTCTAGTTTTCCTATTTCTTCCAGCGATGTGAAGATCGTGTTTCGCTGTCGTTTCGTGATAAGCCATCATAACAACGACAGAGGACAGCGACAGATGACGTTAATTCCATCAGAGTGCAGCGACAGAGGATTCGCTTTAGCGATTCTTTCACGCCTGGCTCCTTGCATTGCCGACACTCATCGTTCCATGTTAGACACAGTTTTAGAGCATGGACTTGCAGAAGGCAGTGGCCTGTAAACAGATGCATTAACAATCTACAGTCTTGCCTCTGTAGCTTCAGTAAGAACGATTCCCGTTTTTGGCATTGTGTTTTGCACATTGTTCTGGATATTTCGCAGTTCGTGGTGTGTTCCCACCTACTGTTTGCTTCCATTAGAGATTAAGCCGGAGTGTAGGGCACGTAGCGAGATTGGTACGTCCTCCACTCGGCCATTTTAGTCTAGCGCTCCTCGTTTTGCCGGTTCGTCTGCTATTTAGTTGCCTTTAAATCCTCCCCCTTGATTAAGCTGCAGTGGCTTGCTCATTCTTTCCTTTTGGGCAAGAAGATTCATGCATACCGTTTAGTGAAAGCGGAGGGCATGTTTGTCTATTAAGAGTAAACGTTACATGTTTACACTTTTGTTCGTTTATTTTAATGCGCCAGTCGGCCAGCCACCTTTCCACTGCTGTGAGATGATTAGCGAGTTGGTTTGTTGCTTGGGTTGGGCATTTGGAGCGACTGAGGATTGCGGTGTCGTCGGCGAACGTTGACGTTGTTAGTTTTTCGTTCGTAGGAATATTCGCAGTATACAAAACATATAAACAAGGGCCGAGTGCGCTTCCATGTGGAACTACAGTTTCAATGATGTAGTCACCCGAAGTCGCTGCGTTGCATCTCACTGTGGGTGTATGTTGGCAAATACGTTGTAATTTTATGCATAAGTTCTTCAAGCCAAACTCGGTCGAAAGCTTGAGATACGTCAAGAAAAATAGCGCTACAGTATTCTCGCTGTTCGAAGGCAGTGCGTATTTCGGATGTTAATCTCTTCAATTGCTCGATGGTTCCGTGGATTCTTCGGAAGCCAAATTGGTGTGCTGGGATAATATTGCATGTATCCAGATATGGTATTATGGGAGCTAACAAGCATTTTAGAAGTCCATAAATTGTCCTTCCAAAATTAAAAAGCGAGGAGGGCAGTAAGCGGCAGCGATTAAAAGGCTTCCGTTACTTGACGGAATTTGTATCGCTGTGGCCTGCAAGTTTGTTGCAAACCTTTTTTGAAAAGTTTGCGTTCTCTGATTAGAACTCGGGTTCCGCCGTAGGCTTTCCCATCCGGATGATCTGTGCGGTAGATTGTATGGCCCCTTATTTGAATGTTGTATTTGCTTGTAAAATGCGTTTCCACCAGTAGCATAACGTCAATATGGTTTTCGTTTAACAATTGTAACAATTCTAGTTTATCCCGTGAGACACCATTGGCGTTCTACATTGATATTCGTAGGGTCTGCATAGATTATTTAGACTGTTGTGCTACAAGCAGCTGTATTACCATGTTCTGTTTAAACAAGTGTTTGCATGGTGGTTTTCATGAGTGACATAAGCTCCATCTTTCTTTTGTTGGAGGGCAAGCATCATAGTTTCCGTTTTGCTATGTGGCTGTTCTAAGGCCTTTTGAGCGCCTTGTGAATTAGGCTGAAATGGATTTTCCATTCCAGATCGTAGAGCATCGGCATAGGAGAAGCCGTTGGTGGTATTTAGGGGACCGAATGAGGACCTCGCAGCTTTGGCGAAGAAGACGTCTGGCGTAGTTTTTGACGCTCTGTACGCATTCTGTGGATTTTGATTGCGCGTTGCGGTCGCTTGTCGCATACGACTCTTCAAATCCTTGTACACCACACATCCTCTATAGTTTGCCGTATGGTTGGCTCAGCAGTTTCCACATTTCTTCACGGTACTGTCATTGTTTGTAGTGCGAGTGGGAAGGGGTGGGTAAAACTTTAACAGACTTAGCAGACTTAAAATGATGTCTCTAGCTTTTACCATTTTGGAAATAACGATTTTTTTGCAAATAGGGCGGAAAGAGGCGTGGCAAATTCTGGCAATAAATTTATCTACATAATAGTTAAACGGACCTAATGCAAAATGAAGCTCTTACCATCTCCGAGAACGACGTGTTCATACATATTGACGGACGGACAGACAGACGGGCATGGCTAGATCGACTCGTCTGTTTATGCTGATCAAGAATATATACTTTATAGGTTCGGAAAAGCTTCCTTTTCCCTGTTGAAAATTGTACATTCAAACGAATCCAATATACCCTTGTTCTTTTTAAGAACCGGGTATAACAAGGAAATTAAAGACGCAGATGATTGAATTTGATTTGTAATTTTTTTTTCTCTCTCATAACATGTATTTAAAATCTGTCCTCCTTTGGGGCAATCATTAAATTGTGTGTCAATTCTTTCGTGGTTGGATCTTGTAGTTTGCATGATTTGTAATGTGACAAAAAAAGCCAAAAAAGAGCATTGCGGCAGAAGGCCAAAGCAGAAAACGATTACAGAAAGAGAGCGAAATCTGAGAGAGAAAAGAAGGCTTGTCAACGCTCTAGCGGCCCAACAGTAAGCAATTTTAATTATTTAGAGTAATTGTGTTGGTTTAATTGGTTAAATGTTAATATTTAAATCCCTAAAATTATATATGCAACTTATATTATAAATAATATATTATAACCTTGATATTTTAACTTTGAAAATTTGTATTATAGGGGCTGCGAACATTAGAACTATGCGTTGACAATTTGCAACCAGACTTTTTATATGATCACATACAACCGGTTAGAGCGTCATTAATGCAAGCTCTTTGGAAAACTTTGCGAAATCAGGACAATGCTGCTTTGGTTGCATTTCGTGTTCTTGGAAAATTTGGAGGAGGAAATCGCAAAATGATGGTGGAACCACAAGCATTAAATTATAACCAAAACGAGAAGCCGACCGTTTCGATTTTAACTTATTTCCAAGAATACGATGTTCCTATCGAATTTCCAGTTGATGAAGCCATAGAATCAGCTTTTAAAGCATTGGATTCAAACTCCACTGACCAGTTTTACAGGCGACAAAGTTGGGAAGTAATCCGATGTTTTTTAGCTGCTTTTATAAGCTTAGATGATGAAAAACATACTTTACTTAAGTTGTTTACCCATGTTGATTTTGTTGAAACAAACATTTCAAATTGTTCCGTCTTTCAACACAATGCCAATGATTTAAGAGTGCGAGCAACCCACCAAAAAGCGTTGATTGGAATGCTTGTCGCATCTGCAACAAAGGACTTACGCGATTCTGTGTTCCCAGTTATGGCTGCTGTAGTGAGACATTATACAATGGTCGCAATAGCACAACAGGCTGGACCATTTGCACAAATAGGAAATCAATCTTCTTTTGGGGTTGATCCTTTAGTTTTAATTGATGCTTTGGCCTCTTGCATGGGTCACGAGGAGAAGGAATTATGCAAACCTGGCATTGCTTGTATGGGTATAATTCTTGATACAGCAACAAATATAATGGGAAATAAGGAAAGAGCCTGTAAATTACCAATAATTCAATATTTGGCTGAAAAAATGATATATCTATGCTATGAACGACCATGGTATTCAAAAGTGGGTGGCTGCCAAGCTATTCAGTTTTTATGTAAACATATGTCTTTGCGTTCTTTATATCAGCATCTCTTTAACTTTTTAAAAGCATTTATGTTTGTGCTAATGGACCTGGAGGGAGATGTATCCAATGGAGCAATAGAAATAACAAAAAGTTATATAAAGACAATGTTAGAAATTTGCTTAAGTCCCATAAGTGAATGTTATAAAAATGATGATTTGAAAGAATTACAAGGAAAAGCCACATATGAAGTTATTCACGAATTAGTACGCCATATAACCAGCCCTAACACAATTGTCCGTGAAGAATCGATGATTCTTTTAAAACACATTGGGACTATTCAATCAAAATCTGTCTCAGAAGTAATGGATCCACATAAAGATGTCCTAGCAGATATAATACCACCAAAAAAGCATTTGTTGAGGCATCAGCCAGCTAATGCTCAAATCGGATTAATGGATGGAAATACTTTTTGCACTACTCTAGAACCACGTCTTTTCACAATTGGTAAGTTATAATGGTAAACATACCCATAGTTAAGAAACGCACTGTACATTTTTTGACGTACAAAACTGAAAACCCTTATAGGCTTCGACATTACAGTAAGCAAAAAAAGTTAAATACATTATTGTTGAGCAGGAAGGCAGCTCTCCCAAAGCCTAAGCAAAGATTGCCTACCTATCGCACGATGGGTGCGTAAGGGCTCATCGTTTAGCATTGTTACACTTATATATAATTTTGCCGCTCGATCGGTGCGGTGTAATCACCAAAGCAATTTATAATAAATTTACAGCCCACAAAAATCGGGTTTTATTTAAAACAAGGTGGAATAAAGCAATTCCTCCTCAAAACAATTATAGTTTTTTAAACTATGGCAGACCAAACTATTTAAAACAAAATTGATCAAATTAAAAAAATCCCTATGTTCATATATTTAATAACTAGAAAGTCATAATTATTAAAAAACAAAAGAATATAAAAGAACACCAACACTTCTTTTTAGAGACATAGTCAAAATTATTAAGACGAGGCATTTTTGTGCGTGCCTCTTAAACGGCGGCTTGTTTGCTAAAGAGTGCCCAACAAATTTAATTTTTGCAAAGCCATATATAAATTATATATAAAAAATGCATCAACAGTTCTTTTGTTCTTATTAAAGCCCAAACATTTTGAATGATATTTAGATCAGGGCTTTAATGAGGAACCGCTTGATTTAGGTCATTAAAAAACTTGGTGGCCAGCCTTCCCTTATGGCATGGAGGATTTTCCTTCTTCAGAATCCAGTCAAAAGTTTAAAAAAGTATGTTTCAGATGTAAAAAGCATGGATCTTTAAGATATGAAGGTATTCGCTCTGGTTTAAGGTGCCTTCTATCAGTATCAGGAAATGCATAGCCACAAAATGACTGTGCCATCTCTTCAAGAGAATCCATGAATAGATAAGATAAGAATGCATTTCATTACTAGGGCTCATATAGCAAGCGTATTATTAATGCAAAAATTAAGCATTTGACAGCGCAATCAAGGAATGTACGTAAACTTTTTTGGCATTGTTTTTACCTACTTGTTAAATTTTCTGTAAATATTAAGCTCACCGATTTTGCTATATTCCAAAACATAAAGGTTTAATTATTAATATTCTAAAAAATAGTTTCTGATAAGTTTTAGTAAATATTCTCACCAAAAAACTTTGAAGTACACTTAAACTGTGTACTTAAACATTTTTTGCTTACTGTATAAATTATATTTGACGGTTCATTGCCTTCACCCATTGCCTTGATATTGCAATAGACGAGCCAAAGGTAGATTCAGCGCATCTTACGTTATGATGTGTTTTGTGTTTTTTTGTTTCATTTATCAGAAATTAAAAAGTTTCTAATAATAAAATATTATTTTTTATTGTTTCAGATTTAACAAATACTTATCATAAACTTTTTTTTCATGAGCTTCTTACATTGAGTGAAGCTGAAGATTCAACATTAGCCAAATTGGACTGCTACAAAAATGTGACCAATCTTATTCCACTTCGGATCAGTGCATTGCGAGCTTTAGCAGCTTGCCACTATATAACTGATATAGGATACAAGGAAAAAATAATTAATATAATTTTTAAAGTTATGGAAAATGATAAATCAGAACTTCAGGAAACGGCATACCGTTGTATGAAGCATTTTATTACAGGTGTTGCTCTTGACAAGGAAAAGGTAAGACTGTTTTCTTTTTATTAGGGCTATCACTAAAATTTTATCCCTCTATCGGTTTTTCGGTTGTTTTACAAATACGCTACTAACAGATGAAATCATAGCTCGCAAATAACTGTTAACCGATTCGTGCGGTGTCAAAATAACTGTTTGTCACTGAGACTTTGAGCAAAAAGTCTGAGAGCAACCGATTGAGTTGCTCGTTTACAAATTTTGCCCACGCTCAGTCGAAGAACACTTTTTTCTGTTTTCGTTTGGTCTGCTCATTATCGGACCGTTTGCTCGGGATAACCGATTTAAAAAGTCCTTTGTGCATGTATGTGTGTATGTGAAGTTTCGTGGGCTGAACTGTCAAGTGTGGGCTGTCAATTGGCTTTGTGAATTTGAATTCTTTATTAGTTGTTAAGCTTAACTCAAAATAAATGTATTTAAAAGAAAACTATTCATTTTTTAATTAAAATAATCAATATATTAGTTTGAAATTTGGAAAATTCACGTTAAAAATTTTAAGACGTTTTTTCGTGAAAATTGCATATACCATGTACCACTGTGCAGCGAAACGAAAAAAAATTATTGAAAAGACTTTTTGCGCTGACTTTTTTAGTCAATCGGTCTTTTACTGAGTCTCTGCGCGAGCGTAACTCGATTCTCTCATTGAGCGATGTTCGGTAGACGAGAGTTTCATGTTCGGCTCATCGTTATTCGTTCAACAGAAAACCGAAACAAAACGAAACAAAGCCTGTTGCTCAGAGAGAAACCGAAACGGCATGCTTTTTTTCGGTTGCTCTCCCGAACAGAGCGTAAGGAAAAAAACGGTTAACAGTTCTTTGCAAGCTATGGATGAAATAGAATAATGATGATAATACCATGTACCTTAAGGTACAAATGGTATATTAACTTTGTGCAAATGTATGTAACAGGCAGAAGGAGACATCTCCGACCCCATAAAGTATATATATTCTTGATCAGCGTCAATAGCCGAGTCGATATAGCCATGTCCGTCTGTCCGTCTGTCTGTATGTATGAACACCTCGTTCTCGGAGATGGTAAGAGATAGGGGTCTAATTCTTTTTGCTTTTGGTGTGTTATTGTTGCAGGCAGATCAAGTTTATTTCAAATTTTTGCCACGCCCCTTTCCGCCTTCGTGATTTGCATAAAACTGTATTTGAATTTTCTTCAATAACTTGGACAAAATAAGAGCTAGAGACCTATTTCTTTTTTGCAATATATCCGTTTAACTATTGCGCAGATAATATCATTCTTGGATTTTTGCCACGCCCCTTTCCGCCCTCGTATTTTCAAAAAAATCGATATCTTCGAAATGGTAAAAGCTAGAGGCATAATTTTCAGTCCAATAAGTCCACTGATCGTCAAACACGTACGTGCAAAATTACGTACGGATCGGACAATAAATATTGAAGATATGACCAATTAAAGTTTTACCCACCCCTTCCCTAGGCAACGGCATGCCGCACACGCTAGGGTGACGTCATCCATCTCTTCTTTGACTTCAATTCGTTCGCACGTGTATACATACAGTAGTGTGTGTATGTGTGCACCTGCTGATTTTTTGGATGTCAACAAACGAAAATTTGGTGAAATATTTGAAAAAAAAAAATAAAATCAAAGAAATGGTTCATAAAAAAAAGAGGTACATGGTATCTCGTTGTCGAGAAATCTCCACTACAGCGTTCCTACTTGTTTTTCTCTATACCAGTTCGTATTTTTGTTGTTATTAGCAATCGGTTCTACGTTTGACATTTATTTGAAGTGGTTGTGCACTTAAAGCATATTGTTGGGTTAATGTAATTAATGTCCCTTTTGCTTTGATTGATCTCGGTTTCTGTACACTCTTTTAATTATATTAAAATTATGATTATGATGGTTTCGGGATTCTATGTGATAAAAAGGGTCAGTATCGCCGAGACACTTTTGTTCAAAATATATTGTAATAAAAATATTGTAAATTTCATTTTTATTTCAGATACAGACTGCGATGCGTCCTTTACTTTTGAAATTAGGTGATCATAGAAATCTATCGATACCAGCAATAAAGCGTTTATCTTATTTTACACAATTATT
The DNA here is from genome assembly GCA_021223825.1 of Drosophila ironensis. Classification (NCBI taxonomy): domain Eukaryota; kingdom Metazoa; phylum Arthropoda; class Insecta; order Diptera; family Drosophilidae; genus Drosophila; species Drosophila ironensis. The sequence goes on from JAJJHQ010011474.1 coordinate 89,484, forward strand.
TCCGCAAATGTTTAATGAAAAACTTAGTGAACAAATTTTGCAACATTGTTCTAAGATAATTGAAATATATCTAGGAGATTATAAGTGTACAAACTCACATGTGAATTTCTTTGCATCATCAAAAGGTGGAGAGTATGAACAAAAAATCGTAACACTTATTAAAATGTTTTGTTATATATCAGCATCGCCAAAATACATTGAAAAATTATGTCAACTAGTGCTAAAAACTGAGTACGTTTTAATGATTGAAGCATCAAGCCCGTATCGAGAAGCTCTTCTAAAATTCCTTGAACGATTTCCAGCAGAAACAGTGGATTTATTTTTAATGGAATCTGTAATGAGAGATGCTCAATGGAACCGATTTTTCATTTTCCTTTTAAAACATGAATATGGGACACCATTTCGTGCAGTTATTAAAAGTGACAAATATAACATATTATTGACTTATTTAAATTGTAACGGAGAGATCAACCAGTCGCATACCTATGCAATACAACATCAAGCGGTTTTAATTATATTTACATTAATGGAGTTAGATGATCAGTGGATTCCAACGCGACAAGACATCGTAGACACATTAAAAATATGTTGGGAGAGTAATTTAGCTTTAACGTGCACTGAAAACGTAGTTTGCGATTTATGGCATTTAATTGGAAAAATTCTATTGCTCTATTTTTCAAACAATACAAATGATATTGATTTACTCTTTCAATTACTAAGGGCTTTATGTTTTCGTTTTATACCTGACGTTTATTTTCTACGAGATTTTTTACAAAACACGGTGGCCCAAAGTTACACTGTTGGCTGGAAACGAAACGCATTTTTTTACTTCGTTGAACATTTTAATAATAATACAATATCAGAGGAATTAAAAGCAAAAATTATTACGTCAGTAATAATTCCGTGTTTTACTGTTAGTTTTGATAAAGGCGAAGGAAACAAGCTGATTGGTGCACCACCAACACCGTACCAGGAAGATGAGAAAAATATTGTATCGGTGTTTATAAACAAAGTTTTTGACCCTGATAAACAATATGATGATTCTGTAAGAATCGCATTGTTGCAACTAGCATGTTTACTAGTAGAACGGGCGTCTCAGCACATACACGATGGAGATGCTAATAATAAACGACAAGGTAATAAGCTAAGACGGCTTATGACATTCGCTTGGCCTTGCCTACTCAGTAAGAACTCGGTGGATCCTACTGCCAGATATCATGGCCATTTATTGCTTGCGCATATTATTGCTAGATTGGCGATTCACAAGAAAATAGTATTGCAAGTATTTCATTCGTTGCTAAAAGGGCATGCTTTAGAGGCCAGGTCTATAGTCAAACAAGCACTCGATGTTTTAACACCCGCGATGCCTTTGCGAATGGAAGATGGAAACACAATGTTGACACATTGGACCAAAAAAATTATCGTTGAAGAAGGACATGCCATTCAACAGCTATTTCACATCTTGCAACTTATTATTCGACATTATAAAGTAAGACTTTTTAATTTAATACTTTATTTAAACTAAAAATTTAAATATTTAAAGATATTAGGCCATTTTTTTTGCAGATTTGATTTTTTTTTTTAATATTTTTTAGAGCTAATATTTGTATAGACTTCCAAAATATGACAATTTTTAGTTTTAACGGGAAAATATCGAATTTTCAAAATTTATATATACATTTTTATTAGATTTTATTTACATTCTATATAAAATAAATTTAAAAAATGTAACTAAATATATATATATTGACAATACGCTTATTGTTATAGGTATATTTTCCTGTCAGACATCAACTAGTTCAACATTTAATCAATTATATGCAGCGATTAGGATTTCCCATCACTGCATCACTTGAACATAAAAAGCTTGCCGTAGACTTAGCGGAAGTTATTATTAAATGGGAACTTCATCGAATCAAGGAAGACGAACGGGAAAACAAAGTTGATGGATCTGACGACGAGTTAGTTCGCGATAGTTCAATTAAAAGGACTGGCATAGATTTTTCGGAGCACAGAAAAAAACAATTTGATAGCATTCGAGAGACTGCAGTACAAGGCAAGTATTCACACAACTTTTAGTTTGTTATATAAGTATTTTCTATTACTACGAGTATAAGTCCTGCGGGGGTGTGCCTGCATTCACACTGGCCCGTTAAACATTTTTCTATCATATTCGTTGTTTATACCCGGTTCTTAAATATAAGAAGGATATTTTGAATTCATACGAAAGTAAGTAACAGGGAGAATGAATGGTCTGCGACCCCACAAAGTATATATATTCTTGATCAGCATCAACAGCCAGTCGATATAGCCATGTCCGTATGAACGCCTAGATCTTGAAGATTATAAGTTCGTGGGTTTGACGCCTACGCAAGTCAATTATTTTCATGCCCTCTTTTTCTTTCGGCAACTTTTCCGAAATGTATATAGTGGTTAACCACAAGATGCCAAGTGGGCGCGCGGCCAACGGCCCACGGGTTAGCGCCTCTGCCTATCAAACAAGAGGTCGCGGGTTCGACTCCCAAGCCTCGAATTTTTTTCTGGCTTCCAACTAAATGCATTAGAAAGCCGAGAGCGGCGCTCATAGCTGCCGTGAGGTGGCAGCCCCAATACTGGGATAATTCGCATCCGGCCAATCACCGGGTCGACCGACAATTCATTGATTACTGAAACCAAGGCAAGAGAATACCAATCACCCCCCTAATCCGATGATGACTATGCGCATCTCAAGACAGACACGAATTGAACAATGGAACGTGAGGACGCTAATGGAACCTACCAGATTGGCGCAGTTAGAAGGCGAGATTGATTGGAGATTTCAATGCGAAACTCGGTCCCAACAACAACGGATTGCAACCACGGTATCGTGTGCCGGCACGGTATCGGCACACGGCATACGTAACAACAATTGCGATAGATTGATCGACTTATGCCATACGCAGCGGGAGAGCTCTATGACAGTGGGATGCAAATTGATGCCCCGGATTCAAAAGTGTATGGATCGAAACGAAATGATGTAGTAAAATATAAAAAAGTCTAAGCTTTCCAAAATTTTATAATTTATTGATATAAACCTTTTTAATCGCAAGTGCTGTAAGTGGGCTCAATTCACTTCTGTCGAAAAGCCCACAGAAAAATATTATTTTGTAAGGATAATTATATAAAGTTTTCAGTTAAAGTTTTCGTTTTTAAAAAAGGTCAACAGCTTTATTTGGGAGTTGAATTAATACTAAGCCTTAAACAATCTAGAATTTTAAAATTAGGCTCTGTAAAATGTATATCAATTTTTTGTTGCAGGTTCCGGAACTTACCCCAAGAGTGATGACGTTCTTCGTTCCATTGACAAGTCATATTGCGACACTGTGTTAAATTTTTTAATACGTTTAGCGTGTCAGGTTAACGATCCTCAAGCTGGAATAATGTCACCTGGAGAAAGTTTATCACGGAGGTAACTATATCATAATAAGGCGCACAGATTTATCAAACAGTAAAATACTTACAACTTTATAAATTGTATGCATTTTTATACCATGTACCTTAAGGTACAAATGGTATCTTAACTTTGTGCAAATGTATGTAACAGCCAGAAGGAGACATCTCCGACCCCATAAAATCGATCAGCATCAACAGCCGAGTTGTTGTAGCCTTTCCGGATGCAGACAGCATTTGTTCGACGACCTGATGCAGTTGTTCGACAGTACAGTGCACAGTGGTCAGGCTTGTATGGAACCGCGGCCATAAATATGTACTTCTAGGTGTGCTAGCGCTATGAAACTTTCACCACATATCTAGAAAAGTATTATAAATATATTATAAAAAAATGTACCAGATCGTACCACTATATCCTATAGCTTCCATAGGAACGATTGCAGCATTGGTGGCGTTTTCATGAGAGCAGTCATAGAAGCACTTGTAATGGGCAGATCAGGCTTATATTTCTACTGTAAGTTATTTACAAACATAGAACTATAATACAAAAATATTGGAGTGATTGCTCAACTCCACTCCCACGCCAACCTCCTCAAAGTTATGATAACAAAAAAATATTAATATATTTAAGTAGAAAACGAACAATATTACAAAATTATATACATAATTGTTAAATTGTTTCATTTAGTAAAGAAATGGTTGTCCTAGTAGCGGTGATTTTTGGATATAAGTAATTTTTCTTTGCCCACTAATAAAAGGGTCAGAGCTTAAAAGCAATCTGTTAAATAAATCTGTATTTGAGGCGACTCGTGAAATTTTGCGCGTATGTTGCAATCCAGATTTTTTAATATCATTAATTCTCGCCTCAGCGGCTTCTTCAGAAAGCTCTCCAATCGATAATAAAGAATGGTTTTAATATCAGGAGCATGAAGTAAAACTTTATGAACCGATGGGGGGGAGATAAAACCAGGGATAGTTATCAATCAGCTGCTTTGCGGTTTTTATAGCATAGTCGCCAAATGTTGCTGAATATGTTTTGTAACCCGAAGATAGCGCTTGCAACAAAGTTGCAATTATTAAATTCTTATCAATTTCCATTATCGATTGCCAAAATGATGCATGCTTCTTAGAAACATAGTTTACTTCTTTTTGGAATTCTTCCAAATACGTCTCATATCCCTTATTTTTTATGTCCTTAATTAAGACATCCAACACATTTCCAGATCTTTGGGCAAGTGTACCGCATTCTTTAAGCCAAATGTTAAAAATATGCTTTCGAGAATACTAGCATTGACTATGGGTATCTTTAAAAAAAATCAACTAATTAAACGAAAAAATAATCTTAAAACATAAAACACAAAGCGACATAACAGACACAGAACAAAAACGTGCTTGTGGTTACTAGAAAATGAGGTTAGGTTGCATTTTGTAATGGCAAATGAGCATCCGCAGGCTTCCGGACAAATTAAAAGTGCATAAATATGAGTTAGCTTTTGTCATTCTATTTTTAAAAAGTCCCGTTAGAAATGCCAAGCAGACTCTTTTGCACCGTAAACGTTGGACAATCAGCTGATAGTAAAACCGGTTTTCGCTAGAATAACTCAAAATCAATTTTTTTATTTTTGGCCTATGGCAGCGACCACTGCAGTAGCTAGCGCGAAAGCCGAGTAGAAATTTTTCCATTTCCCCGAGAAATGGAATCCTGACAATCCTGACGTCTCTTGAACACCTTTTAGATCAAAGGAAGGAGACTGATCGGCCGGAAGGACGCAGAATCTTTTTCCGGCTTGCCAGCTATGTGGATCATGGAGATTACTCCAAGATTCCACTGAGCAGTAAAGTATAGCAATCTCACGATAGCGTTAAAGATTACAATAAGTGAAGCTACTCTCAAACAGTTTTATAAACAATAAAAACTTTTCGGTTTTTAATTCAAAGCCTGGGAATCTTTTGGGGACCCTGACGCGATTGTTCATAGTTTTGGTTGCAAATCACAACATAAAATTATTCGTTACGATGGTACGGGGACTCGGCACCATCAATTTCAATTGTAAAGAAGTGGTTAACTGAGTTCCGTTGTGGTCGTACGAGCACAAGTGATGCCGAACGGGTATATGGTATCTCGTTGTCGAGAAATATCGACTACAGCGTTTTTACTTGTTTTTCAGTTAAATAAATCAAAAAAGGTGTTGTATGTGTAGATATCTAAACAAACAGCAAGTGCATCCATACCAGAGAACTCCACAGGTTCCTCTTTTGTGAACTACTAGCATCTTAAGCACCCGGGTAATACTTGCTGGCCCGGGTACGCAATGCGAGGCCCGCAACATATCTAAGGCGTATCCAAGCCGAATGGACGTACGCTGCTTGTAACTTTAGTCTTGTTGTTATTTTTGCTTAAACCTTTTTGACCTGTTGCGAAGAAATGGCCCCAATTTTGTGATTTGGCGTGCACTTGTAATTACTATTAACCAATATTGTATGCATTGGGAATTATAAACAAGTAAGAACGAGTATAGTCGAGTGTCTCGACATAAATACCCGGTTCTCAGTGCCTATAGAGCTAAAATTGTGGATGCCACAGAACTTCGCGGCTTGTGAGGGTGCGGAGGGAGGTAACCGATTTTGTAAGTAAAAACTTTAGTTTTTCTTTATTTATTAAAGTTTCCAAAATCTAGGTGTTAATACGGACACATGGACGTGGGTAGATCGACTCGACTGTTCATACTGATCAATAATACATATATATACTTTTTGGTGTCGGAGACATCTCCTTCTTTCTGTTACATACAACGTTAATTTGCACAACGTTTATTTACCTTTGTACCATGAGGTACATGGTATAAAAAATGCTGACGCGAAGTATAAAAACTGTCCTGTACTAATTACTATGATAATAATTTTTTTTGCAGGTGTATTATGCTTTTAAAAATGGCAATGCGCCCGGAAATATGGCCTCAACCTTTTGACATTAAGCTGAACTGGCTTGATAAAGTACTTGCTTCAGTGGAAACGCCGCATCACAATTTAAATAATATATGTACTGGAATAGATTTTTTAACATTTTTAACAACAATATTAAATTCAGACCAGTTGGTTCCAATTATACGACCAGTGCAACGTGGGTTATCATTGTGCATTATACATCAAAATACCCGAATTGTTCGCCTAATGCATATTTTTCTTACACGTTTGATGGGAATTTTCCCTCCAGATGCGCAACATAAGCACGAGGATTTCGACGTTCTATACAGTGCAATATGCAAAATGATAACAGATAACCTAACATTTTACGAAAAGAGCCCACAACCGAATGCATCTTCCCTATTCGGGACTTTAATGATTTTAAAAGCGTGTACAACAAACAATCCAAGCTATATCGACCGAATTTTAGTTCAATTTATAAGAGTCTTAAATCGTCTCACAAAGGATCATATCAATAGCGTTAGTGGAAATAATATTAACCCTCAACAACCAGATTCAAATTCCTTAGCATTAGAACTTTTGGTGCTGTCGTTGGAACTAATTAAAAATCGAATTTTTGTAATGAGTGTTGAAATAAGAAAACTTTTTATAGGCACTATTTTAGTTAGCCTAATCGAAAAAAGTTCAGAAGTAAAAGTTATAAAATGTGTAATAAAAATGTTAGATGATTGGATAAAAACTAAGGAACCAAATATTAACTTACATGTTCCATCTATACGAGAAAAATCTGCATTGCTGGTGAAACTAATGCAAAATGTTGAAAAAAAATTCCTGGATGAGCACGAACTCAACATACAATTTCTGGAAATAATCAATTTTATATATAGGGATGAAGTTCTGAAACAAACGGAGTTGACAAGCAAGCTTGAAGGCGCATTTCTGAACGGACTACGTTTCCAAAATCCTCAGATTCGAGGCAAATTCTTTGAAATTTTAGACGCGTCTATGCGACGAAGGCTTCATGATAGACTATTGTATATAATTTGCTCCCAGGCATGGGATACAATTGGATCTCATTATTGGATAAAACAATGTATTGAACTTCTTATTTTAACTGCTAATACTATGACACAAATCCAATGTTCGAACGATGCATTTAAAATACCGAGTATAACTTCAGTAATTCCAGTTAACTCGACAGAAACTCAGGATGCCTCATTTGTATCATTTTTATCATCCCAATCCGAATCTTTTGATATTGTTCAAAACGTTGATGATAAAGATGATGTTTTTGATATTGACTTGAAGCTTGAGTTTACTGCAGACCGGAAGGATGACTGCCAACAAATTCTATCGTCTAGACGTGAGACCTTAATAGAATTGATTTATAAACAAGCGGAATTTTTGGAAGCTAATAGAAACATAAGAACTGATCAAATGCTTGTGGCTACTTCCCAGCTGTGTCATTCCGATAGTCAATTAGCCCAAAGTGTATGGTTATCTTTTTTTCCTCGAATTTGGAATATATTTACAGAAGATCAAAGATATAACATAACTAGGGAGATTATACCATTCCTATCGTCAGGAACAAATGTAAATCAGAAGGATTGTTTTCCAAGTACATTGAATACTTTTGTGGAAAGTTTGACCAAGTGTTCGCCATCTATATATATTCCTCCGAATATTTTGACATACCTGTCTAAATCCCATAACCTATGGCACAGAGCTATTATGGTATTGGAAGATATGGTTGTAAATCAGCCAATGAATAATAAAGAAAATGATGATATGGATACTAATATGACAGAATCGGAAATTCAGAACTCAAATAATATATTTGACGCGCTTTCAAATATGTATTCGGCTATGCACGAAGAAGATTTGTGGGCAGGGTTATGGCTCAAATTTGCGAACTACCCGGAAACAAATATTGCAGTTTCTTACGAACAAATGGGATTTTTTGAAGAAGCTCAAGGTGCATATGATTTAGCAATGACAAAATACAAACTAGATTTAAATAATGGACTTGTGAATAAGAACATTAATAGCGAATTGTTATTGTGGGAAAACCATTGGATACGTTGCGCTAAGGAACTGAATCAGTGGGACATTTTGCTGGACTATGCTCAAACTAGTAAGGAAAAAAATATGTTTCTAATTCTCGAGAGTTCTTGGCGGGTACCAGATTGGAACTTGATGAAAACTGCTTTATCTAAAACAGAACAATGTTATATGAAACATCAGGGATTTAAGCTTAATATATATAAAGGCTATTTGTGTATTCTTCACCAAGATGAAAAGCAAACTGGCAATGTGGAACGATATGTAGAGATTGCGTCCAGCTTATGTATTCGGGAGTGGCGCCGTTTACCCAGTATTGTTTCACATATTCACTTGCCCTACCTTCAAGCCTCCCAACAAATTATGGAACTTCATGAAGCGAGTCAAATTCACCAAGGGTTGAGTCAAACACGAAACAACTCATTACACGATATGAAAGCTATTGTAAAAACTTGGCGTAATCGGCTACCAATAATTTCTGACGACTTATCGCATTGGAGCGACATATTTACTTGGCGACAGCATCATTACCAAATAATTACACAGCACTTAGAACAACAATCTGACCAAGGAAGCACAATGTTAGGAGTACACGCATCTGCACAAGCAATTATATCTTTTGGAAAAATTGCCAGAAAGCACAACTTAACTGGCGTGTGCCAGGAGACCTTATCAAGGATATATACAATTCCATCAGTACCAATTGTAGATTGTTTTCAGGTAAATACAAAATTATACTTCTATTTTCGGATAAACCCATTTTCTATAAAATTGGTAAATCTTTACCATTATTTCAAAAGTTTAAACTATACAAGTAGAAACGCTGCAGTCGAGATTTCTCGAAAACGCGATATCATGTACCTCTTTTTTTTATCAACCATTTTTTTTTAAATAATTTATCAATTTTTTTATTTGTTGACATCCAGACAATCAGCACGTGCACACATACATACACATACATACACTCTTTTTATCCCCCTTTTTAAAGTAAACTTTATCCTTAAGGGTTCATCCTTTAGACGGTCAAAAAATTGAATATGTGAATTTTTCTCGGGTAATAAATTTATTAATATTAAAAATTTTTGAAACTTTTATGACAGTTTTATTTTATTAAAAAATTAAAAAAAATAGTTGAACAAATTATTCGTATATATTTATTAAGTGAATTGGCGTCATGTACTTATTTTCTTCTAGAAAATTCGCCAACAAGTAAAGTGTTACCTTCAAATGCCCTCAACATCTGGAAGAAATGAAATCAATGAAGCTTTGGAAGTTATAGAATCCACCAATCTAAAATATTTTACTGGAGAAATGAATGCGGAATTTTATGCACTTAAAGGTCTCCTATTGGCACAAATTGGACGATTAGAAGAAGCTGGGAAGTCATTTAGTGCAGCCGCACAGCTTCATGATGGTCTAACCAAAGCTTGGGCCATGTGGGGCGATTATATGGAGCAAATGTTTTTAAAGGAAAAACAAATTCAATTAGCGACAAATGCATTAGTGTGTTATTTACATGCTTGCCGGAATCAAAATGAAAGCAAAACAAGGAAATACATTGCAAAAGTTTTGTGGTTTTTGTCATATGATAACCAAAGTAACACCCTTATAAGCACATTAGAAAAATATGTATCTGGCATTCCCCCCTCATACTGGTTACCGTGGGTGCCACAACTACTATGTTGTTTGGAACAATTTGATGGAGATGTAATACTTAATCTTTTAAGTCAAGTAAGTATCAATATGTATTTTTTTTGTGTATTTATGAATTATTTATTTTACTTTATATATATTTATTTTACTCCTTGTTACTTCTTTTGGGAGCTTGGGGCTGTTCTTTTTAAGAACCATAGTCAAGGGCCTACTAACTAACTTTAAGATTGGGTCGCCTTTAAAGCTTTCAATACATATTGATGTGTCAGCTATTAATCCTGGCTGGCAATATTTTATCCCCAGCATATTTTATAGAAACTTCTGCATATCCAACTGTCTTACTCAGCGACTAACACGTATAGGTTTTTCGCATGAGAGTCTCGGTCACATGTTGTCCTCGACGACGCTTTTCCAGATTGGGCTGCCGCTGGTTTTATTTGGCCCGGATTTGAAGTACGTGTACGTACTCCCGGGACCAACGTCGCCAGAATAGTTGCTTGGCTAACGATACAAGCCGCCATCGCTGGCCCGGAGCGTTTAGCAGCCCGATCCGGTCAGGTGTGCAGCACCTCTGCCGTAATCGTCGTTTCGCCAACCGCCCGTATGAGTAAATGCTTGGCAGTTTTCACATCTGTTTCCCATCACCGTTCGAAGTGCGTCGCCGCCTCGCCCTCGATATAGCGACGCAGATCCTTTAGATGGCGACTGGCTCCTACGAAGTTTGTCGCGTTAACGCAATGAACGGTCTACGGACCTACGATTCTAAATGGACTCTAAATGAACTCGCTTGAATGCAAAACACACAAACAATGGGATATACGACTTATATGGTTGTTTTCCACGAATTCGGAGTATAGTAATCACTAGCCCACAAAAACCAACGCCTCATATTGAAAATGGCTCTTAACCTATCACCTGGAAAATTTCCCATCTGAGATAGTAAGCGAGGCTTTTATATAAGCAAGTTTATATAAGCAAGTTCTCTTTATTAACCATAATTTGTTTTTTTTTCATATATTTCAAATAAAATTATTCAACACTTAAGGGTGTTATCTCCATTACCGAGATTACTGTCGATGAACATTTTCCCACGATAAATATGTCTATGACATCTGCATAGGCGGTTATCAATGGAGTTTTTATACCCGGTTCTAAAAAAATTACTTTCGTACGAAAGTAACAGGGAGAAGGACTAGCCTGCGACCCCAAAAAGTATATATATTCTTAATCAGCATTAACAGCCGACTCTATATAGCTATATCCGTCTGTCTGTATGAACGCCTTGGAGATTATAATCGAAGCTATGCTCACTACCCTAATAGGCTTAATTGCTTCCAGGCAAAACAGCATGCCTGAGATCCCAAAATAGCCTCATGGGGCTTCGCATCAACTCTAAATCCAAATAAATGGCTAGTTTCAAAATAGCCTTCTGGTACGCAAACGGTATTTTACAAAACTAAAATTAACTTAAACAGTTCTTACACGATATAGATATTATGCTTCGCTCAAAAACTTTACTATATCAGGTTTCATATTCCACTTAACAAATCACCCAGACGCACAGTGGACGGTCCCATAGGCCAACAATAAACAAGTAGGAACGCTGTAGTCGAGATTCCTCGACAACGAGATACCATGTACCTCTCTTGCCGTTGCCGTGGGAAGGGGTGCGTAAAACGTTAATTGATCATATCTTCTATATTTATTGTCCGATCTGAATGTAATTTTGCATGCACGTGTTTGACGATCATCAGACTTAGCAGACTTAAGTCTCTAGCTTTTACCATTTTGGAGATATCGATTTTTTTGCGACTACGAGGGCGGAAAGGGGCGTGGCAAAAATCTGGAAATGGCATTATCTGCATAATAGTTAAACGGTCCTAATGCAAAAAGAAACAGGTCTCTAGCTCTTATTTTGTCCAAGTTATAGAAGAAAATACAGTTTTATGCAAATTACGAAGGCGGAAAGGGGCGTGGCAAAAATTTGAAATAAACTCGACCTGCGTACACATAGCTCTCTAGCTCTTACCATCTCCAAGAACGACGTGTTCATACATACAGACGGACAGACGGACATGGCTAGATCGACTCGGCTGTTGATGCTGATCAAGAATATATATACTTTATAGGGTCGGAAACGCTTCCTTCTCCCTGTTACATACTTTGCACAAACTTAATATACCATTTGTACCTTAAGGTACATGGTATAAAAATCAATGTTTGAATTTTAGGTTCAAATGTTTGCGTCTTGTTGTCCATAAAACGATGCTTTAAAATTGATTTTTTGTTTTGTTTTGCGTCACACATTCGCGAAGAAAATTACATGTAAAGAGATAGCATAAACCATGCGGCCAATATTAAGCGTGCGCATCGTAGTTGCAAGCCCTGCTGAAATCATTAAAAAACTATACCAAAGTTATATTAAAGCGATCAAATTAAACTGAACATAAATTTTGAAGGTATTTACATTGTGTTTTTGTAATTTTTTTTTGTTTGTGTGTTTTTATAAAAACATGTGCGTAAACCGTAATTGTTCTTGTATATCCTAAAAAAAAAATCTTTTCAGAAGGAGTAAAAGTTGTTTTGCAAATGACACCCAACAACGAAACTTTTTTTAAAAAAAGCTTCAATATTTTGTTATTCTAAAAAGGCTGCTACAATTTGCTACACTTAATGTAATCAAGCATTCAATACCTTCATCTCGCCACAAATTTATACGTTTTTGTGTCTGGGGACTGGAGCTCTCGCCATAGACCCTCCATGGGCAGCGCCTGACAACTTTTGCTCCGAGTGCTCCCAAAAACAACAATCTGTGAATGTCTCGCCAAGAGGGGATTAAGGGGATTAAGTGCTCGGAATGTGACGGTGAAAAGGGAACCACCGTGAACAAATGCTCGGAATTTAACGGTGAAAAAAGGAATGTGTAAAGAGAAGGTCTCGATCAAAAGGGAATCGAAATGTGCACGTCATCCGAAGTTGACGGTGTGTAGACTCTTTTTTTTCTTTTTGTGGTCTGCTCCCAAGCTGAAAATCTGTGCCCATCGCTGGTCTAATCTGTGCCCATCGCTAGTATTAAAACTTAGAACGCCACAGAATATCGTGGTGGATGATTTGGGAAATATGGCCGATTTAAAAAAAAAACTGTGCCTATCTGGTATGCCCAGATTCAGAAGATTCATTTTTAATTTGCAAATAACATATAGAAATTAGGTTGTTGCAGCGTAAGAGATATTCGAAGTTTGTGGATGCAAAGAAGGGGCAAAACACATTTTAGCCAATTGGGCGGACGTGGGCTTTCGTTACTGATTTTTGCAACAATATTAGATATATATTCTTTCAATATCGGATTAGAATATAAAAATTGTACACGAATAAAATTAATATGCAAAAACTAATGCAAAATAAAAAAGGGAGGATGAAGGCCAAATCTCAGCTGCAATATAATTCAATAAGTAACGGGACTAAAAAAAAAAAAATTTATTTTGGCATCATTTTTTTTTTATTTATCAACATAATCAACTTTTAGATTGATACAATGGTTTTGCATCATTGCTTCTGTAAAAATCAGAAGTGCTTCTGTATCCCTTTTGTTCTGTATTGTTGTTGTTTTTGTTCCATTCACAGCAATCGCGGCACCCACTTGGAAAAATCGTTTTTCATGCTCAATTTTTCATGAATAAACTTCCATATGATATCTGTGTCATCTCAGCACTCTAGCGGAGCTACAATTTCATTATGATTTTTCACAATCTTTTATTATGATTTTTGTCACTTCACTCGTATTTTCCGGTGTAACGGCTTTCAGAGGACTACACGAGAGTTCCGTGTCATTTGTGTCGGTACGACCGCGTATAATCTAGGCAAACAAATTGTTGTCCATCCATTGTTTCGCTTGAAAGATTTACCCATTAAAAAAAACAATGGTTTATCAGAACACGGAACACGGTGTTTCCCATTTTGTTACCAAACTACAAAATGACTTTACTCCATCCCCGATAACTCAGCTGATTCTGGTCCGATTGTTTTAAAATTTTGAAAGGTTTAAATCAAAGGATCGTACTCTAAAAAGCCGTGGTTGCTGGTTTACTACGAGCGCCATTTCTGAGACTTATTGATCCATGTGTTACATATGTATGTTTCGAAGTCGAGATTTCTCGACAACGAGATACCAAGTACCTCTGGGTAAAACTTTAATTGGTCATTTTCGATTTTGACGTAATTTCGCATGTGCGTGTTTTCAGTCTTAAGAGAACGCCTCTAGCTTTTACCATTTCGATGATTTCGATTTTTTTTCAAATTCGAAGGCGGCAAAAATCTTTATCTACATAATAGTTAACCGAACTTAATGCAAAGAGAAATAGGTATCTAGCTCTTATTTTGTCCAAGTTATCCAAGAAAATACAGTTTTATGCAAATTACGAAGGCGGAAAGGGGCGTGGCAAAAATTTGAAATTAACTCGACTTGCGTACACATAACGGACCTAAAGCAAAAAGAATTACACCTCTAGCTCTTACCATCTCCGAGAACGACGTGTTCATATATACAGACGGACGGACAGACAGACGGACATGGCTAGATCGACTCGGCTGTTGATGCTGATCAAGAATATATATACTTTGTGGGGTCGCAGACCATTCATTCTCCATTTTCTTCATTCTTCGGAAACGCTTCTTTCTCCCTTTAACATATATTGCACAAACTTCATATACAATTTTTAATTAAGGTACATGATATAAAAAATGGGTAAACTAAATAAATCGGTGCTGCGCCAAACAGTTAATTTTTTTTATAGAATATTACTCGCTCAATAAGTTACTTATACTAAATTCATTCAAAAAATATTGATTTATTAATTGCGGTCAAGCTTTCAATGTCCGACTAAGGCATTAATTTTGTAGTTGTTAAAATAAATGCTTTTATGTTTTCAGATTGGTCGTCTTTACCCTCAAGCAGTTTATTTTCCAATCCGAACCTTATATTTGACATTAAAAATCGAACAACGTGAAAAACATAAAAGTGCTGAACAAGCCGTTTTTGCTGGAAAATCATCAAGTTCGGTAAGTTCCCAAATCTTTTAACTTCCCTTTTCTAATCTATCCCAAAGTAGGAACGCTGTAGTCGAGATTACATCTCGACAACGAGATACCATGTACCTCTTCTCTTTATCAACCATTTCTGTTTTTTTTTTAAATAATTCACAAATTTTTTTCAGAACGTGCACACATACATGCACATTTGTATGTATTGTGTATACATACACACACATATGTATATATACACGTACAAACGAATTTATAATATTATTTAATAATTTAATAATAAAGTCAAAGAAGAGACGGATGACGTCACCCCAGTATGTGCGGCATGCCGTTGCCTAGGGAAGGGATGGATAAAACTTAAATGGTCATATCTTCTATATATATTGTGCGCCGATCCGTACGCACGTACGTGTTTGACGATCAGTGGATTAAGCGAACTGAAAATTATGCCTCTAGCTTTTACCAGTTCGAAGATATAGATTTTTTTGCAAATACGAGGGCGGAAAGGGGCGTGGCAAAAATCCAAGTATGACATTATCTGCGCAATAATTAAACGGACATATTACAAAAAAAATTGGTTTCTAATTACGGAGGCGAAAAGGGGCGTGACAAAAATATTAAATAAACTTGCTATGCCTGCAATAATAACACACCAAAAGCAAAAAGAACTAGACCTCTAGCTCTTACCATCTCCGAGAACGACGTGTTCATACATTCAGACGGACAGACGGACGGACATGGCTACAACAACTCGGCTGTTGATGCTAATCAATTTTATGGGGTCGGAGATGTCTCCTTCTGGCTGTTACATACATTTGCACAAAGTTAAGATACCATTTGTACCTTAAGGTACATGGTATAAAAATTGAGCATCACCATGAAATTCGAAACTATTAGGTCTAGGCTATTAGAGTCAGTATCAGAGAACTGCACGAGTGTACCTGCAAATCTAATTAACCCGAAAATTGCTGTGTCTGTGTCTCAGCCACCCGGGTAACAAAATGAATACAAGAAAAATATACTGTGTGAGTTGTACCCGCAACGATGATCTCTTTCGGCATATTTTTACTCTTCATTTTTTGACGCATCATTTTCTTACTATGTACGAAGAGAGACCAAAAAAAGAGTGACGAAAACACTTGCACTGTTTTTTATTAGTGCCTGACGTACTTTAACTTTTGGCTTAGATAAAAGTATAACATGGGTAGTAATACAAGTGCCGCTTTGTATGAAACACATAATTAAATGTAATAACAAATTAATTTATTAAATTTCTTAATTTATTTAAAACGAACAAAAAATTATGTTAATTCAAAAATAAATGTAAACAAATAGAAGCGCTGTAGTCGAGATTATAAACTATTAATTTGTTCTTTAATTTATTTACAATACGATGACATAAACATTTGTGGCTCGTTTTTGGTCCATTTTACAAAAAAACAATTTTTTGCTAGTCAACATAGACCCAAGTTCTGCAGAAATGCTAGAGTATTGGCTGGCACATGGACGCGAAACCGAAAGCCTTTTCACTTTGTGTTGCAGCACCTTCCTTTTTACCAAAGTAGACTACTTTTAATCACCCACCTCCCCTTTACTAACCGTAAAACGATGCTTGGCGTTGTATTTATTGAATTACTCGAGCAGTACGCGACTCGAGCAGTATCCTATACGGCGTGCCCTTCGGTCGGTTGGGCGACCGAAGTAGCACGTTAGGCAACGGAAGCGCGCGAAAATTACACAATACGATCGCTAATTGCCGTTTTTATACCCGGTTCTTTTAAGAACAAGGGTATATTAAAATCTTACGAAAATAGTATATGTAACAGGGAGAAGTAATGGTCTCTGACCCCCGAATATATATACAGTGGCGTGCAAGTCTGAGTACCTACATGTTTTCAACTACTGACTTTGGGCACGCATAAAGAAGTTAATAGTAGAGTAAATGATCCAAAATTGTTTGTGTTTATTCTTTGAATATTTATTAACAAAATCTGATACAAAATATAACAAAAAACTAACGGGTCTGATTAAGAAATAAAAAACAAAAAAAAACTCGCATGTACTCAATTATGCTCATTTTGAACACTTTTCTGGTTCCGATTTGTAGAGTCCCAATCGTCTTTTCACTATCGACCACAAATTTTCGATAGGATTGAGATCAGGACTCTGTGCTGGCCACACCATTGACCTGAAACGCTGTTTTGCGATACATTTTTTAACGGTTTTGGACGTGTGCTTTGGGTCCCCATCTTACTCAAATGTGATACTCTCCCTATATGCACATTTGTCATATAGGTGGGTCTTAAAAATTAAAAAAGGGAGAAATTGTAGACCCAAAGTCATACCTAAAGTCAGTAGTTGCAAACATGTACTCAGACTTGCACGTCACTGTATATGCTTGGTCATCATTAACATCCGAGTCGATATTGCCATACCCGTCTGCCCGTATAATCTCCTCCTAGATCTTTAAGATTATAATATATGGACAACAAATAATTGCATATTTTGATTCTGGTTATACCAGTTGATCACAAGTTTCCTTTAAAAATCGGCTACCTTCCCCGTACATCCACAAACCATAAAATTCTTTGGCGGCCTCAGTTTTAATACTAGAGACTAAATTCGGATATTATATTGGTATGCTGGAAAACCACCTCTGCCTGCGCCAGCGGCAAAAATGTGTATCACATACAATTTATTCTATAGACAAGCAAACTAATATAAGTTTATTTAATGGACGCCCAAAATTATGACTACTTCTGCTTCTGTGATGGGGCGACTAGTATAGTTTTTGATGGTGCCGCTTGCTCGTAGATGCCTACTCTCTTAGTTTTTCCCAAAAAATTAATGTCGTTTCGCAGCTAGTTCCTACTCCACCATTTAGGTGGGCACACTCCGTGTTACATTTATTTTGGGGTCCTGGGAAAGTTAGGCTCGGCTCTCTTCGATCGGCGACTTGGCGCAATTGCGGCCTCATCAGGTAAGATATCGTCACTCTCCCGCAACCTACCTCGATCCTAAAAGCTGCCTTGAACTGGGCCTTTGTATGGTTCACATGTATGCTTTCAAGACCATCTTTGTCGTTTTGCACTGGCTGATGTTGCGGTCCCCTCTAGGACAGGACTACGCTTGTGCTCGGGCCCTTTCGTTCCTGCCGAACCTCTCCATAACCGGTATATTTTGTTTGCAGTAGCCTTAACACAATACTTTCCCGGCCTACTGGCTACACGCAAGGAGAATTTATCCTCCACACTTAAGCCGGAGGTAGTAGTAGTCACGCCTTCCACCGTATTTAGGGTTATGGTGCCTCTTGCTGCAAGGACTTCGGACCAGAGTTTACGCTTGCATATTACATGTGGGCCTTTAAATAGAGCTGGGAACGTTTCGGCTAGATATCGCATCTCCCTGGTACAAGGTCCGCCATTCTCCAGGTGGACCTTTCGTGGAGGGTTCAGTCTAGAATTTTTTCCAGCAAAATTTATTGTACGTGTTTTTTTTTTAACTAGGACAAACCTTTTAAGAACGTCACAAATTTAAAAAAAAACTGTGAAAATTGAGTACCCACTGTACCAATGCCAACAATTTATTGCAAATTAAGTTTTCCAGGCCTTTCTTATATTAGGCGGTACCATGATTCTGATATGCCGAGTTTTATCATTATGCCATCTACCCTAAGGTACAAATGGTATATTAACTTTGTGCAAATGTATGTAACAGGCAGAACGACACATATCCGACCGCATAAAGTATATATATTCTTGATCAGCATCAACACCCGAGTCGATATAGCCATGTCCGTCTGTCTGTCTGTATGTATGAACACCTCGTTTTCGGAGATGGTAAGAGCTAGAGGTGTAATTCTTTTTGCTTTTGGTGTGTTATTATTGCAGGCATAACCGTCTCTTCTTTGATTTCAATTCGTTGCACGTGTATACATACAGTAGTGGCGTGTATGTATACACAATACCTACAGAGTGCGTGTATGTGTGCACCTGCTTGGAAATGGTTGATAAAGAAAAGAGGTACATGGTATCTCGTTGTCAAGAAATCTCGACTACAGCGTTCCTACTTGTTTTAGTTTAGTGTTTAATGATATTTTTTCAACAACAAAATTTACGGCTTACATTTTAATAAGTAATATTTATTTATTTTTGGAGAATATGCTTTTGCTCATTTTAACTCATTTAAACTTTTTACAATTAATTGTAAACTATATTTATTTGTTTTAGAATTTGGATACCATTGCTGCAAACTGTGGTAGAGGGCACCAAGGAAATCCTACATCTGTTAACCCCATTAAAGCAACACCTCCCATGTGGCGATGTTCAAAGGTTATGCAATTACAACGAGAAGTTCATCCCACAATTCTTAGTTCTTTGGAGGGAATTGTTGACCAAATGGTTTGGTTCAGAGAAAGTTGGACGGAAGAGGTGCTACGACAACTACGACAAGGACTAATAAAGTGCTATGCCATAGCATTTGAAAATAGAAATACTGTTATTCAGGCCACAATTACTCCTCATACATTGCACTTCGTAAAAAAACTTGGATCTACATTTGGCATTGGAATTGAAAATGTCCCAGGATCTGTCACATCCTCGATTTCTAATTCAGCAGCTTCAGAATCTCTTGCACGTCGAGCCCAAGTTACTTTTCAAGATCCTGTTTTTCAAAAAATGAAGGAACAATTTACAAATGACTTCGACTTTTCAAAGCCAGGTGCTATGAAATTGCACAATTTAATATCAAAATTAAAAACGTGGATAAAAGTACTTGAAACAAAAGTAAAGAAATTACCTACATCTTTTTTGATAGAAGATAAATGCAGGTTTTTGTCAAATTTTAGTCAAAAAACTGCCGAAGTTGAGCTTCCTGGAGAATTATTAATGCCTTCGTCGTCGCATTATTATGTTAGAATCGCAAGATTCATGCCTCGCGTGGAAATAGTTCAAAAAAATAATACTGCTGCACGAAGACTTTATATAAGAGGAACAAACGGGAAAATTTATCCTTATCTTGTTGTACTAGACTCGGGTCTAGGAGATGCCCGTCGAGAGGAACGGGTATTGCAATTAAAACGAATGTTAAACTACTACTTAGAAAAACAAAAGGAAACAAGCAGACGTTTTTTAAATGTAACAGTGCCTCGAGTTGTTCCTATATCGCCACAAATGCGTTTAGCTGAAGATAACCCTAACAGTATATCATTACTAAAAATTTTTAAAAAATGCTGCAACAAAATGCAGTTTGACTACGATTTGCCTATTGTTAAATACTACGAACGTCTCTCAGAAATTCAAATCAGAGGAACTCAAACTACCCACACCATTTTAAGAGAAATATTTTCCGAAATCCAATGGACAATGGTGCCGAAAACATTACTTAAAAATTGGGCTTTGACAACTTTTAATGTGGCAACGGACTTTTGGCATTTCAGGAAAATAGTGAGTATATTTTTGCATTATTGTCTTATTGATTATTGTATTATTGTGAGCATTGCATAAAAATCTGTCCCTTGGGTGTAGCCGCCACTAAATGTATGAATATCGACTACAGAAAATTACGAGCATAATCCGCATGTGAGCCAAATGTTTCTGGAACACGTGTTGTAGCTTCAACATCGGCGTAGTTTAATTGTGCTTTAGTATATCAGCGCAAATGTGGACCCTTAGGGTGTATATAAGTTCGTTAACTTTATCCTGCAACGAGCTACCGATTTAACTGAAGTCTTTTTTCTCTAAACTGTATAGAGCCAAATCGAAGGATTCATGCGTTTGATTAATACGATCTTTTCGAACATGAAGAACTCTCTTTGCTTTTTAAAAGTGAACGGACGCGTTTTTTTATATGTGCGACTTTAACATCGTTTTACGCGAGACTATAACCCGTAATTCAAACTTTCTACGTGTTCTTCTCAACAACCATATCGCTTCCGCGTGTGCACATAATAGATAGGCATTAAATATTTTGTTATTTTATACCTTTTTAAAATCTGCTTGTTTTTGCTGTGATTGTCACCTCTCCGCCCACTCCTCTTCACTCAGTATATGCGTAAGTGCTGTTTGCGTAACCGCTCTGTAGTTACACTCTGCTCGCTCAAATTTTATCTATCGTAAATAGGAAAAATACGTAAATACTTTATGCTTACTTCTCTCTCTGTGCTTCTCTCTATTTACTTCTTTCTATTTACTTCTCTCTCTGTCCCTGCTGGCTGTGTAACAATTTGACACACGCAGCATCAGACGCTTTGGCTCGATCTGGTTCCGGTATGCATTATTACTGCGAAAATTGTAGAGGGGTTCAAATCTAAATGAAATTGTTTATGTGGCTGACAAAAACCGAGTTTAGGGAGTTTCTTGTCCGATGCAGCTTTCTTGGATTTGAATACTTGTTTCAATAACCTTTAGTTATTGAACGAGTCTCCGTCTCCTAAGCGCAAAAAACCAAATTCTTGCCTGCTGCAGACTAAGAACCTAATTCCTCAAAATTTACTGCAGCAATACATTGTGAAAACATCGGATCCCAAATGTTTAGTTTTTGAAGAATGTCAGGTAAATCTGATTTACCCACCATCAGTTAACATCCCCAATAAAACAAAATTACCAACACCTAAAGGGACCCGAGACTCCAGACTACCGGTTTCAACTGGTATCGCAGGTCATCCACCTGCGATTCCAAAATTTCTCCCTCGAAACACATTTTTGTTTCTCGGCTAGCCCCTGATACGTCAGACATTGGCATCTTGGCGTATATACAGGCCAAACTTAAAGCCTATATAAAGCGGGAGAATTTAGTAAAATTTAAATATTCCTACACCCGTCACACCTCATCTTTCAAGATACGGGTACCACTGATGGATTTCGACAAAATATGTTCGGCTAACTTTTGGCCTGAATATATATTTGTCCAAGAACATCAGCCTAGGAATATAAAGATAAATGTTAGACTCCCAGAAATTAAAACTACAGATAAGCCCTCAAAAAACTAAAAAAAACTAACATTTTTTGCATGCCTTATTATATCATATCAAAATACCTACGTAGTAAGCTCACTAATCTTTGTTACTAACAGTCTTACCTTTGCATCCCAGATAATCGTGTTCACAGAAACTTGGCTAAAATCGGATTTACTTAACTCGGAAAATTCCACCCCGAATGACCACTACTGATAGTTTATCTTCTTTAATTCCCACCGTACATCATGACTTTACTGCGTTAGACATGTCACTCGCACAGGTTAACAATATTACAAATTCCTTTGGTCAGTATCTGCTTTGTTTCGGATCCGGTAACCGTATCCTTATCCAGTGCGTCACCTCTCATTTACCCCGAAGATCCTTACCATCCCTCATTAGAGATGAGGATGGATATAAAAGTTGATTCTGCCAAAAAGTATGAGGCAGTCAAGAAAACTCGCTGTTTTGGAAAGGCTAATTTTGATGGACTCAACTAAAATTTTTTAACGTACGACTGGTCCGATCTATACAATTGCACGGATATGGCCGTTGCAATACAAATCTTCTACAGTGCAATGAACTCTTTCTTTAATGACTGTGTTCCGGCGTGGTATCCACTCACAAGTAACGATCCGCCTTAAAAAATTAAAAAATATATACTTAAGGCTAGGTAAAAAATTTAAAAAGAAAGGGAGTTCTGCGAATTATTCACAGTATTTAATAGCCCGGTCGAATTTCACCGTGCAAAACGCGCGGATAAGGATTATATTTCTCGTTGGCGGGTTCAGTTTACCCAGGATCCGGAACAGTTTTATAACTTTGTTAACACCAAACGTAACCTTCTACATCCTTAGCCTCTATCATGTTTGAAGGTACAACGGCAACTAATGATCAGGACATGTCCGATCTCTTTGCCAAATTGTTTCAAACAATTTATTCACCTGTAGCTGACCCAACTCAGCCTTATGCCTATGATTTGCCGAATTCGAATCTTATCTTCTGCCCCTCATTATCCGAGGATGGGATACTAAGGTAAAACCAACATTTTCGCCAGGTCCTGATAGAGTACCTGCATGTGTGCTAAGGTACTGTGCCAAGAATCTGAGCAAGCCGCTCCTAAAATTATTCAACCTTTCATTGGAAACTTCTGTGTTCCCCTTAATCTTGAAGGAATATTTCATTCCTTTACATAAAAAAGATAAAAAATTGGACGCGGTAAACTGCAGAGGTATTTCAAAGTTATCCGCTATTCCGAAACTTTTTGAAAAATTAATTACCCCTCACCTGTAGCACCTTTGTAGATCGGTAATATCTCCTTACCAACACGGATTTATAAGCCGATGATCTACTACCACCAATCTCTTCCAACTGACTTCCTTCATAATCAGCGGTTCCAAAAAAAATCGTCAAACAGATGTCATCTATGCCGACTTCAGCAAGGCATTTGACTCTGTAAACCAATCCCTGCTCCTGTTTTTTTTTTTTTTTTAACTTTTTCTTTTATTTATTGAATCTTCTCTTAATTTTGAGACTAAAAATAAGTTTACGAATGTTAACATTAAAATCTAAGTAACAGTACACTATGACTGCATTCTGGTTGCGCGTCCCATAGGTCGGTCGCTGGGTGGGTAAGTCATTGCGACGAAGACGTTATTGATTGCTTTTTTGACTGGTAGAATGTTTAAGTCGCGAGGTATGTTTTCGTTGCGAACGTACCACGGTGCCCCCGTGATGGTTCTCAAGATCTTCGACTGAGCTCTATGGACTATGTCAATATTGCTATTGCTGACATTCCCCCATAACTGGGAGCCATATATCCATATTGGTTTTAGAACTGAGTTATACAGCAGGACTTTATATTCAAGGCAAAGGGGGGACCGAACGTTGATAAGCCAATATAGGCTGCTGGCTTTTAGCTTTAAGTGTGTTCTTTTGGCTTCAATGTGCCGGCGCCATGTGAGTCTTCTGTCGAGGTGCACTCCTAGATATGTCACTTCGTTTGCTTGCGGGAGTATAATGTTGTTTAACGTAATAGGCGAGCTGTTTGGCCTATTCAGAGTCGCCAATCATTTTTCAACATCGACTAGATGAAGAGCTAGCTGCGCGGTTGCTTGCATCGGGCATTTTGATCGGCTAAGAATAGCTGTATCATCAGCAAACGTGGAGGTTGTTAATCGTGTGCTTGTCAGGATGTCTGCTGTGTAGAGGACATATAATGTTGGCCCTAGCACGCTACCTTGAGGAACTCCAGCTCCAATAAAGAAGTCATCAGATATAGCAGTGTTGCTCCTCACAACAAATTTTCTGTCGTAAAGGTAAGACTCTAATAGCTTGTGGATATTGTTGGGGAGCATTGTCTTGATCTTGTACATTAGACCTTTTAGCCAGACTCTATCAAATGCTTGAGAGACGTCTAAAAATATGGCAGTACAATACTCTCGGTTTTCGAATGTGTTCCGAATTTCTGATGTTATCCTGTTGACCTGCTCAACTGTACCGTGCTTTTCACGAAACCCAAATTGATGTGACGGGATTCTATCCAGGAGTCTTAGGTATGTATTTATTCGAGTCAATAAACATTTTTCAAAGAGTTTGGATAAGCATGAGAGTAGGCTTATAGGTCTATGCGACGTGGGAATTGTGTGGTCTTTGCCCGGCTTTGCTATCTTAATATGATTGACTTTTTCCATCTCGCCGGATAGTGGCCAAGTTTTGCTATGGCATTGAAAAGCTGGGTGATAGTGCGAACGGCGCAATATGGGAGCTCGATGATCATTTTCGGAGTTATGTGGTCGCAGCCCGGGGATTTTTTCGGATTCAGTTGATTTTTAATGATGCCGACAATTTCGTTTGGGCGAAATTCAATTGGCTCATGATGAAGATGGGGCTTATCTGGTAAGGTCGGCAAAGTAAACGCACTAGTCGCAGGATTTGATTGGAAGGCATTTTTGAGGTGGTTGGCAAACGTGCTGGCTCTGTCTGCATCGCTGCGCGCCCAGCCGCCTGTGTTATATCTAATAGGCATCACGGTTTCTTTCGGTGATCTCAGAGTTGGGTGAGCTTTCCATAATGAGTGTTTTGTACTGGAAGTTGACAATTGCCTTATCTACTGGCGGTGGACATATGCTTCTTCTTGCTGTAGAGCTTTAGGCGGGCAGTTTTGCCTGTGAGGCATGTCTGATGGCGATCTGTGGGATTGCCACTCTCGACGTAAGCGTCGCTTTTCGAGAACGAGCTGTTCGATTTGTAGATTTGTCTTCTTTTGATTGTATTCCATATTTGTATGGAGCTCCCATATTTGTAGTTTAAGATGCTGAAGCTCGAGCTGCGGAGACGTCGGGTTCATCGTTGAGGTAAGGACTTAGCTCAATGTGTGAGCTAATGTACTTTCTTTACTTTACCCAATTGGTTTTCTGTGAGGTCAGTGGTTCTAGTGTTCCTGGATGCCGGAGTAGAGTAAACAGGACAGGCGTGTGGTCGGATGAAAGATCCGAAACGCATTCGGCACTTATTAGATTTTTTGAAATGTTTTTGGTAATCGCAAAGTCTATCAAATCGGGTAGTTTCTTTGGGTCTGTCGGCCAGTATGTTGATGTGCCAGAGGAAACATAGTCGAGCTTGTTCTTTGCTTTGGTAATTGCATTATAGAGCTGCTTTCCTTTTGGAGTCACGAGACGATCCCCAGTGTGTGTGCTTGGCTCCTAGTTGAAAAACTGCATAAACACGTCTTCAACTATAGTGAAACGAGGGGGGCAGTATACGGCGGCTAGTGTAAGTCGGTTGCCAGTGCATAGTTGTATTTATATAGATGTGGCCTGTAGGTAGTTTTAGAAAATTTGTTGTGATAGTGGTGCTTAATTCGGCTTCTGATTAGAATTCCAGTCCCACCATGTGCTTTACCATCTGGATGGTTTGTTCCGTAGAAAGAATATCCTCGTAGTTGTATTTGTTTGTAAGGTGTGTTTCTGAAAGCAGCATTATGTCGATTTGATTGTCAAGTAGGAATTGAGTTAACTCAAGCTTATGCTATGAAACGCCATTAGCGTTCCACGTAGATATCCGTAGAGAGGTCATTATTTGGATTGTTGTGAAAACAGCATTTGAATCAATAGATTTTTGTTTCGTCTTGCATAGTTGTGCGCATAAACGACATAAATTCCGTGAGGCTTTTGATGCTGCTGAGCCGCGTTCGGTTCTTGGTATGCTGATTGCAGAAATAGACTTTTTGGGGCAGAGGTAGCCAGTCCTAGTTTTAGAGCGCTTGCATATGTCACATATTTGTCAGAATTAATGGGTCCTGGGGAGGATCTAGCTGCAGTCGAGAAGAAGACTTCAGGGTTTGATCTGGAGACTGTCAACGTTTTATTTTGTGCGCGGGCAGTAGTTGCTCTTTGGTGGATGCGGTTTTTCAGATCCTTATAAACTGGGCAACCTCTATAGTTGGCAGTGTGATTGCCACCGCAGTTGCCGCACTTTTTCGAGTTGGAGTCATCTTTGCTCGCTGGGCAGTGTGCGGAGTCATGTAGCTCTTCACAAACTACACACACCGGGCGCAGTTTACAGTATGAACTTGTATGGCCATATTCTTGGCAGTTTGCACATTGCACCGGACCCTGCTCCTATGTAAACTAGATTTGATAGGTTTTCCGTTAGATCTTCTTAGTTGGATCCGTAGTTACCTGACTGGTAGGACGCAGCGAGTCCTATTAAAAAATTCTTTATCCGATGTAGACAGCGTCACGTCCGGTGTCCCACAAGGGAGTCACCTCGGTCCGCTTTTGTTCACATTGTTTATAAACGATCTTCCACTTACTATAAAAACTATTTAGTTCTTATGTTCGCTGACGATGTGAAAATTTGCTATCAATGTAGCGTTGCTTCCTACCAATCGGAATTACAATCCGACTTAACCAATCTCTAGAAGTGGTGCTCTACTAACTTTTTAAACCTTAATGGCTCTAAGTGCAAGACAATGACCATCTGTCGTTGTAATCCCATGCATGCTACTTATTATCTAAATGGAGATGCCCTGGAACGTTTAAGGCTTATTGACGACTTGGCATCCACCTGGATCCAAAACATGAATTTACCGACCATATATCGTGTATGGTTAAAAAAAAAAGATGGTCGAAAGAGTTTAATGACCCATATCTTACTAGAATTTTACATATGTCTTTA
The DNA here is from genome assembly GCA_021223825.1 of Drosophila ironensis. Classification (NCBI taxonomy): domain Eukaryota; kingdom Metazoa; phylum Arthropoda; class Insecta; order Diptera; family Drosophilidae; genus Drosophila; species Drosophila ironensis. The sequence continues at coordinate 116,725 of JAJJHQ010011474.1, forward strand.
GTTCGTCCGATTCTGGAATATGGGTCTTGTGTCTAGAGACCCCAATTCGGGGTTCACAAAGACAGCATTGAATCGGTGCAAAAAAACTTTCTCATTTTCGCACTTCGTGGCCTTAACTGGGATGCAAACCAACACCTTCCCTCGTACCATAGTAGATTACTTTTAATAAACCTGCCTACCCTTACTAACCGTAGAACGATGCTTGGCGTTGTATTTATTAACAAATTAATACGTGGTGAAATTGACTGTACAAGTTACTGTGTCAGATAAATTTCTCCGTGCCCTGTAGACTAACTCGCAATTTCGTCCTCCTTAATTTAACACATTGTAGAACAAACTACGCCCTGCATGATATTTTTAGGGTGTTATGTTCGGACTATAATGCACTTTTCACCATTACCTCTAACTCTAATCCTAACAACCTTAAAACCCTAATACTAATTCACCTATCACAACAACATCAAAACTAGTTTCCTCGTATTCTTTCTTTCTAAAAAGTTTCCTCGTATTTTTCTTTCGGGTCTATCCCCGCGACTCGAGCCGTACTCTATACGGCGTGCCCCTCGGTCGATTGGGCGAGAGGTGGGAAGTTGCACGTTAGGCAACGGGACCGTGCGAAATTTCCACAATACGATCGCTAATTGCCTTTTTTATACCCGGTTCTTAAAAAGAACAAGGGTGTATTAAATTCTAACGAAAATATTATATGTAACAGGGAGAAGTAATGGTCTTTGACCCCCGAAAATAGATATATGCTTGGTCAGCAGCTGGCGGGAGAGCTCCATGACAGTGGCATACAAAAATTAATGCCCCGGATGCAATAGTGTATGGATCGAAACAGAAATTATGTCGAAAAATATAAAGAAGTCGAAAAAAGAATAAGGGTATATTGAATTCGTGCGAATATCCAATATGTAACAGGGACAAGAAAGCTTTTTCGACCCTTTAAAGTATATTTATTCTTGATCAGCATCAACAGCCGAGTCAATTTAGCCATGTCCGTCCGTCCGTCTCTCCATATGAACAGGTGAAACTGAGAACCGGGTATTTATAGTCGAGAAACTCGACTATAATCGTTCTTACTTGTTTTAAGTTTCATTAGTTTTCGATGATCAGCCGACGAAATCACTTATTTAACTGTTGACACACTGGCTTTAACACCGCAAATTTCATTAATTTTGGGTGCTGAGAGATGCGAATTGGACGCAGCTCGCACAATATGCCTCCTGTCCGTCTTTCATATTTTTGTTCCTCAACATTTTGGCCTCATCCCATATTTTGAGCGATTTTAAAAATGGCTAAGACCACTTTCACGGTTGGCTTCAATTTGCCCTTTTTATACCATGTACCTTAAGGTACAAATGGTATATTAAGTTTGTGCAAAGTATGTAACAGGGAGAAGGAAGCGTTTCCGACCCTATAAAGTATATATATTCTTGATCAGCATCAACAGCCGAGTCGATCTAGCCATGTCCGTCTGTCCGTCTGTCCGTCCGTCCGTCTGTCCGTCCGTCTGTCCGTCTGTATGTATGAACACGTCGTTCTCGGAGATGGTAAGAGCTAGAGGTGTAATTCTTTTTGCTTTAGGTCCGTTATATATGTACGCAGGTCGAGTTTATTTCAAATTTTTGCCACGCCCCCTTCCGCCTTCGTAATTTGCATAAAACTGTATTTTCTTCGATAACTTTGACAAAATAAGAGCTAGAGACCTGTTTCTTTTAGCATTAGGACCGTTTAACTATTATGCAGATAATGCCATTTCCAGTTTTTTGCCACGCCCCTTTCCGCCTTCGTAATCACAAAAAAATCGATATCTCCACAATGGTAAAAGCTAGAGACTTAATTTTAAGTCTGCTAAGTCTGCTGATTGTCAACCACGTGCATGCAAAATTACGTTCAGATCGGACTATAAATATAGAAGATATGATCAATTAAAGTTTTACGCACCCCTTCCCACGGCAACGGCAAGAGAGGTACATGGTATCTCGTTGTCGAGGAATCTCGACTACAGCGTTTCTACTTGTTCTTACTCGGATTACTGTTCTCCGCTACTTATTTTTGATTTAATTTAAAGAAAATATATTTGATTTAAAGAAAATATATGAAATAAAAATTTACATCAAAAATATATCTTTTCACCGCCAAGTTTAATTGCAAACTAAAAATCTTTCAGGTGAATCTATTCAGATGAACCAAAATATAAAAAATAAATAAGGAATAAATAATAAGTTTTTATAATATAAAAAATAAATAAGGAATAAATAATAAGTTTTTATAAAAATATTCTTCAGATTTTAATACTAATATGATTTAACAATTAAAGAAAAAAAATTATGTAAATCAGAAAACTGGTTTAGGAAATTTAGATAAATTTCTATCTCTGAGATCATAAACCTATTCTGTTGAGCGGCAGTGTATATGCAATAGAAAAATGCAAATGCAAAATTGGGAAAAACGCACTGACGTCCTTTTTACCTTTTTATTGTTTTTATACCATGTACCTTAAGGTACAAATGGTTTATTAAGTTTGTGCAAATGTATGTAACAGCCAGAAGGAGACATCTCCGACCCCATAAAGTTGATCAGCATCAACAGCCGAGTTGTTGTAGCCATGTCCGTCTGTCCGTCCGTCTGTCTGTCCGTCTGTCTGTATGTCTGAACACCTCGTTCTCGGAGATGGTAAGAGCTACGGGTCTAATTCTTTTTGCTTTTGGTGTGTTATTATTGCAGGCATAGCAAGTTTATTTCAAATTTTTGTCACGCCCCTTTTCGCCTCCGTAATTAGAAACCAATTTTTTTTGTAATATGTCCGTTTAATTATTGTGCAGATAATGTCATTCTTGTATTTTTGCCACGCCCCTTTCCGCCCTCGTATTTGCAAAAAAAAATCGATATCTTCGAAATGGTAAAAGCTAGAGGCATAATTTACAGTCCACTGATCGTCAAACACGTATGTAAAATTACGTACGGATCGGATAATAAATATAGAACATATGACCAGTTTTACCCACCCCTTCCCTAGGCAACGGCATGCCGCACATACTGGGGTGACGTCATCCGTCTCTTCTTTGACTTTATTATTAAATTATTAAATAATATTATAAATTCGTTTGTACGTGTATATATACATATGTGTGTGTATGTATACACAATACATACAAATGTGCATGTATGTGTGCACGTTCTAAAAAAAATTTGTGAATTATTTGAAAAAAAAAAAAAAAAACAGAAGAAGAGGTACATGGTATCTCGTTGTCGAGATGTAATCTCGACTACAGCGTTCCCACTTGTTTTCATAATGCATTATTGAGAAGTGCCTAGCCATTTGGGATAGATTAGAAAAGGGAAGTTAAAAGATTTGGGAACTTACCGAACTTGATGATTTTCCAGCAAAAACGGTTTGTTCAGCACTTTTATGTTTTTCACGTTGTTCGATTTTTAATGTCAAATATAAGAATCGGGTTGGAAAATAAACTGCTTGAGGGTAAAGACGACCAATCTGAAAACATAAAAGCATTTATTTCAACAACTACAAAATTAATGCCTAGTCGGACATTGAAAGCTTGTCGATCTAGCCATGTCCGCCTGTCCGTCCGTCCGTCCGTCCGTCCGTCCGTCTGTCCGTCTGTATGTATTAACACGTCGTTCTCGGAGATGGTAAGAGCAATAGGTGTAATTCTTTTTCAGACATAATTTTAGGTGTGCTAAGTCTGCTGATCGCCAAACACGTGAATGCAAAACGTTCAGATCGGACAATAAATATAGAAGATATGGCCAATTAAAGTTTTACCCACCCCATCCCACGGCAACGGCAAGAGAGGTACATGGTATCTCGCTGTCGAGCAATCTCGACTACTATCTCGACTACTTGTTAAGCCTAAATATTTGTTGACAATACTCTTTTAGAGTATTCATATACAAAATATACTTATACATATACACCATATACAAAATTTCCGGAAAATTGTTTGACAAAATAATTTCAAATTGTAGGACAATACATAAATAATTTATTATATATAATAACTGAGATTAAAAATTCGAAAATTTTAATGCGTATTTGCTTTCTTTTATAGCTGACGCTGCAGATGGCGCTTGCATTTCTATGTGAACATGCGCTAAACCTAACTCGCCTTAATACCGATATGATTTACCTACATCAGGACTCTGGACTAATGAACATTTCATATTTTAAATTCGATGTAAATGACGATAAGGGGCAGCTAAATCAACGTCGACCTGTCCCATTTCGGCTAACTCCAAACATCGGAGAATTTGTAACACATATTGGAATAATTGGACCTCTATCTGCAGCAATTGTAGCTACAGCACGTTGCTTCATACAACCAAATTATAAGCTATGTTCAATATTACAAACTATTTTGAGAGATGAAATCATAGCATTGCAAAAAAAAGGATTTAGGGAAAGTAAATTAACTGAAGGATTAGATGATCTATACGGCGATGGAAATTCTATGGAGCATACTGTCACTGTTGTAAATTCCGCAGTGGATACAATAATGACACGGTTTAATAAAATTTCGTATTTTGATAGCATTGAAAATAAAAAAATATCTATGCTTATACAATCTGCAACAAACATAGATAATTTGTGCCGAATGGACCCTGCGTGGCATCCTTGGCTTTAAGTTATAAAAAAATTGGAAACATATTTATAAAATAATAAATAAAAGCTAAACATATTTTTATGCTTGTACGATGGCTCCATCACACAGTGATAAATTTGGGCTACCTTGTAGCCCATATTTATAGGAGACTGGGGCATTTATAGTATATGAAAATTTCTTACGTAGGATTTTGGGACCATTAAATAATTTAGAGTTTGATTTTCAAGAATTCACTATGGCAAAATTAAAATTTAAAAACTATGATCGCTAATAATAAAGGTTCAGAAGAATTTATTTCATAATTCATAACCTATTTTTGAAAATCTTTGGTTATATTAGTGTGTTCAGCTGCCCTCTTGGTCCTTAGGGGTGTGTTTTATGTTCATTCCGGCTCCGTTAAAGGGCTATGGCCTTTAAGTTACTGGCAGTCGAGCCACCTTGTGGATAGGGCGCCTAGTGTCTCCTGCCGCCGTCCTGATGTCCACCAAGTGGTCCTTCCCAACGTCTCCGGCGATGGTGCGAATTAAGCGCTAGTGACCCATCTCTGGGGTGGGGCGTTGTCCTCGTGTAATAGGACGAGCGTGCCTTTCTCCTTGACCCATTGGTGCCGCTCCTGAAGCTGTGCCAGAACTGCTGTTTGAGCTCTGACAGCTGCCGCCACCGCCTCAAAAACCCGGATTCGCCCTTGCACCTAGGTTCGCCTGGCATGGATCCTTGAGGCGGCGCTACCAGGGTCTGCCCGATGAGAAGATTCCCAGGTGTGAGCACTTCTCCGTCGCTGGGATCCTCTCCGTCTCTAATCCCCTGGTGGCAACCAGCGGCCTCAAGTTCAGGATTGCTTCCACGTCGACCAGATAAGTAGCGATCTCGTCATGTTTCAGGTTGGCGTTGCCTGCGGCCCTGACCAGCCGATGTTTCGCGGCCTTCACCGCTGCCTCCCAGAGGCCACCGAAGTGTGGTGCCCTTGGGGGAATGAAATCCACCCCACAAACCCTAAAGGGACGTCCTTCCCGAAGCCGATCAACTGGCAGATTACCCATTATCTGACCCAGCATCTTCGGTTTGTATCGCAAACAGTGCACACAACAATGGAGAACTTGCCTACCAAGCTACACTTGCTGCCAGAGCTGAGCCAAAAGTAGTGCTGCACACAATTCAAGTGACGGAATTTTCTTAACCTTTAGCGGTGCCACTTAGCGATTTAGCAGTGAGCAAGCGCGTGAGGACCTTATCACCCTTGCTTGTCCGAAAATAAATACAACAGCCATACGCCAGACTAGAGGCGTCTGCAAAACCATGAATCTGCACTGATCAACAGTTACTCAAACAAACATATCGAGAAATCTGTACATTACCTAGATCGCGTAATGTATTAACGTACGCCGTCCAGGAAGTGTGAAGACTAAGTGGGATGAAAACTATCCACATCCATGTGGTATCGGATCATGTCAACCTGTGGGGCCATCGCATTCCAAGCGTTTTTACTGAGCTTGGGCCGTCAAAGTTTAAAAACTTCTCTCTGTCAGCCCTTTTCTTGAATGAATAGGGTCTTACAATTTGATGCCCATTTGGCCAATGGGGACCCACCTGATACCAAAACCTCTTTTACTTGCGAGAAAATTTTCCCGCAGCTCCTTCAAGGTGTCTACGCCTCCCAGCATGTCATCGACATTAGCTAGTTCGAACAGATATTGAACAGCTTGAAAGGGTGCTGATGCTGTGCCATATGTGACAGTGTTCAACTTATAAGTCATCAGCTTTTGTAAAACGCTCTCACGCCACAGAATTAGCTGGAAGTTTCTGTCTTTTTCAGAAACCATGACTTGCCGGTACATTTTCGAAATGTCGACAGTCACTGCAAATTTATTTAAACGAAAATGAATAAGCGTTGAATAAAGCTTCCTCTGAATAATCGGCCCGACCATTAATACATCATTTAACGATCGCGCCATTGATGTCCTGCTAGAGGCATTAAACACAACCCGCAATTTGGTTGTCGTACTGTTCAACTTGGAACCTACCCGAAGTTAACCTCCAAACGGACTTTGTGAAGTGGGCATCACAGGCCTCTTGCTCAGCTGTTTGGTGCACAGCCTTCGACTCATCTGGGTTCCATCCAGTTCCCAGAAGCGTTGAACAAGGGAGTCGAGCGAACAGGAATCAACTTGAGCGGCAACATTGACACTAAGATGATGTCGGGGAACTTCCCCAGGGTACTTTCCAGCTACTATCCATCCTAACAATGTTTATGGGATTAGCGGAAGGTCAGCACCGAGTTTAATCTGACCAACACAAAGCAAGCCATAAAAGAACTCAGCTCCCAAGAGCATGTCTATTTTTCCTGTTAAATTCCGGATCCCCTAACTTAATATTCTTTGGGACCTTCCAAGTGAATGTGGGCAAATGCTGAGACGGCTGACACGATGAAATGGCCTTTAGGACCCAAAAATCGCTCGAAAACTTGTACGCCGTTGCTCGCGACTGTATGGACGCATGTACTTTGTGTTTGCTATCCGTTACTGTTCCATCAGCCATCATAATGCTGACGGTGTTGCTTTCGCGGATTAGCCTCAGATGCTGCGCTAAACTTTTAGTTATGAAATTCAACTGAGACCCGCCATCGAGTAACACCCTTGCAGGATGGAAATTTCCAAAGCGATCCTGTACCTCTACCAAGGCTGTTCCCAGAATTACATGGTCAGTAGGGGAAGGTGGGGTAGGCCGAACATAGTTTTGATTTCGGCCAAAAAGTTACTTAAAAGTAATTTTTTCTGAAAATTTTAAAACGTGGATTTGTAGTGCGAATCACAACCTTTCATTTGATAACATTTTTTTGATAAAATTTACCAAAATGTAAAAGTTATAGCAATTTGCGCAAAAAACGTGATGTTGCGATGTTGAAAAAAGGCGGGGACAAATGGACCAGTCCTTAAATCGATTATAACATGAAAGTTATTGATGAAAAATGTTTATTTATGAATGGAAATATAGTAGAAAGTGGTAAACAATAACAAAAAAAGGAATTGGCTTAAGAAATTATTCCGAATCGCAGTGGATGCAGTTGTAAGTGTTCGGGTCTTCTTTGGGATAGTACCGCGTGCTCACCCGAGCACGAAACTATTAGAAAATGTCGAAATACTGTTGTTTTGTTGAAATTCTGCACTAAAAATCACTTATACACGTCAAATATATGAAGTTTGCGTGTCAAATGCCAAAAATATCATTCCACGTTATAAGTGGTCCGATCTTCCCCGCAAGCTCATATTTTCAAAATAGCGGTAAATAATGGAAACAATGCAAATTCGTGCAAAATTTCTTTTGTGTATCGAAGACTAAAGGCTATACTAATATTATAAACATATTTACCTGGATGTATTTATCGACAAAAGTGGAAAAAATCAACCGTAAACAGAGTTGAAAAAAACTTACGTTGTGTGAAATTTCGATTTGTTGTCGCAGAGAGGTAACATTACGTGTTCACAGCTCAAGTGCTTTTTAGAAAGTGAGCTAAGTATGAGACGAGCCGACTGCAGTTGGTTGCGGCTTTCCACCTGAACTAGGGAAAAAAATATCGCGACCTAGATTCCCCCTGGACTTTTATACCCCACCTTCCCCTACTTAATACGTAACCCAAATAGGCCTCGTTGGGTGCATTTGGAGACGGGGAGGTAACGGCTGGAGCAGGCACACTATGTCTGTGCAATAGTGAATGGTGTGGCTTCTGGCACACCCGACACTTCAATGCCTTACAGTTTGACACTGTGTGCCCCACCATTAAACAATTGAGACACAAGTTCTGCGCTTTTGCAAACTCAAATCGCTCAATGACGCCTTTGGCAGCAAATGACGGACACGAATAAATTATGTGCCCGTCGTTCCTACAGAACAAACACTTGGCCGCAGCTCCTTTTGTGTTCTTTGTGCACCCAAATGACGATTTTCGCTGCTTGGCGACCTCGACTATTGGCTTCGCCTTGCTCCGTGGAGCCTCTTCGGCCGACAGGTACTGATACCGTCTATTCAATTGCCTTGCGCAATCTTCCCAAGACGGCAGCTTGTCGTAATCTAGCTGCTCCTCAAACTTGGCTTTGGTTGTATGGTCTACCTCTGACATTACCATGTGAATAATCATCGCATTAGCAATGTCCTTGTCGTTCCCTATTGACGAAAGTAACGCATAAAGAGCAGACACTGTGTCGATCATGGACCTCAGCCCAGACGCGGATGGCTTGCACGAGCATGAGCTCGGAATATCGAACAATTGTGAGATTGTATCGAAAAATATTACATATTTATTGTCATAAACAGCTTTGAGACTAGCCATGGCCTTTGGATAATTAAAATCGGTCATTTGGAATGGCTTTACCACTCCTAATGCCTCATCCGACAAACAAGAAACTAAGTGGTTGAACTTTTTCACATTAGTTAACGAAGGATCGTCATGCACCAAACTTTCAAATAAGCAAATAAAATTCCTGAAGTCAGCATGCTTGCCACTGACTTTCACCGCTGACTGCTACCCATGGTGCAATCTAACGAAGGCTGCGCCACAACCTTGGGCTTCATTGCAAATATAAGACCTTTGTTGTGATGCACAGGTCTTCAAGCGGCCCTCGATTCTTATTCACTGAATTAAGAAGATTCAAAACAAACTGTAAGCTCATGGCTTTTTCGATGTAGTCTTCGAGAATCTGAAAGCCACATTCTAGTTCTGTTGGGTCTGAGAAAATTGCCTTATTCTGAAACGCAGTTTTAATGCGTAAAATATCAGCACTAATTCTTTCGAACCTTTGCCATCTTTGAGCAGGACTTACTTGCAGCTGTTTGCTTTTCTGGGTCCATTTTTAATTATTGATTGATAATATCTGCACAAATTTTAAACTATGTATGTGTCGGAGACCGAGGTATAGGTTGATCAGCCATCTTAATTTTTTTACGCGCAGCAAGAAAATTTGTGCGTCCAATCGCTTCGGGGGGCTCAACTCAACTCCTTTTCTCTTCCCTTTGCTCTACCCTTCTTTCCCATCATTGCGCCACACTTAGCAGGGCTTTTGCTCTCCTTTCCCAACGCGCACTTATTCCAAAAGCTTCTCTCTCATTCATAAAGCTCATTTGTTTCTTGGACTTACAATTAACAGTGTACCGTACCAAATTAAACTTATCTCCGACACGGCCTTCCTGACTATAACATGTTGTGTCTCTCAATATGTCGAAACATAACAAAAATCTTCTTTCACCATTCTCTCATCTTTCTTTCTTATACAGCAGATTAAGTCAATCTCTCTTTCAAATTACCAAATGTTAGCTCGGCAGGATAACTTCAATTTCTTTACTAGACTTTTCTGCGCAAGCATTTTCACCAGGTCACCAAGACCTCCATCATGACACTGTTCCACCCCGCGAGACAGCTGCTATACTGCGGTCAACATTTCCCCTCTTGGGACAAAGACGCACATTCTCTTGTACCATCCATACACATTCAACTGCGCCTCTTGTGCCTTCAGTACAAATTCATCTGCACCTCTTGTGCCTTCAAAACAAATTCATCTGCACCTCTTGTGGCTTCAAGCGTTAGTTTGACGGGATAACAATTCTCAAATACTTTTAGAGTACAAGCTCTCTTCCGTACAAACTCAACCACTTGGATAGCCATGAGAGATTAGCTTAGCAGGATAACCTTCCACAGTACTAGCTCTTTTCCGCTCAAGCTCAATGCTCTGGCTATCAATTCACTTTTCATCAAATGTCAGTTTGACAGGATAACTCTCTTTTCTCTAGAAGCTGGTACTCACAATGTCATCTATAGCCAGCATGACCATTGGCTTGGTATGATGTTCCTCTCACCTCACTTGGTAACAGGGATACTCCTCTGATCCACGTCTCTTTCACCGTGATCAGGCTCTTGCTGCACACCTTGCAACGTTCACACGCACCTCCTGAGTCACGGTCCCTCTGGACCTATACGATATATATAGCCCCCGCCATGCAGTTACTGCGCAGTAACTACACGGTGCGGCTCTGCCTTATGATGCATCTTGAGTGTAAGAGTGCCTCAGTCGGCGATCTCTCGCATTCATCTGCAACTACCTCATCAGTCATTGCACGCATCTGTCCGCGGGCATACTCTTAAGTTCTCTTACTAGTTAAAGACTTATTGTATAAGCCAGACAGCGAACTCCAAAAACAGACTTACGCTACACCTTGACAGCCCATCCGGTCACCGCCATACCAATCATCAGAGATCTAATAAGTCAACACATTAACTCGTGTACACATTAGCACTGGCAACCCTACATGCAGCTTGCTGAGTGTGGGGCACCACCTTCCTCGTTGAAATCCATCAACGCCACTTATTCGTTTGAATCTTTAAACGGATCTGTGACGTATTTTTCAACGCCTTCGCCCTCATTGGAATCCGCCAATGAATCTATAACGTCTATTTCAACGTTGTCAGGTACATCACACATATCTAACTCTTTGGCAATTTCTTCTGTCGGCATACTTCGGCATACTACTTCTAATTCAACAATCTCAAATGGTCCTTTACATTTTGGATCCAACTTCGTTCGGTGCCGCTCTTCGTTTTTCAATGATGCGTGCTAGCCAATTTCATGCCTTACTACCTGAGCATGCTTTTTATCTATTCTTGCGTTAGCATACTGATCGTTCTTACTCATACTTTCCTTAGCTTCCTCTCTAGCCCTATTCAAATCCACTCTCACTTCCTCATTTACATTCGCAAGGGCATCGCTTCTTTGGCAATCTTTAACTCCAAGGCAATATGCCTTGTTACTCGGCTTGTTGTACAATTTATTGCCAATTGTACTTCGCCCGATGCCTCCTGCCATGATCATTCGCTCGTCTCTACAGCCGACAGCATATCCTTTAGAACATCATAACACGCTCGACCTGGCCATTTTCTTTACTTGTACCCGTCGCTACTATATGGAGGTCAATTTGATTCATAGAGCAAAATCTGCGAAATTCGCTACTTGTAAAACATCTGCCCTGGTCCGCTATAATTCTATTAGGGACGACAAATATTGATATTGCAGGCTTTACTGACTGTATGCAGTTCACCGTGTCCAAATTCCAGGTGTGGTAAAGATAGACGAATTTGTTGAAAGCATCAACTTGAACGATAACATACTCCTTCTCGTCCTTTTTACCGCTCAATTTCTGACGCTGACGCTGATTTCGACAATTTACATGTCACACAATTTTCAACAAATTTTCTTACATATTTTGACATTGAATTGAACCAATATTGCTCATAAATGTTGTCCAGGGTTTTTTGCCATCCCAAGTGCATTAAAGCTCCATGAACGTGGTTGAAAACTGACCACCTATTTCTTTGTATTTTACGATGCAGCAAATTATTCCTGATCTCATAAAAACATGCTATTCCTTTCTGCATTTCATCATAATTTTAATCGGTCACAATTTGTGATATGTCCCGATCACGCTTCTGCTCGAATATAAGCCAGTTGTGAGTTATAGTTGCCAAGTCAACTCGTACTTCCACTACCTTATTTGAACTTTCCTGCGCTACTACAGGGATGGGATTTCTAGATAAGCAGTCAACACGAGCCATTTGACTTCCCTTCCTGTATTCTACCTGTCATTTTTTTTATTTTGCGCGGTCCCGTTGCTTAACGTGTAACTTCCCACCTCCCGCCCAACCGACCGAGGGGTGCGCCGTGTGACGTACGGCTCGAGTCGCGGGGATAGACCCGAAAGAAAATACGAGGAAAATTTATTAGAAAGAAAGAATACGAGGAAACTAGTTTTGATGTTGTTGTGATAGGTGAATTAGTATTAGGGTTTTAAGGTTGTTAGGATTAGAGTTAGAGGTAATGGTGAAAAGTGCATTATAGTCCGAACATAACACCCTAAAAATATCATGCAAGGCTGGGTTCGTTCTGCAATGTGGTAATTTAAGGGGGATGAAATTGCGGGTTAGTCTACAGGGCACGGTGAAATTTAACTGGCCGAGTAACTTTCAATTTCACCTCGTATTAGTTTGTTAATAAATAAAACGCCAAGTAAGGGTAGGCAGGTTTATTAAAAGTAATCTACTATGGTACGAGGGAAGGTTGGTTTGCATTCCAGTTAAGGCCACGAAGTGCGAAAATGAGAAAGTTTTTTTTGTGAACCCCGTATTGGGGACTCCAGACACAAGACCCATATTCCAGAATCGGACGAACTAAAGACATATGAGATATGGATCATTAAACTCTTTCGACCATCTTTTCACATATCCCAGTACACCCCTGGCTTTGTTAACCATACATGATATATGGTCGGTAAATTTAAGTTTAGGATCCAGGCGGATGCCAAGTCGTCAATAAGCTTTAAACGTTCTAGAGCATCTCCATTTAGATAATATGTAGCAAGCATGGGATTACAACGACAGATGGTCATTGTCTTGCACTTAGAGCCATTAAGGTTTAAAAAGTTAGTAGAGCACCACTTCAGGAGATTGGTTAAGCCGGATTGTAATTCCGATTGGTAGGAAGCAACGCTACATTGATAGCAAATTTTCACATCGTCAGCGAACATAAGAACTAAATAGTTTTTTATAGTAAGTGGAAGGTCGTTTATAAACAATGTGAACAAAAGCGGACCGAGGTGACTCATTTGTGGGACACCGGACGTGACGCTGACCACATCGGATAAAGAATTTTTTAATAGGACTCGCTGCGTCCTAACAGTCAGGTAACTACGGATCCAACTAAGAAGATCTAACGGAAAACCTAACAATTCTAGTTTATATAGGAGCAGGGAATGGTTTAAAAGGTCAAATGCCTTGCTGAAGTCGGTATAGATGACATCTGTTTGACGATTCTTTTTAAAACCGCTGATTATGAAGGAAGTCAGTTGGAAGGGATTGGTGGTAGTAGATCTTCGGCTTATAAATCCATGTTGGTAAGGAGATATTACCGATCTACAAAGGTGCTGCATGTGAGGGGTAATTAATTTTTCAACAAGTTTCGGAATAGCGGATAACTTTGAAATACCTCTGTAGTTTACCGCGTCCGATTTTTTACCTTTTTTATGTAAAGGAATGATGAAAGATTCCTTCCAGATAAAGGGGAACACAGTTGATTCTCTCAAAATTGGCCTTACGAAAACAGCGAGTTTTCTTGACTGCCTCATACTTTTTGGTAGAATCGACTTGTATATCCATCCTCATCTCTAATGAGGGATGGTAAGGATCTTCAGGGTAAATGAGAGGTGACGCCCTGGATAAGGATACGGTTACCGGATCTGAGACAAAGCATAAGTCTATATACCGACCAAAGGAATTTGTAATATTGTTACCCTGTGCGAGTGACATGTCTAACGCAGTAAAGTCATGATGTACGGTGGGAATTAAAGAAGATAAACTATCAGAAGTGGTCCAGGGAGTTTCAGGTAGATTAAAATCTCCCAGAACTACCAATTGGTCTGTGTCGGAAAATAAGTTGGATACGGATTGAATCTCTGCCAAATGGAGCCAGTGTTGGCAACTTAGACAAAGGGCGTATATAAGAGCATGTTATGTATTTTTTTTTTCTCTCTCTTCATATATATGTCGGAGATAAGTTTGATGAGAGAGAAGCTTTTGGAATAAGAGCGCGGTGGGGAAGGAGAGCAAAAGCCCTGCCGAGCGCGTCTCAGTGTGATTCCTAGTAAAGGTAGCATTCGGGCAATTCGGGGAATTCCCTGCTTCTGCTTTACTAGCTGAGATTGAGCAAAAGCACGGCAGCAACGCTCTGCTGTTGAGTGAGGTCCGATCGTGGGATACCAAGAGTCTTGAGTAAGACAGGGATGGCTGCATACGCTCGTCTTGAGTGAGTTCTGGACGTGGGCGCGTATGCTGAGGGTCAGTCGAGCTTGGGTATTCACGACAATCGGAACTCGCTGTGCGGCTGCGTAATTCGAACATGGATAATGGATGTTTCTCTCCGATATCAGAAGTGGGATCGGTCTCGCCCCAAAATTTATCGAACGATCAATGGCGTGCATTATTCGAAGCGCAAAACAAATCTTTTCGGGAATTAATTACATCGATGCAGATTCCCAGAACAGCGACGCAACCCAGTAGAAAAGTAACGCTTCCAAAGTTTTGTCCCGATACTGCGAACGCAGATGCTGCTGCTTGGTGTAAAACTGTGGATATAATCATGGCAGAGAACATGTTGGAGGGCAGCGCTCTCGTCATGGCGTTAAGCAACTCTTTGGAAGGAGGAGCATCTCAGTGGCTGTCACAAATCTGTTACAGTGGAATAAAGTGGCTGGAATTCCGAGAATTGTTCGTCCAAAGATATGAAGGTGTAGAGACGTCAGCTGCCATATTGCTTAATATGTTCAGTAGTAAACCAAGACCAAGCGAGTGTTTGTCTGTGTATGCCAGCAGACAAGTAACGGCTTTACTGTCAAAGTGGAAAAATGTGAGCAGCGAAGAAATTGCCGTATCGATCGTGTTAGCGCATGCTGCGCAAATATGTAGATAAACGATTGCAGCCATTATTGTTTACAACGAACATCAAAACCCGAAGCGAACTGGAGCAACAATTGCGTGCCTATGCGTTTGGTAAGCGCAATGACTGCGAGACACCAGACTATACCAGTGTCCCTGAACAAAAGAAGCGGAGAACATCGTGGCACTTGAGAGTTTAGCAGTGTATAATGCGATCAGACATTTCCGACATTATTTGAACGGCAGAAAGTTCACAGTCTACACGGATTGTAATTCCATTAGAGTGAGTCAAGAAAAAGGTGTATTGACACCGCGGGTGCATCGTTGGTGGACATTCATGCAATCATTCGAATTTCAGGTAGAGTAAAAGAAGGGGAGTCAAATGGCTCATGTTGATTTCTTATGGAGAAACCCCGTCCCTGTAACGATGCAGGGAAGATCAAATAAGGCAGTGGAAGTACGAGATGACTAGGCAACTATAACTCACGACTGGCTTATATCCGAACAGAAGCGTGATCAGGACATATCGCAAATTTTGACTGACTTGAATAATGACGAAATGCAGAAAGGTTTGGCAAGTTCTTTTGAGATTAGGAATAATTTGCTACATCGCAAAACACAAAGAAATGGAAAGACACGATGCTTGCTAGTCGTACCCAGGGCATTCAGGTGGTCAGTTGTCGACCACGTTCATGAGGCTTTAATGCACTTGGATGGCAAAAAAAAAAAATAAAAAAAAAAATAAAAAAAAACGAGAAGTATGTTATTGTTCAAATTGATGCTTTCACCAAATTTGTCTATCTATACCACACCTGGAATTTGATCACGGTGAACTGCATACGGTTAGTAAAGTCAGCAACATCTATAATTGGTGTCCCTAACAGAATTATAGCGGACCAGGGCAGATACTTTACGAGTAGCGAATTTCGCAGATTTTGTTCCATAAATAAAATTGACCTCCATATAGTAGCGACGGGTGCAAGTAGAGAAAAAGGCCAGGTCGAGCGTGTTATGATGTTCTAAAGGATATGCTGACGGCTGTAGAGACGAGCGAATGAGCATGGCAGGAGGCATCGGGCGAAGTACAATTGGCTTGTACCACAAGCCGAGTAACAAGGCATATTGCCTTGGAGTTAAAGATTGCCAAAGAAGCGAGGCCCTTGCGAATGTAAATGAGAAAGTGAGAGTGGATTTGAATAGCGCTAGAGCGGAAGCTAAGAAAAGTGTGAGTAAAAACGATCAGTATGATAAAGCAAGAATAGATAAAGCGCATGCTTAGGTAGTAAGGCATGAAATTGGCTAGCACGTATCATTAAAGAACGAAGAACGGAACCAAACGAAGCTGGATCCAAAATGTAAGGGACCATTGTTGAATTAGAAGTAGTATGCCGAAGTATGCCGTTAGAAGAAATTCCCAAAGGGTTAGATATTTTTGGTACCTGACAACGTTGAAATAGACGTTATAGATTCATTGGTGGATGCCATTCTTTTTTTTTTTTTATTTTAACTTTGCTTTTTTTTCCTGAATCTTCTCTTTTCGAGACTAACAAGAGGTATATAAAATCTTAAATTTTTAACTTAACTAACAGTCATGTTGACTGGTAAAGAATTAGACGGCCCTAAAAATCGATTGCTGGGTTGGGAGGTCGTTGCGTCGCAGGCGGGATCCGTTGGATACCCGAGTCAATTCCCGAGCGAGGAAATTTGGGTGCGAATACAGCTTTTCTTTGTAGGACTCTTTTTGCTTCTGGATTTCATCTTTCACTGCGAGGATGCCAAGATCCCGGTGGATGTTTTCGTTGCGAACATACCAAGGTGCCCCAGTGATAGTTCTCAGGATTTTTGATTGTGCGCGCTGTATGATTTCTATGTTGCTGCTACTCGCGTTCCCCCACAGCTGGGAGCCGTACGTCCAGATAGGCTTGAGGACTGAGTTGTAGAGTAGTAACTTGTAGTCCAGGCACAGTGGTGATCGTGGGTTTATGATCCAGTGGAGGCTGCTAGCTTTTAGTTTTAGGTGCATCTTCTTGCATTCGATGTGCTTACGCCAGGTTAGTCGTCTATCAAGGTGGACGCCTAGGTACGTTACTTCGTTAGCTTGCGGGATCTGCATGCCGTTTAGTGAAAGCGGTGGGCATGTTTGTCTATTAAGAGTAAACGTTACATGTTTACACTTTTGTTCGTTTATTTTAATGCGCCAGTCAGCCAGCCACCTTTCCACTGCTGTGAGATGGTTAGCGAGTTGGTTTGTTGCTTGGGTTGGGCATTTGGAGCGACTGAGGATAGCGGTGTCGTCGGCGAACGTTGACGTTGTTAGTTGTTCGTTCGTAGGAATATCCGCAGTATACAAAACATATAGACAAGGGCCGAGTGCGCTTCCTTGCGGAACTCCAGCTTCGATGATGTAGTCACCCGTAGTAGCTGCGTTGCATCTCACTGAGAATACCCTATTGTGGAGGTATGATTCCAGTAGTTTGTGGGTGTATGTTGGCAAATACGTTTTAATTTTGTGCATGAGTCCTTTAAGCCAAACTCGGTCGAAAGCTTGAGATACGTCGAGAAAAATAGCGCTACAGTATTCTCGCTGTTCAAAGGCTGAGCGTATTTCGGATGTTAATCGGTTCACTTGCTCAATGGTTCCGTGGTTTTTTCGAAAACCAAATTGGTGTGTTGGGATAATATTG